>CAOKZL010000296.1:600000-905669 GCA_948472985.1 Iguana delicatissima
TAAACTGTGAAATCTTTTGGAAAGTGAAGTCAGAGAGGAAGTTTTATAAGGTTTTAGGGTTTCATGACTGGTCAACCCTACATTTATAAATTTCTAAAACAGTAGCTTAAAATAAGCTAACTAAAAGTAATCCTCCCTGAAATAAGTACCACTTCTACTAACCAAACTCCAAAGTCATCTCTTTTTAGAAGTTGAAGAAAATAAGCTTTCTTTTTGTAGAGTGAAGGGCAAGAAAACACAAGACAAGTCAGACACAAAGTCTCTAATATGTGTATATGGCATTAGATTTTTTGCTTTTGAGATTTTTGGAGTGTGGGGGAGCTTGCCTCCTGAAGACAATACTATTAGCTTTGTGCCACATGTTGTAAATGAGAGGAGCGCACAAATTCTACACACCTCTTTAGAGGCTTTGTTTTAATATCCTGTCCTCAAACACACAACATTAATTCTTAGATTTCTTCTGTCATGACAACTCTTCCAAACAGTCATCCAAACCAACTAATGCCATGAGACATGTAGCTCGTAATCTGGAACTTTCTTGCCATTGTTGGCAAGCATTTTCTGAGTCTCTTTTTTCTTGTGCACTAGAACTATTTTATGATTGAATTCTATTGTTGCTCTGTGTACTGTTGGGCAATGAAACATTTTTTATCTGCATCTTCTGGGTCTCTCTTTTATTCACACAGCTTAATGACATGATTGTGAGCTGTTCAGGGCCGTTATGCAGATGTACTTCCTGGAAAAAAATGCTGCTTCAGTATAAGCTGTTACTTTTTGTGGGCCCCACCGGCACTGGAAGACAGCTATTGCAAACAACTTCCTGTGACAGTTGCCTTGTGGAAAACATGTTAGATGTCAAATTATCTTCTCAGTGCAGGCCTAAGCTAATCAGACCCAGGACACTTTCTTAACAAAACCTAAAAGACACCCCATGTTTTAATTAAAAACAAGTGCATAATTGTCCTGACTTTACTCAGGAGAGTTTGTTCCTAAAATAATATAGAGTGATCTCCTTTCACTTCTGACAAGATAAATAAATGTTAATTTGTTTTTCCACTCATTGTTCATTTTTTGAGCAAACTACCGTCTAATTGAGGTCGACAAAGTTTCTGATTGATGGGAGATGCAAGATTTCAAAGACCGTTTCAGAAATGTGTTGACTTTACTTTTTCTTCATACATTTCTTTCTGGTGAAGGAAAGTAAATTAACTGCCCATCCAGAGTATTCATCAGTCTAAAGCATATTAAAAGGAATTGCCAGATTGGGTCATGAGTATTAAAGAGAGCCATCTGTTAGAGGAAGATCTGACTGATAGCCTATAGGTAGTCCTTGCCAACACAGGGAGGGCAAAAAGATCAATGGGAAGAACTGGAGAGTCTGGGGATTGTCTTTGGCTTTTTCAGCATCCAACTCATACATTTTTTAGTTCATTACATGGCAGAAAAGCAAGTACAACATTAATTGGCACCATTAAAAAAAAGTTCACACTGCATTTTGCAGTCTCTAGATAGAAAGGTTTTCCCAGCCATCCAGTTGTTGTTTTTTTTAGTAGCACAGCCTTAACCTTTCCTTTTACAATATATTTAAGACAAAGATGAGCTGAAAATATTAAAAATGCAGTATTCAAAGTAAAGTCTTATGAACAATATTGCAGTAGAGAAAAATACAAAATTGTTAGCTCAGGAGTAATACCTCTTGCCTTGTGGGACTCTAGTAGACATTTTTAGTGTTCTCATATTTTATGATGTGAACTCTTAGCAGATTAAACATGGCAAAAAGTGAAGCAGTACAAGGAGGAAGAGAAGCATTTGAACTCACTCAATGCAATTTCTTATAAGGTGCAGTGCTATTTTACTAAGAGACCTATCTTGGTGTAGTGGTTTAAACTCTGGACTACAACTCTGGAGATCAGGATTCAAACCCCTGCTCTGCCATGGAAACTCACTGGGTGACCCTGGACAAGTCACAGTTTCTCAGCCTCAGAAGGCAACAAAGACAAAGCACCTCCTCAACAAATCTTGCCAAGAAAACCCTGTGTTAGGTTTGCCTTAGGGTCATCATAAGTTTGAAGTGACGTGAAGGCACACAACTAGAATAAGGAATTTCTTTATTCATTACAAGTATTTCTAATTGCCTCCCTGCTCACCAGAGCCCCTGAAATAATGCTCTGAATTCAGCTTAAACCAAAATGGGCACACAGTGCACCCTCCATATATGCAAGGGTTGCACCCCATTATCCTCAATGGACAGGAAGCACATGCCACAAGAGGGCACATTGTATTCCGAAATATTCAGGAAACAGGTTTCCCCCACAAGTAGACTGCAATTTGGCTTCAGAAGGCTCAAGAGGCTCAGATAGTGTGCCCACAAAAACTGCTGCATTTCTGTCCAAGGTCTCAGTTAATGAAAAAACTTTTATGGTACTTGTTTGGAAAATGCTGAATGTTCTACTCTTTCTGCTTCTCTGAGAGTACAGTCCACATCTATCACCTATTTTGGCACTTTGCATTATAACTTTGGTGCCTGTTGAGCAAGGGGAGGAAAAACTTTATTTTAAATTTATTGTAATTCCCTAATCTATATCCTTTTTTTTTCCCGAATTGTTCTTGCTTTTCGCCTTAGGATGTTTTTCATTCTTATATAAACTGCCAAAAAAAAATGAGAAAGAGAAAACAGATTAACCCCCTCACACCAAAAAATATTTGATGATTCACCTTCTTCAAAAATGAGTGCATTCATCTTTCACAAATTTTGCAGACGTCTCATTAGGTCCACTTCTATGTTGCATGCTGTTTTATAAAAAATGGTCTTCAAACATAGAGCGGTAAGTGTACCCTTAAAAAAAAAATAAGGAAAAAACTAAATTATAAAGGTTGCCCCTACATAGTACCCACCACCAGCAGCTAGTCATCTGAAATTTGTTGGATTTGATCTGCTTAGAAGGGGCAACTAACCCTGCAGACTTCATCCAGTTTTTCCAAGATTTTTTCCTAAAGTTATGAACTCATTAGTTTTCAAAACAATTGTTGGAAATGCAACAACACTCACTTAAAGAGTGAAAGATGACTTAGAAAGAGCAGCACTGATTGGGTTAAGTAGTTTTATTCATCTTGGTTAAAAGGTTGGGTTAAAAAGTTACAAAGCCAAAGACCTATCAAAGCAAGATTTCCCAGTCTCAGCAGCTCAGGATAGAGAACATCTCTCTCATTCAAGGTATGGATGCTGTACATTCAAGACTTGATAAAGGCTTGTAGGTTGTGGACCATTTTCTTATTGGTACTCTGTGAATGAGCCAGTGTGGCGTAGTAGTTTGAACACTGGGCTATGACTCCAGAGAGCAGGTTTCGAATCCCCACTCAGCCATGCAAATCCATCTTGGGAAAATAGGAATGCAAAGGCAATCCCCTCCCCAAACAAATCTTGCCCAGAAAACTCTGTGATAGGGTCTCCTTAGGGTTGCCATTAGTCAAAAATGACTTGCATCTTTATGAGTTTGTGTATATGCATGACTTATACATTTCTGATTTTTGTCTCAAAGACGTTGCCACGTGATTATGAACAATATGTTATTTTGTTATGAATACAAGATCTGTTTTATAGATAATACACGCATTTGTGCTATTCTTGGAAAAACTGATCTCTATTTGGATTTCTAGTTGGAATCTTTATACATTCAAGGCTCACTAAGTGTGGTTTTGAAGAAGATTAGTCTATAATAGCCCAAATGGGGCAAGAGACTGTGGAGCTGGAAAGGTTATGCAGATTATAAAAATGCAAACCAGACATGGCAAAACAGTGTATCTCAGTTGTATTATATCCAACAAGGCCTTTATCTTCTGTATACGATTTCTAATATGGTACTGTGCACAGGAACAGATTGATTGAATGAGAGGATACTGCCTAGATGAAAGAGGAAAGGAAGAGAGAATCCATCTATTGAGGATATGGCACTGTAGTTTAGCTGATATACCATTGCTCATGATGTCTGTGATAGATATCTAACTACAGAGTGATCTAACAGCAGAGAGATCGGACTTGAAAACCTTGGTCTGTTTCCAAACTATCAGAAAGAAAGTTTCTCTCATCATCAGTCTCTCACAGTACAATCCTATGAATATTTACAGTTGAAAGGTGTTTATTCCCAAATAACATTGCATAAGATTGTAGCATCAATCTGTAAATTATGAGGTGATCAAAAGAAAACAACACACTTTGCCCTTTTTATTTTATTTATGTGTAAAGTGTATGAGTTGCTTTTCTATTAACTAATATTAATGCTAACACACCTGAAGTTAAAAACAACATAAATGGTTCAGTATGAAACAAAATGGAAACACAGAAAAGCCAGACGCAGAAATACAATGCAAAGCTTTTCGGTGTTGGCAGCAGCATTTCTTGGGGGAAAAAAAGCCTTTTTGAGGACTGTCAACCTCTTAAGGAAATTAGTTGATTGATTGTAACAATGAATAAATTGATGAATCAAACAATGAATCAATTAATTCATGCAATCTACATCATTTTAGGAAGTCAGCTTATAACTACATAATATGTGTTTGAATGAAAATGGACCTTGTTGTTTGTATTTTGTGTCATAGGTCACAACAAGCATCCTCACAGAAGAAATATAGGATGAACTTTCCCTTAGAATAAACTCTCCTTACATGTACTCCCACCCAGCAGCAGAGCTTGGAGGGTGGGAGGGGGTGTGGCTACAAGCCGGGATGCCCCAAAAATACTGCTGCCAGGGTGAACTGCCCCATCACACACATACACCTGTTGCTACATGACTACTTCCACCCATGAATCTGGCCTACTGTGTCCCACAACCCTCTGGAGCAGATCTGGGCAATCAAGGTGGTTTGTGAGGGCAGGGGGAAGAATCTGTTCCACTGAATGATGCTAATTCATTATTTCCTGTTAATTGTAACACAACTGAGCCATGCTCCAATTTGCAGGTGAGAGAGCCAGTGTGATGTCCTGGTTTGAGCCCTGGACTAAGACTCTGGAGACCAGGGTTTGAATCCCCACTTAGCCATGGAAGCCTCATAGGTGATAGCAATAGCATGTGTATTTCTATACCACTTATCAGCTAAGTGCTCTCTAAACAGTTTACAATGTGTTAACTAATTGCCCCCAACAAGCTGGGTACTCATTTTACCAACCCTGCAGAAGGATGGAAGGATGAGTCAACCGTGTGGCTGCAGTACCGGCATTTAACCTCTACGTCACCAGGGCTCTTGGTTAAGTCACACTCTCTCAGCCTCAGAGGAAGGCAAAGGCATTTAAGGAAGTCGATTTCGTCATCGTATACTGGGAACTGCTTTTCTGAGGGTTTAACCCAGGGGTGGGCAAAGTATGGTCCATGAATGTGGGGATCATTTGTGTAGCACCCAGCAGTAAAAATGTTTTTGTCTCCAAATGCCCTCTAGAGAGAGGTCTTTGTTAGGTCTTGCATCCTCCAGGCCATATTAGGTCCAGAAAATGCTTTTTTCTAAAAGAGGAAATGAATTCCAATTACTTCCTGATGTTAAAAAGCCCTTTCCCTCCATCTATCCCTTTATTTATACCCTGCCTTTCTCCCAGGCTGGGATTCAAGGTGGCTTACAAAAAGACAGAATACAATAGAACACATAATTAAAAACTATGTTAAATCAAGATTAAAACAGTATTAACTAAGAATCAAATTAAATCCAATTAAAAATTTATTTTAAAATAGACTAAAAGCAGTACAGCACCATAAAAGTCATTTTTGTTAAGCTTGCTGGAAAAGAAAGGTTTCAACCTATCATCAAAAGGAAGACAAAGAAGAAGCCAGCCTAAACTCCCTAGGAATGGAGAAAGGAGTTCCAAAGTGTGGGGGCAGCCACAGACATGGTCTTCTCATGTGCTCCCAACAGTCATACCTGTGAAGGCAGTGGGAGAGACAAGTGCCCCTCCTGTGGGATTCAGCCCTTCAAGTTCTTCTAGGTAGCTAATGAGCACCCCGGCTCCCAAGTTGCCTGCCTTTTAATTGTCCAACACTAGGTAGGAAAACTTCATTCAACCTCAGTAGATCAACTTTGCCTGTTCCATCACCTAATGTTATTTTCATACCTGAGAACACAGATATTTTCCCAAGAGATTAAATCTAGTTTTCCACAATAGTGAAGCTGGATTCAAACTGGGGAGACAACGTTAATAAGGTTCTTGGAGAGCGATGCTTTGTAATTTCAGATGAAGAAGCAAAACCTAATCACCTCTCCATTACCTTTGTTTTCACTTATCCTAACAGCCATTGGGGGCGGGGTGATATCACTTTTCATCTATACACACTTCCTATCACATCCAAAGCAAACTATAGATACCAGGACAAAGGGCCCGTTCATATTACATAGTTACAGCACTAAGATTCTTCTTAATTGCCATGGTTGCAACCTATGGAACCTGGGGTTTGTTGTTTGGTGAGACACTAGAACTCTCTAGCTAAGAATTCTCAGTACCCCTCCCTAAACTGCAAATCTCAGGATTTCATAGGGTATTGCTGTGGAATCATAGCACTATAATTATGTAGTCTGAAAGGTCCTCAAGATATCATCACTTTAATTCACCTGTATATCTTTTTTTACTACTTCTGCCTGATTAGAAGCTTGAGAAACATTGAAAGCTCCCATGATATATTTTACATCTTTTGTTTGGCCTAGAGTGGCATCATTACAGGATGGGGGTTGGATCTTGTTTGTATGTTTGCTTGTTTTATGGCCAGCACAGCCACCTCTATAACATTTCCTAATGGACTGAGATTTAAAGAACTCAAATGTGGAAGAAAGTGAGTGATGTCTCTATCTTTAGGCATTAAATTATGTTCAAACAAAAAAGTGCACATCACCTTTCCGGTACACATAAAGTACATTTCATAAATCCAATGAGAGATCAGCGCTAGTGCTTTGGCTATTCATTTGCAGCTTATAGAAAACATCCTGCAGATGTTTCCTTTAGTTGACATAAATCAGGATTCCACAACTGTGGAGGGGAGCATGTGCCTTTTTTTTCCTTCCACATTCGTCTTCAGCAGGCTGCCCTGCCACACCCAGCACAACCAAAAGTGACATCACATCACTTCTGGTTTCAAATTCATCTAATTTTCAGCCATTTTTCTGATTTTTCCCCTAAGATTTGGGGGTGTTTTGTAGCAGTTTTGACCCATTTTGAGAATCTTTTTTTTTTTTTTCAGATAAAAAGTCATCCTAAAATGTTTAAAATGTTTTTTGGGGGGCTTAAACCTCTGGGAAGCTTCAAGGGCCACGCTTTTGGGTCCCAAGGGCTGCATATCACTTTGCCCACCCTGACAGCAATGGTCAAGCATTTTGGGGATATTTCATTAAAGGTAATCATATCCCTGCGTGTATCACACATAATAATACATGCAAATAACAGGTTTTTAACAGTCTCAGTTTCTCTTTTGATTGTTTGTTTTAAACTATAATTACAGTGTTCAGCCTACAATGTTGAATGAGCTCTCTGGCCATGCTTGCAGTTTACGTCATATGGAATGACAGGGATGAGAGAAGTCTATATTCACCCCCTTGGAAGTCATATGGCTGGATTCCTCCTCCGTCTGGATGACTGGCATAATGGAGGAATGAATTGGGTTCTGAGTGCTGTCAGTTTTTGTTAAAACAAATTGAGGACAAACCACTCATGTGTCAGACAAACTGTGGGTTTGGCTTTCTTTTCTCTCCTAATGACACATGTACCATCTGCTCTTCATTTCTGAACAGAGGAGGGCTTGGGCCATCTTACTGCCTCTGTTTTGTGTTGTTGTTGTTGTTTTAGTTTTGCTCCTATCCAATGCACGTCCATGCAGTTCTTCAGTAAATAATGTCTATAAAGTCTGTTCTAGTTAATTTAACTTTTTAAAACAGAAAAAGAGAGAGAACACTACATATGGGAAAATGACACACAACATAACATGAAATTGGTCATGAGCTTCCCTACATGCGTTGGGCTATAATTGAGGCCCTTTCCACACGAGGCGAGTAAATTGCTCCTTGCCGTTACTTACCGGTTCTTCTCTCTTCGAAGCAACGTGGACTTTCCCTTAAGCCCTTCTGCAGGGCTCCTTTCTTGTTGCAGGGCGAATCGGAGCAGTGCGAGGTCCATAGATCCGCACTGCTGAGGCTGACAATGGTGGCTTCCTGTTCTTCGTGCATCTGGACCAACTGGTGACGCTGACCACACCCACGGCCCGCCCTCCACTGATCGGAGGCTCGCATTGGTACGAGCCTGCACATCTGCACAAGTAAGCAGATACGAAATGGCACACTCCAGAAGATTGAAAGACCGGATTTTTCCGGTCTTCACTTAGCGTGCTGGAGGACCACTTGGGGACGTTTGGATTGGACTAAGGTGCAGAACTAAGGTAAATAGTCCAAACCTAGTCCAATCCAAGGTGCGGATGACCTCTGTGACAGGCCCGTTTTAACTTCCTCACGCGGAAAGGGCCATAGTTTCATGAACCCATCTTTTTTATATATGCAGGGCCATCCCTGCCTTTACAAGTGGCAGATTCCTCTTGGACCTCACAGCTGCTCCGTTCTATTTGAGGACAGAGGTGTATATATGTCATACAATATGTTTCCCTGAGCCCCTGCCTCAAGTGTGGTAGGAGGATGAGGCTATTCCATTGTTAGTGCTGAAAGAATTGCTGCTGCTTTCTGTCTGGTTTCTGTACGTGCAATGGGGAGAGGGTGGCTTCTCATCTTTCACCTCAGGCAGCAAAATGTCTTCAGCCAGTCCTATCTGTCTGAGTAAAAATGCCTACAGATGAACACAGTATGAGAATTGGCACTAAATGCAAAGAAGCAGAAATGGTTTAGAGATCATCCAATAGAACAGGAGTGGCAAATTCTTATGGGCAAAATGAGAGATATATTTTAAACTCTAGCCTTTTTTGGGGCGGGGGGGTTAAGTCTTTACTTAACCCTTGATTTAGGCAAAACCATAGACCCATTCACTGCTACAAAAACTTCAAACTCTTAACATAATGAATTAGCAAAGCAGAAGCTGTACTCCTTCACTCTTGGTTTCGGAAGACAAATGTTTCCATTTGGAATAGAAAACTTTTCCTTTTGTAAGTTGGGTTTTACTAGGTCACTCCATATTGGGCCATGGTGATTAGCATGACGGGAACTGTAGTCCAATATATCCAGAGGACACCAAATTAAGAAAAGCAACTGTTTCAAGATCCAGAACTTAACCCTGGAGCTGGTGCCACCTATTCAGCACAGCATGTGGAAAGGTGGCTGGAAGACAGTGTGCCCATAAACACATACCAAGTGCCATTCCCTCTGGAGTAAGTCAGCTGAGCTTGGAGCAGAGAGCTTCTGGGTAAGACAGCTAGGCCTATCAGATAAATCCCAGCCAACGTCTCACATGCGATGAAACACTGAAGCCTGTACAGCTGTGTTGTATTTTAAAGATTCTCTACAAAGGATTTTTTGCATTTAATCATAGTGTACTTCTTTGCTAAAAACTCCTTCTTTGATTAATTTGTTCCTTTTGTTCTTGGAGCTGATAAACAACTATAAATACGTTAAACAATTTGCCCGCAAAGGAAGGTTTTATTTAAGCCCTGTGAAGTTAGTTGAAAGTCTTAGAACATGAAATGTATATCAAGGTCAAAATAGGTGAATTGCTCTCTAAACAAGTGTTGGCAGCTCTTTATCTTTTCCTTGTTTTCCATATTTAATTCCAGCACTGACGGCTAGAAGATGCATCATTCCTCTCAATCCTCCCACCTCCTCCCTGGCTCACACTGGGTGAAGTGTTTTGAATTAATTATGCTAAATTATTAATAGCCCATGATGTGAAACATTGCAGGATTTGATAGAAGCAGCATATGAGAATTTTGTGGTTTTCATCCTCTGAACTACTCATCCACTTGATGCAGGAAAGGGGAAAATTATAGCTACACTACACAAGAGTAGTTTCTTCTGAGAATTAAACCATATGGCTGGAATACCAGTGTGGGACTTAACATCTATGTAAGTGGATGTACGTCTGCGGGAAATAGAATTGAGCAGTTTCACAACATCTGTAGTTAGTGCTATGTGTGATGTTACTACACAAGGAATTCAGTGAAGTGACAATTTCAAATCAATGCCAATGCACATCCAAACCAATGTGCACTGATCCTGACACACAGTGGGTGAGCAATGTGTATTGGGCACTCTCAATGCATATCCAGACAATGGCTAGGGACTGCCAATGCATATCAGTGGAGTCCAATGTTCATTGGAACACTGGTTAGGGAATGCCAATGTGCATTGGGACACTCTTACCCTTGTTACCATTCCCTGCCACCCCTCCCACAAGATATGCACTTTTCATAAATTGGACTTATTAATTACTGGAGAACATGACTGGCGTCATGTTGACCAGAGACGTGTTCAGGATCATGATGGTGGGAAAGTCCAGACAGGATTATGCAGAAAACCCTAACATTGATGGGTTTGTGCTAATCTCTTCACCACTTTAGGCCCTTCGTTTTTCAAACACAGTGGAAGCCCAAATAAAGCAATCAGAGACCATCCCGTGATCTTACCCTACAGAGATCTTCCCTATATATCCTCCCTGACCAAACATTAAGAAATTGTCATGAATCCTATCAATGTTTTATCACTCTGGAGTTAAAGCAATCAGTCCATTCTGGACCTCTTTGTCAGTCCCATGGGAAAGCCATTATGGCTTTGTCAACTTACCCCTTCAGGGTATGAAATAGGGTATAAAAATCCTAGCTTTAACCCCAGCCAGTTGAATACATGGAAAGCAGTATGCAGTATGTGCTCCACAGTGCCCAGACTGCCATTCCTCCATGCCCCCCTCAGATGCTATTTGAACTTTTGTGCTGCAACCTCCTTCAACTATCACTCTTTCCATCCCAATCTCTCTCTATCCAACCTTTCCCATCTCATTTTCTGATAGCCATGCATGATTATTAAGAGTATCTGATTTCTCATAAGTTTGTTGATTCAAATAAAATACTTTGTTTAACTTTAACTGGAGCCCTATCTATAGCTAGTACTGGTATACAAAGCTGAAAAGATCCTGCCATTACCCTCCTCTCATGGGCCTCCTTTGAGCTATAATTCCCCCAAATTCTAAGGAGATGCTGGCATTGCAGGTGGACCCCAACATCTCCCACCTCTTAGGGTAACACCCTGATATGAATCTTCGCAATTCACAGGAAGGGTTCTGCAGTACCTCTGCTATACAGCTAAGTATGTGTAAAGTTATTCAATGTAGAGCAGGATACTAGTAGAATTGGGCCTGTGTGTTTAAAAATGTTAGTGTGTTAAATTATGTGATTTTATAAAAAGTTACAACTTAGACAACAATCTCCAGTCTGACATCATAAACTACATGATCTAGAAGCTTACCATGACCGCTCATGGACAGTTTCCATATAGTGGACCCCCACTGTACAAAACTCATTCCCAAAGATTCTTTTTTACAGTCAATGAGTCAAATGCCAGAAGTATGTATTCTGTTTATAGTATGAACTATGCATAAAAAAGCAAAGGGAGACTTAAAAATCAACATGGCAATAAATTGTGAACAGAGTATTTTGTTTTCTAGCCACAGTCAGTGATTCATTCCTTTTTGAGGTATAATTTAATTATTATCCTAAAAACACAAGGAACTGAGAACACTTTGTGGTATCTGATATGATCTGGCATATGTTGGTTTCAGCACGGAACTGGCCACGGTTTCAAAATTAGAGCTCCTTTTAGTAATTGGAAAAGGAGATTTTAAGTTATGTTTAAACCTCTGCCCAACAAGCTGCACCTGCTGAAAATCCATCTTCTACACAACTATAAGAGTTTACAAAAGCCTTAATGTGGAAAAGCTGAACATCTGTTTCAGCAAGTCTTACTAATATAAGAATCTGCTGCATCCCCATACACATAGCAGTTTGAACTTTTGGTTATGCAGAGATACACAAAATTGACCCTATACTTAATATACACCATTGCCTTTAAAAATAATAATTTCAAGGCATGCACATCAGCATGGAAAAATTACTTTTTTGGACCAGATCATGGAGAACGTCCCCACTCAGTATTATGCTAGTTTCAAATATGCTGATTTTCCGTATGGTTGTATGTACTACAAAACTCTTCTTCCAGAAAAGTCCCTGCGGTCGGCAGAACCAACTTTTTTGAAAGCAATATACCTTTCTTCCACACCTCTGAGAGAATTAAGAGCCTAGCAGTGTAGGAGACCTGTGTATCAACTTAGGGCAGATTCTTATGCTAAGCCACCGTTTCAAGTTCTATAGCAGAGTTACAAAGGTCTTCTGCCACTCACTTCCACCACTATTCCATGTCTTATGATAGTGCTTGGACAATATTTGCTTACTCATTTTTGCACCCACCTCCAGTTGGATGTGTTTACCCTTTAGCTTGGCTTAGATCAGTGGTTCTCAACCTGTGGGTCCCCAGATGTTTTTGGACTTCAGCTCCCAGAAGTCCCAGCAACTATGGTCAATGCTCAGGGCTTCTGGGAGCTGAAGTCCATAAACATCTGGGGACCCACAGGTTGAGAACCACTGACTTAGATGAATACTTTTCTGTACCGTTGGGGCAACAGGTATGTCCACTGCCACAAGAGTGGTTGAATCCATTCAGGATCTTATTGCTGCTCCTCCCACAGCTGATTCAAGCTGAACAGCTGTTTCCACTTCTGGATCCTGGCAATAGAGCCACAAGCTGTCCCAGACTACGAGACATGTGTTTATATCTACCTCTCTACTCTTGACATTTTTTGTCACCCACCTATATCCCCTCTGTTGTCACCCCATCACTGTGCGAGACTGTTTTACATTTTTATCACAACTGATATGTTTGCATAAATCAGGGGTGAGTAACTGACAAGGATGAGGCAAATTAGCCCCCCAGGAAACACTGAGGGGCTGTAGCTCTCCACCAAAACCCCCCCCACATTTTTTCACTTAAATGCCTCCAAGCACTCTCTAGGGCAGTGGTTCTCAACCTGTGGGTCCCCAGATGTTCATGGACTTCAGCTCCCAGAAGCCCCAGCCACTATGGTCAATGCTCAGGGCTTCTGGGAGCTGAAGTCCACGAACATCTGGGGACCCACAGGTTAAGAACCACTGCTCTAGGGGGAATGGAGGCATTTCCCCCCCTTTTTTTTTGCCCCCAAGGCCATTTTAGGCCCAAGAGAGGCCTTTTTTGCAACAGGAAGTGACCTGGGGATCACTTCCTGGTCAGTTTCTGTTTTTTTTAAAAAGGTCCATCCTGAATCTATAATGTCTCAGGTGGTCACAAAAACATAACAAAAATCTCCCCATGCCTTCTAGAGGGAATTTGGGTGAAAATTTTTAACCCTGAGGTCATGGGACCAGAAAAATAGTGACAGGGGCCCACATGTGGTCCATAGGCTACTTGGCCCACCTTTGGTATAAATGTTTGTTTACTGAGGTAGAAATCTATTTATCCAAAGAAGTAAACTCTAGTTTAAAAAAATACACTGATTTTTTCTTTTTTAAAAAAAGGACAACACAGGAATCCTTTCTCTTTTATTGGAAACAGATGAACAAAGCTTACCTCTTTGAAAAAGGCTTTAAAAATTCACCTATAAAAGCAGACTATAAAAAGAGTCAAGCAGACATAGCCAAAGCAGTGGGCACCATCGTACTGGCCTGCTCATGATAATCTGACATTGTCATGCCTCCTTCCCAGGACCCAACAGCCACAACACAGAGACATGAAAGGGGCAATACTTACAGCAACCAGCATAGGTGAAAAAAGGAGAACCCAGGAGACTTGGAGAGTTTATATAGTAAGGATGCAACAATTAGGCAAACGACCGGGGAATGCTGTTAGCCTATATAAACAGGGAAAGAGATGGGAAAAAGCCATTGCAGACAACTGATCTTATCTGTGAAAGCAGCTGGTCTCATGTTCAGATCTCTTGCTCATGTCCCTAGAAACCTTGACGCTCACCTTGTGTATGGACTTTGCTACCGGACTGTCTCTCTCTCTGAATTTACCTCAAAAACAACAACTGATAACTGGCTAACAAACTGTTGTAAACTTTGCTCATGGCTACTGAGAAAAGACTCTAGTTAGAGAGCTGTAAACCGTGACTGGCTGTCAGCACAGGATAGACATTCCAACATGCTTCCTCTGTGTGTGTATGCCACTGGTACTGAGTTTAAAGCAAAAGCTGCTGGCACAGAAAGCACTTATGCATATACAGTGTGTGCATACATGGACACAATGCATGCTCAGCTGATTAATATGTGGAGGCTAAGAACAGGAACAGCAGCAAAAGTGTCTTTTCCACTCCAAACACTGAATAAACACACATTCGAGACATATGGGGAGGAAAACCTACCCCATCTGTCTTCTAGCATCTTCTTATTTGAAGTTCTCACTTTCCTGATGTTAAAATTCATGGTTATGGCATTCCAGCTACACTCCTGATTGGTAGTGGTAGTCATCATTATCACCACCACCACTGGGGTTGCAGGACTCAAAACTGGAGAGGGGTCCTGTATTTTCAATCAGAGTAGTTGCGTAGATGCAAGAATTTCAGCAGGTGTTGCTTCCTATTTGTTGCACAACGAACACCACTTGCTAAGATTCTCTCTTCTATGCAACCATTAAAGATACAAAAGCCTGCTTAGTGCAACCCTCACCACCACCACCACCACCACCATAAAATGGTACTTTACTGAATAGGCTTGGAAGGGGGCAGCTTCCTTAGAGAAAACATTGCAAGTATTCGTTTGGCACCTTAAAGGTTAACATGCCCCAGTCCCTGCTTACCAGGATCCCTAGTTCACATCCTGCAAATGATGCAGTGAGGTATTCATCTTCCTGGGCCTCTACGAGACCCATCTGGGTAGCTATTTGTTCACGGCAGATTCTAAGATTAGCTTCAGTTCCCAACCTCATGGCTTAGGAATGGGAAGCAGACCTTCTGGTAGGCTACTCTGGTGACAGACTTCCTCCTGGTCATTTAAGGCAGGGTGGGTTCCCCAGTTAGCCTCTTTTAGCAGTCTTCTTCCCCACACACAGACCCTTAGTGGAAAGTCCTGGCCATTGCTCCCAGCTTTAGCCAGCTATCAGTTATAAAAAACCAAGGATGAATTTTACCCATAAGCTCTACTGGCACTATGCTCATGGCAATTCTTCTGCTCCCATTTGGTTGTCACTAATTCTTTTGTCACAGTTTTAAACTATGAGGGTATCGTTGGTATTGGACAGAACTTATTGCTAGGAAAATAGATGGAGTACCTACTTTCTAAGGTTGGATGTTCTCCATAAGGAACTTCAGGGAGGTCATTAGGCATTTGTTCACTTCAAGGAAAAGCTGTCTGCCTGCCCTGGTAGTAGTAGAGGCTACCACAGTGAATTTCTACACCTTAGCCCCACCATTCCATTCAGCATCCTAAGAGTGAACTGAGTGGACATTGTTCAGCAGACAGACCAGCCAATAATGGGAACCTAGCTCCATACAGTGCCAAAATCCTCCAAGACTGGATTCAATGAATCTATGGTTGTTTTTAAACCCTATTTAAGATGCTTACTGTCCATTTATTGTGTGCCTCTCCTCTTTCCTTAAGTACCAATCATGGCTAACAGCGCCAGTGATATTTGCCCTAGCTTTTCCTGAACTACAATCCATTTCGTCTGATGAAGGGGGCTTCTGTCTACAAAGGCATTGTTAGCCTTGAATTAAGAGTCTTCATTGTTTTTACAGAGCAGGATAAGCAGAAAAGCCATTGATTACGGTAAAATGAAGGACTTAAGTCAAAATACTCACCGCCTCCACCACAGGTGAGACAACTCAAGTTAGTTTATTTTTGCCTCTTTTGTTTAATTAATTTGGTCGCTAGTCACTTAATGACAGCAGGGTTTTGTTAGCTTGTTTACTTCGGAACGGCTTGCCATCTTTGATTAAGCTCCATGTGGATTTATGACTATGTTCACTCCATGCTTTCCTGACCTTTAAGGCACAGCTGATAAAAATCAAAGGTCATGGATTCCAAAAGTACAGATTTTAACAATAAGTTCAGGCAGTTTTCCCTGTAAAGAGCCGCTGCTTTTCCTTTTATACCTCTTTCCCTCCCCTTCTGCTGCTGCCGTCGCGGCTGCTTCTCCCTGCTGTTTCAGGCGAGGATGGAAATTAACATGAATAAAATTAATGCTTTAATTTTGCAGGAGAAAGAAGTGGGCTTGCAGTGCTCGGCTAGGGAAAAGGGCTTTTGTCTTTGTTGATGACCTAAACATGTCTGCCAAGGAGAAAGATGGTGCCCGGCCTCCCATTGAACCGCTGAGGCAATGGATTGACCACGGCTGCAGGTTTGACAGGTGCAATAAATATTAATTAGTGTGCTTGTCTACAGAGAAGGAATGGTATACACTGTTTCTGTGAAGCGTTAAATTGTAGTGTTAGTCTTTATAATTCTTCATCTTCTCTGTCACAACAGGAAAACATTTTGAGTTACACAATTCCCTGTATAGGAAAAGGAATAAAGGTTTATACAGTGCAGTGAATTACAGCAATATATAGGCAAGCCTGAAGCGGCAAGTAATACAGCATACAGTGTGTTTATTGAGAAAACACAGTGATGTTTAAAGCCAGGCGGAAGTGAAGGGGGGTACACCCAGTTCTAAACTGACAGCCAGCTCCCGGTTGTTAGGAACTGAAATGAAAAGCTTGGTCCTTGGGAAAAATTGATTTGGTCAAATGAAAATCCATCTGAAATGCTTTCCTAACAAATAACCAGGGCGTAGAATTATAGATGGCATTGTGGAGAATATGCATTTTTGTTGGCTAAAGATGGTTTGCCTGCTGAGAGTTCTCTGCCTTAAGAGCAAACCTAGAGATACCAATTAGTGCAGTAAAATCTAATTTAGAATAGACGTGCAAAGGCAAACAACATAATGTTCACAGGAGCTCCTCTGTTAAGTGCAAACAGTGGCCAAATAAAGCAGGGGTAGATTTGTGTGTGTACGTGTCTTCATTTACCTGAAGCATGAGCGAAGGAACTAACTGCAACTTATTGAGGCAATGAAAATTAAATGCTGTGTTTTCTGCATCCTTTACTGGTAATGGTTAATAATTGAATGCTCCCTTAGGAGCTCATTTGATGGAGGGTCATTAGATTTAGTTATGTGCTGATTATCGTGGTTCTTTAAAGGAATATATGCATTGAGAAGCACTGGAATCCTATTGTGAGTGGCTTGGGTTTCCTGAAACAGAGTGCAATATATAATGTCCAGCTCTGACAATTCATTTAAGAGATTGGGGGGCAAAGTGTGTTTCTCCAAATTTTAGACTGCAACACCCAGCATTCTTTACCATTGGTTATGCTAGTTAGGGCTGGAATGAGTTGCAATAGAACACCTGGCAGTATATGCATTGCCAGCACCTGTTTTCGAGTCAACAGAGTTAGGAAAACCACTTTACTAAACAATTTATTTATTAAAACTATTTGTTAAACAATTTATATCCCACCCTGTATAAAAATCATGATGGTGTGCAATAAAATCAGCCTGAACAGTTTATAACAATTTAAAACATTTTAAAAAACACTTAAAATTTAAAACAATACAAATATTTTTAAAAGACTAAAAGTGTATTAAAGTATTTAACACTTAATACAAGACCATTTAAAATGAGTTAAATCAATTTAAAACTGAGAACCATTCATATGTGCAATTGTGGATTTGTGTGCTCTCTAGAAAGGGATAATCATATAGAATGTGCCACTAGTTACCAGTATGGACAGCTTTCAAGGGTGGTTAAGCAAATTGTGTTTCATACAGGTTAGGGCTATTGGTTTTTATGAAACTTGACAGACAGATGAAAGGAACCTCTATCTTCTAATGCAGTATATCCAGTGCTGACCCTATCAAATCATTGACCGCTTGAAGGGACATCAAAGTGTTATTTAATGTGTTGTTTTATTTTTACTACCAGGAATCGGGAGGGACATGTGTGGGATTTCTGCCTTGTGTGATAAAATAATGGGGCTGGCTTAGGTGGTATAATTTGCTGCCTGAGGCAGCAGAATTTCTTGGGCTGGTCTTGAGTATACCTGTGAATATGTGGTACATACCAAAATAATGTGAAGGGTCACTGCCTCTACCCAGCATGCTTTTAAGTTCCCCAAAAGCATTTTATTAGCTACTGTGCATAGTCTGCCCAAGTTGTCTGAGGCAAAGGACAAAATGGTACCCTTTTCCTATTCCATGCAGAGAAACCAGATGGAAGGGCACTTCAACCTCACTTCATCGCTGGCAATGCAATCATGACCTACACTTGCATCAGGCAAGTCTAGGAGGCCTAGGATAAGTTACGTAGCTGAGAGAAATAGCTGTAGTGTCCAGCAAAAATATCCAACATTGGTGTCTCAACCTACCCAATATCTGCCATGTGAGGCAGTCTCCTCACTCTGGCTTATAGTAGGGCCTTATCAGACACTACTGGAAACAAATCCACTGCAGTAGGACCTTTGATCAAATCCTACTGGACTTTCCTTATGGCCTTATTGTTGAGGTAAAAGAAAATCTCAGGGGAGCAATCACACTCATTCTCCTCCTGCAAAGGAGACCTATGCAGTGCCCAGACAGTTTTGGATAGAAGAAATTTTTCTCTATTACTTTTTCTACTTTTTGGGCGGAGGAACACTATTGATGTGAAAATATTATGTGTAGAAACACCATCCAATCCTATAGTGCTATCTTTATTGTTATGTTTTTATACTTTTAAAAAAATGTTATGGCGTTTTAACATGATAACTTCTTGTGTTTTTTATTACTCTATTGTTTTTATTATCGGGTTTTAACTTTTTCTTGTTTTATCATTTTTTGTAAGCTGGCCTGGGTCCTGTGCTGGGAGAGAGATAGGAAAATAAATAGATAAATATCCTAGGAAAAAGTTGGGTAAATTTTGTGGTGAGATCTTCCAATCCTAAAGACTTGAGCCAAGTTTCTTGTGACTATGACTGAGAATCTGAAACTTTCATTAACTATTGAATGATGAAATTAGGTAGGAAAATATATACACTCTTTTATATAAAGCGTGGGGAAAAATGGAGAAGGCCTTTGAAAAACAGGACTGGGATCTTCCTGATAGATATACTGGGTTAGTCTGTTTATCCAGCTTTAGATTCCTCCTTCAAGCTCTAACTTTCAAACAGCAATTAATTCTTCATGGCAAAGGCAACAAATCTTCTGGCACAAAAGTCAATTTTTTTAAAAAAAAAATCCTGCTTCCAAAATTACTGCCAAGAAAGAGTTATTGGAACAGCAGAAATGCTGAGATCAGTAGTCACCATCTTGATAAGCAGCATTAACTAGAAAACAACTCCGCTAACTTGTTTTTCATAACTTCGTCCTCTCAAAAGTTTTTTGGAGCTTTCAGATCTCAGCTATTATATTTCTTCAGGTCCATGATCCCACCATCATTAAATATAATTTTGGGGGTTACCTCAGCAATAAAAATAAAAATAAAATTCACGTACATTGTGAGCTGACTTGAACACTTTCCTTGAAGAAAGACAGCATGTAGGTGGCAATCTAAGATTGTTTTCCAAGCTTATGTCTTCTCTCTTGAAACTGGGGCTTCCTTCTGTATTGCAAGAGCCAAAGATGGCAAGGCTTGTATGACTGGGTCACCAAGACTGTACAGACAAGATATGTTACCCAGTAGTCTGATGATTTAAGATTTAAATCACTGCATGATTCTTCTTCATTTACCTGACATTCTGATGACAACTTCTTTATTTCTTAAAAAAATGATTCCTTTCTTTATATTTGTACATAATCTCTTTGTGTATATCTTTTTATATTTGTTTATATTATCTCTATTGATTTATGTTTCATTATTATTTATATGCTTACTTTCTATAAAGTATCTCTTGGTTGACCTACAGTCAAGCCTTCTATTATGGCCTAAGATAAGGGTGAACAAATTGCAGCCTTTAGGTTGTGTGAAGCCCCTGGACCCCACTTTTGTGTCCACCAGTTCCTTAAAGCCCCAAACCCTAAAATATTTTAAAAAAATTGTGTTACTTTCAGGCAATTTTTTGCCCCCCAAACCACACTGAACACCAAATACATGAAAACATGTGGAAATACCTCCATTCCACAAGCAGCTGAGAACCGCATACTACCCGCAAGCGACCTGTGGTCACTTTCTGTCACCATTTTGAGAACTGCAGAGAAAAATTGAGATTTTGGGGCTCACGCCAGTAAGAATGCAGCTCACAGGGGGCAATTGGCTGCTACTTTAGGAGAAAGTCAAGGGAAAAGTTTTCCTCTCCAGTTGTCTCCAAGGCTCCACCTCCAGAAGCCAGACAGCATAGCGAATGACAAGGACAGTTACCCACAAACCATTGCCATAGAAGAACCAGATTTCTAATTATATCCCTGATGCAAGTACCACAAACAGAGGCCATCAGGAAATAGGAAACCCAGGTATGCCCCTTCCCCTCTGGCACTAAATGAAAATATGACTTTTCCACAGTTATCCATTATCTGGATCAGCCAATGGCCTAAGCAGAGGGGCAAAATATCCCAAAATAATGGGGTATGGAAACCCCCATTGCTTGGACCACAAGCAACTGATGCCCATGATTACAGATCTCTTTATGTATGAACACAGTTTCTAACAGGTTAGGAATTTAGTGGGCTAGGCCCATAATTTAGCAAAGATCAAATTCATTCAGACTCTTGTGATTGGCAGCCACAGATATGAATGATAAAACCTGTGTTTCCTTAACTTAGAGAAACTGCCTAACTTTCAGTTTAAGGAGAAAGTGCCAAAAACCTCTATCAAGTATGAATCCAAAGCTTAGCATCTGACAAGGGGATCTCCTTAGCTAAGTGTGTGTATCTTTCACCCTTTCAGATGGGAGCTCAATCTAAGCAATATCTGTATATGAGAAAATTTAACGAAAGAAACTTCATTGGCTTAAAAGTAGGCATTCATTTTAATTATCTTCCATGTAATCTGTCAAAATAATGAAGTTTAAGACTCAAAATAAATTTGTGTTTGCATAATGCATTCATTGGTAGCTACATTAGAACATTCTAAAGAGAGGCATAAAATAGGTCAGAGGAGTAACATGAAGTGGTATCCTGAGGGAATAAAGGTCCAAAGTTAGTTTTGAACAAGAAAATGATCTGCCAACATAGTACAGGTGAACACATCATGAACAAAAGAAAAAAAGTGTAGTTACACTGAACTTCATCAAACCTCCGTGTTTCAAAGTGTACCTGTTCTAAAGATTATTAGCACATCTGCTAGATATCTAGATGGTTGTAAAAGAGCGCATTTAAACATACTTGATCAATTGAGTATGTACACCAAATGCATGATATAAAAAGGCTGTTAAGCAGAGAGACAAAAATACCAAGGTGTGCTACCATTTCTCAGTAGGAAAGAAAACGCTAAACATTCTGTGAAGCACAGATGTAAACTGGGTGCTATTACTGAAAATCAACAACCTCCTTTTCCCCCTGAGGAAATCTGACAACTGGATTTATTCTGAGACACAAATTAGTGTCAAATATACTATGTATACTGATCATGTAGATAACGGCAGAATTGGCACAAGATATCTTGTGTTCCAAGAGGCTGCACAGAAAGCCTGAGAGGTGAACTCCTACATGACCATCCAACATTTCATAAATGAAAACTGGGAGATGTGTGGCCAAACAGCATCAAGACTTTGACCAGGCAATAAGAGGCCAAAAGATATTTATGAGGAACTGCAATTGAAACTGCTAATTTAAAGAAATATTAGAATTTATGTACTGAGTTTGGGAAGCCAAGGGGATTAAAAAACCCAAAACAATAAATACAATATTCTGTATGTGTGTGTACATAATAAATACAATATTTGAGCAAACTGTACTCAAAATCGCAGCTTTCTCTTAGATTCATGGTCACTGGGTGAGTTCTGTGTTCATTCACATTCACCCCTCTGTCCAATGTGTATTATAGATCCGATCAAATCACAGCTTCAGTGTAACAGAACATCCACATGATCACCTTGAGCCTATTGGGAAAAATAAAAAGTTTTAGTGGATCTCTTAAGCAGACTATGAATTCACTAGGCAGAAGTTGAAACAGTTCACCAGGCCATACTACCCCCAAACAAAATCTAGCGGATAAAAAAAAAATCAAACTTAGTCGTCTTCATAAGGTATATAAAAGTAGTTCACAAATACACATAATCAACACAGGTACATCTTCTTGAAAAAAAGGAAGAAAAAGAAGGAATGCTACATTGCATCAGGAGAGCTCTGTTATGCCCCAGTCCCATGACTGAGATGCAAACAAAGAGAGGCTCCTCCCCAAAAGCCACAACACAAGAGATATGACCAGGACAATACTCACTGCAGCCCAGCATAGACAAGAAAGGGAGAGCCCACAAGGCTTAGAGCACTTCTGTAGAGAAGTAAATTATTAATCACACAAATAGGTCGGGGAGGCTATACAAGAGGTGGGGTTCCAGTGGAAGCAATTCTATTGGAAGCAGCACAGTCTTCTTTTAACCGTTGGCTTGTGTTCCTGAAAAACTTGACCTTTGCTTTGTGTGCTAACTATGCTGATGGATACTCTGGTGGCGCAGCGGCTAAATACCGGTACTGCAGCATAAGGTTGTGAGTTTGATCCTGCCAGGCTCCAGGTTGACCCAAACTTCCATCCTTCTGCAGGCTGGTAAAATGAGTACCCAGCTTGTTGAGGGCAATTAACTAACACATCGTAAACCACTTAGAGAGCACTTAGCTGATAAGCAGTATAGAAATACACATGCTATTGCTATTCCTATTCCTATTGTGATTGACTAATAAGTTTCTGTTAACCTTGACTGTGGCTGCTATTATAGACTCTGTTTAAGGACTATGAACTGTGGCTGGCTTTCAAAACAGGACTAGTTGCAGCATCTTGCCTCAAGAGCTCTCAAAAAACCATATGCTTCACAGAGGACACACTGGGGGGAGAGAATGAAAGAGAGGGATGAGAAGATGAGACTCCAGAGAACAAAGGAAATGCCTACGTGATGCAGGAAAAGAACTCTAAATATGTTTTGCCAAAGCTCCTAGAGAGCTGCATGCCATCTAACTTCCAGTGAATACAGGCATGTAAAGATTGCAAACTCCAACAGAGGCAATCATAACCTCTCAGCCTAACCTACTTCACAGGGTTGTTGTTAGGATAAAAATAAGGGTGAGTGGGAAAATAATGTACAGTCTTTTTAGTTCTAGGGCATAAATGGAATGAAATGAGTTGAAAGTGATATAGTTGAAAAAAATTTACAATCCTTCCATTTCAATGGCCTTCTACAAGGTCTAACTTGGGCTGCAATCTTGCACAAGTCCCAATTTGGGAAAAAGCAAAGTACGTCATCTACCTAAGAGTAATTGCCACTGAATTCATTGATGCTTAATTCTGAGTTGATATGTATATGTTGCATGGTTAATCTCCCAATGCTGGCCTTCTAATTTCTAATATGAAACTGTACATTGTACGCACACAGGATTAATAAATCAAAAGGAAAGAATGTTTTTTAAAAGTATAAGATTTATGAAAAACTCAGAACAAATCTACAGGCTGAACCTGAAGAGGAGGAGAAAAAAACTTCTCAACCATGAATGCTTCTCTGAAATATTTATCCTATTTTAGACAAATTCAAGATGGAAGGGGAATCTTGTGCCTGTGGGAGAGAGCTTGAGAGATTCTGTTTTGGGGGTGTTTGTAATCCAAAGGGAGTCTCTTCAAGAACAGCCACTGATTGTAGGCTGCTGTGTTTATTTTACCAAAAGAAGTAATTTTAGAAGTCACATAGTCCCATTTGAAGTACCTTTCCTCTTGCATTAGCTCCACTGGGAGGAGGCAAGGAGCTAACCCCTCCCCTCCTCTCCAGTGGAGGGGATGGAGATACTTGAGTGGAAAGAACTTGTTATCTGCAAAGCCAGCCAGCTGTTTAGGGGCGAAATGAGGAAGAATCCAGGGTTTCTTAAGAAAAGATGAGAACCCGGGGATGCAAAAGACTAGGCTCTGTTTTCATGGCTGATTCCTGAGTGTTGTAGGATACACACTAGGTACCTTGCTGTAGACAACAGGAGAGTGCCTCTAATATATGACAAAACATAGAGATATAAACTGAGTATGGGCTCAGTTGCACTTGTGATGTATATGTGATCCTCTAAAATAACGGAAGGAAAGGAAAGGAAGGAAAGACCTTCAATATGCAGTCCTTCTCCCATACTGATCTTGTTTGGTAAAACTGAATGCAAAAACCAATTTTAAAACTGGTTGGAGAAATAACCTTATCTGAACTCTGTTGAGTGTCCCTGAAAGCCAATATGCTGTAGTTGTTAAGAGCACTGGACTAGAAGCTGAGTGATCCACGTTCTAGTCTTCACTGAGCCATGAAGCTCACTGGGTAACTTTGGGTCAGTCATTCTTTCTCAATATGACCTACCTTACAGAGCTGTTGTGAGGATAAAGTGGGAAGGAAAAGAGCCATTTATGACCATTTGGGATCATTAGGGGAAGGTTGTGATATAAATGTAACAAATAATAAATATTACACATAAAAAGTTGGAGAGCAGTTCCCAGTTGTCATCACATAGCATAAACCAAGTGTCCATCCCCTCCAATATTTCACAGATGAAAACTGGGAGACCTGTGTTCAAGCAACATCTGAGTTTGCTTGAGATGGTTATAATTACTAATTAAGAAGAAGAAACAAGCTAGGAAAGACTGTAGCAGACTGCTTTTGTTTGAGTCTTCAGGGAAGGGCAAGATTCTACCCCCTCCTCTCCCTCCAACGAGTTAACTGAGTGCAAACTACTTTTGTACTTTTAATTAACTTTGAAGCAATTGAAGTAAGCCTAATATGAAAAAGGAAAGGGGGAGGAGAAGAGAGAAACTAAGTTACTTTGAAAGCATCTGAAAAAGTTGGACAACAGAGGATTAACTATCCTGCCATGTTGGGACAGTTGGAGGGTATAAGTATCCAACGCAATAAGCAAATAATCAACTTCATTAAGCCACAGTTTGATCCCATGGCTTGTTAATTAATTCAGACTGTGATTTCTCTTGCTCATACGAAATGGGAAACTGTTGGACAAGCAGAAATAAACACATGCCATCTTGATACTTCACAGATTTTGGCAGCAAGGAAACTTTTCATGTCTCATTCTTACAGTCATTGTATATGAAATCTACCATCTGACAGCTTCCTTGATTACCAGTGAATGAAACAAGGCATTTTACTAAGAGCTCGGTTCTATACATGTTTGTTTGGGCTTACTCTTTAGTAAGTCTGCATAGCCGTACCAGCTTAAGGCCTCATTTCATTTTACCTTCAACTGACATTTCAGGCTGCTGCTTTCTCATATCAATATGGAACCGAGAACCTTCATATGGTACCAGGATACTCAACCAATAAAGATAAATTGGAGTGTACTGGAAAAACATACTGTAGCATGGTGAGAGGCTTGTGGCTGCCTTACGGGCTTGTTAAAACCAAAAGTGGCACCGATAAGCTCCCTCCATGTCATGCTGTCCATGGATGACAAATCAATCAAATGTCTGCACAGCAGTTATGCATTCTGGCAGCATATAAAAGGCACAATAGAGGTTGATTTATTATTTTCCCCACAGTGGCACTGATCACAAGATTATAAAGTGAAATTTATGTATATCATATTTTGAAAATTGCTAGAACCAACTGTGTGGGCTTTTTATGGCTGATTTGTTAAAGGGAGAATCTGTAACTAAAGCGCAGAATCAAAAAGTGTTGCTGGGCTACACTCTGCTTACTTTGATGTCAAGGAAAAGTGTTTAACAGTTTCCTTTGACTTTCAGGGCTTTCATTTTTCTTCGTAGTCTCCCTCATCTAACATACCCACCAAAACATTAGCAGGGGGTGAATGTCAGGATGATGTGATTTCTGCAGTAATGTGGAACCTTTCTTTACCAAAGACAAATTGTGACAAAGACACATCATGATGGCTTACATGGGACAACAGCTCAGTGCTGGAGGGAATGTGGAGGGGGCAAAAAAATAGGATGTAGCACTTGTGAAGAAGCAAAAACAGCCATTAAGACAGAGAAAATTGAAACAAAGGTAGAATGTTTTGCAAGGGCAATAACAGAGACAATGGGAATATTTGCATACCTCTAAACAGATCCTCATATTCTTCTTTACTCTTTCGCTTAGGAAAAACAGGGGGGATCTCATATTCTGAGCCAGACACACATAGCTCAAGTCCTAAGGGCCAATTCATGCAACCAAGCGACATATGGTTGTCTCCAAAATATTATTTTTAAAGTCTGTATATTTTGAACCTCTATCCATAACCAGACAATTTTGTGCATGCAACTGTATGTTTTTAACTTTTGACTTGTCAACAAATCATTTTCAAGCAATTGCTAATAGATGCCAAATGTGCCATATTCATAAGTGACTGGTTGAACTCAGCTGGATAGAAAAAGCCTTATTGCAGAATAAGGTACCATTTTTTTAATAACATAAATCTGTGTATTAGCTCCTGTGTAACCATTGCTGTTGGAGTACAGTCCTTTTGGAACCTTGGAAATTTCTGTAAGATACTAGAGACACCTGAAATGAGACAGAAGAGATTTGGAACAAAGTTGAAAAGATAGTGGGGAGGGTGCTCGAACTGTGGCCATTTCCGCACAGGGCGAGGGAATCTCCCCATGCCGGTACTTACTGGACTTCTTGGCTCCACGCTTGGGTCCAGGCTGGTCCGGAACAGTGCGTGGCCGCCACTCTGCACTGCTCTGGGGATGAAAATGGTGGCTTCTGGTTGGTCGAGGCTCTCCACCAACCACTGAAGCTCGCCAGCCTAAAGCCCGCCCCCAGCAGATCACAGGCTCTCACTAGTGCGAGCCTGCAAATCTGCACCGGAGCACAGGCACAGAGTGGCACGCGCTGTGCTTTTGAAAGACCTGTTTCAAGCACTCTTTCAAAAGCACACTGGACAACTACTTCGAGTCATTCCGGAGCGGGCTGAGGTGAGGAACTACACTAAGTAGGTCCTACCTAGTCTGCTCCAAGATGCAGGCGTCCTCCCTGGAGGACGCTCTGCACCATTTCTTTAAGCCCGTGCAGAAATGGTCTGTGTTTCTGTGTTGTGTGCTTTCAAGTTGTTTCTGACTTATGGAGACTCTAAGGTGACCCTATAATGGGGGTTTTCTTGGCAAGATTTGCCTTCGCCTTCTTCTTAGGCTTAGAGAGTGTAACTTGCCCAGCGTCCCTCAGTGGGTTTCCATGATTGAGAACAATTCAAGCCCTGGGTTTCCAGTAGTCCTAATCTAACACTAAACCACTATACCATGCTGACTTGAGGGGGGGGATCAAACTACGTGTTGTTTTCACATTGTATTTAACAGCTATGCCCCTTTTTTTTTCCTCATTCAGAAATTAAACTGAGGGACACTGGGTCAGACCACTAGCCCATCTAGCCTAGGACTGTCTGACTGATGGTGGCTCTCCAGGGTTTCAGAACTGGGGGTGGAAAGAACATTCACAGTTGTTTCAAGGTCAAAATACCACAGTTCTTGAGAGATAAGAAATCCTACTATGAAGAATAAGAGAGCAGTCAGACTTTGGCACAGTTTTTTTCCTCTGTGTTCAAACTTCCTCAAGTGCTACAGAAGAATGGTAGGGCAGACAAATGCATGAGATGTCTGTGGAGATCCCATGTTTTCAGTACAGAAAAATGACTTTCTGTGCAGAAAACATGATTCTTGTGCAAAAAACCCCCCAAAAAAAACCCTCATGTGTTTTTCTACACACAATAATTCATCAGCAGGACTATGATATTCAAATACAGGAAGAATAGTGCACAGAAATATTCATTTTCTTCCCCAGAGGGAGAAGATGACAATAATTATTTATCCTTGCATGTAAGGTTGAAATAGTCAAGAATTTACATCCCTACCCAGGACTTAGAGGTGCTGGGTATTGAATTTGAGATGTTCTGCATGAAAAGCATATGCTCTACCACTGAACTACAGTCCTTCCACACTAGAAACTGGGATACTAGTGTGGGGACTTTATGTCTTGACTCCCTGCTGTGATCCCAAACACAGATTGGGAACCTGCACTTGTACTTGACATTGCATCTCCTCATCCATTAAATCACTCAGGGAAGGGGATAGGGGGGCATAGCTGCCATCTACAGTTTTAAAGTAATATTTAATTTGACCTGAGTAGATTGCAAAGACAAAGGTAAATAGAATGAAGTATTGTGAAAAGAAGATGCCGAAAAGTGTAACAGCTATCTTTTGTTCTGAGAAAGGTAAGGTAAACAGCAGCAGTTCCATCACCAGGGTGTATGGCACAGTCTGAATCCTATACCTGCATCACAGGACTGTTCAACATGAGACAAGTTTGAAAGACTTTGATGACTCACCTGTGATAACCCATTATCCCTCTTATTTTTGCTTAGAGATATATACATACATTGAAACTGCATACTGTCTTGCTTTTCCAGCTCTTTCCCATCACCACCTGTTGAATAAGTCATAGTCTGAGCTAGCTTTGGGTCCAGGTCATGATGTACATATCACAATTCCACCTACTAACATCTTCCAAAAAAGCTATTGTTACTACTTTCTACTCTTTTTAAGTGGAATAGGTTTCACTAAATTTGAAAACAAATGAAAAACATTTATTGAAATAGGATAGTTAATTGATTTATTAAAAATAACACTTTTCACAAAACTAATTGAAAATTAATATAACATTTTAGTACTACTATGTTACTAAGCAACTAAATTAGAAGTGTTGATACATTTGAATCAAAACATAGGCTATGTTTCTACAACACATTTAACAAAGATTCACAGACTTTTCTAGCAGCAATTATATACTCAGAGTTTAATTTTCTTGCAATAGCAATATATAGCATTTATTTCTATACCGCCTATCAACTAGTGTTATCTAAGCGGTTTACAATGTATTTTAGCTAATTGCCCCCAACAAACTGGGTACTCATTTTACTGACCTGTGAACGGATGGAAGGCTGAGTCAACCTTGCAGGTTTTGATTCAGTGGGCCAAGGTTTCCAAATCTGTATTTAATCTTGATATATAGTTGACCTGAGGCAGTTCTTATCATGCACCAGTTTGCCAAGTGGCCCCTCTGCTTCAGTTACTGTTACTTGAAGTCTGCAAAAGACATGCAGAACTACACAGTGTATGGAAACAAGCTTGAAGTGTTGAGTTCATGTATCTTATTTGAGAGGTTTAGTGGTTCCAAAATAGTAACTCCAATGTTAGCCAAATGAACTGCTTTCAGATATAGCCCACATTTCTCATCTAAAAGTTTCACAGCTTCCCAATTTTGGTATTTAGTTTAAAAAAACTGGAAGAAATTATAACACTTATTCTGATGTGTGAAGGGTAAAAATTCAGTTGCAATGAAGTTTTTGAAAATGAAATATAAAATCAACTAGTCTTGAATGGTGCCAGTGCATCCCTGCTCTTCAGCTTCAATAGACTCCCCATTGTTTTTTTTCCAAGTAATAATGATTTGAGTATCCAATGACCAACTTTCACCTGGTTCAAGGCCCTATATAATGATTTTGAAGAAAGCCCAGGTTAAACAAATTTACCTTAAGTAGTTGCGCATGTTCTTTTTCTTTCTTAAAGCAAGGCAAAGCACATATATACTGGTTCCATTATAGTCTAGTCACAAGCCAAACAAGAAGAGGTGGTACACATCTATATATTAACTTTCTCCATATATGCCAGTGTAGTGTACTGTTTCTTTGAGACAATTGTAGGAAATGTTTGTTGCACACATGTGAATTTGGTCTTATCAAGCATGATCCAAAGTCCACATAGGAGATGACTACATATGCAGAAAGAAAGAGAGAGAGAGAGAGAGACCAGAGTCTACACATATAAAGTATATGTAGGAAAGTGCTACATCTACCTTGGGAACTACACCAGTATCATTTTACCATGTCAAATAATTTTAATAAATTGTGGTGCTTATAGCACACTTGAATATGCTGAGATTTAACAACAAACATTGTAGCCAATGTCTGGTCAGTTAAGATACCAACCTTTATTTTGTAATATATTTGGGTTTTTTACTCTCCAAGTCCCCAGAAATCTGGGCTCACCAAAACTCTGGACTCCCAAGGATGTTGTGTCCTCTCTTCAGCACTGATCATATTCTTGGGTGTTCAGTTTCTGTTCTTACAAGTTGCTGACTGCTTTCTTTGACCTCTTTTCAGGACACCTGGGGACTAGTGAGCTTAAGGCACTGCACAATTTCTCCTCCTCCATCTCACAACTAATTGAATCCAGATTCCATTGCTTCTTTGACAACAGGAGGTTGCTGGGAACCAAAATAGGCTAACAATCAAAGATAACAATAATAAATGAACTATTTGTTTGATTATCCAATTAAAATTAAATAAGTTAGACATTTTGCAACAAAAGGGGGCAAATTAATTAAATTTGTTTTGTAACTGAAACAACTGAACTAAGTTGGCATTTCAGCATGAATTTAATTCCAGAATGAAGTTATACATGAAGTTATTAATGAAATAAGAGATCATGTTAAAGAGCCACCTAATGTATACAGTATTTCCCAGTTGTTCATTACTCAAAGCCTAGTTCATCAAATGATTTTTTTCTCTTTCTCAGTGCCCAAAGCTTAGGGAGTTATATTGCTTAGATAACAAGATTCAAACCATTTACTCAAGAGTAGTTCTAGCAGGATTAATTGGGTTAAGGATTTTTTGTGGTTTCTGGTTTCAGTTAAAATGAAGGAAATTTTAAAAAATTAAGGAGGAAAATAAATCAGAAATTACACTTTTTATCTATAAGTTTTTTAGGATTTCAGAAAGTTGTAGAAATATTTGAAATCATATGACAAAAATGTGCCCCCCAAAAGCAAATGCCTTCAGAACATCTTTCCAACAATTTTCTTCTTTGCTTTATAAAACATTTCCTGGCTAAAATCCAAATGCTGCTCTCAACTTGTCTTATTGATTCAATGGTCTTTTCCAGCTGGGACTTGCAATTGTATTTAGGCCATATGCTCAAAGACACATCTTTCCAAACATCCTGAGTCATTAAAAAACACTTGCAGAAACACACAAATGTTTTAGGTTTTACAGGGATTTAGGCAAATATTCACCAAAATATGTTTATATGAACTTATTATGTTTATGGTTTTAAACTAGCTAAACTGTTTAAACTTGTTAAATTGGTTAATAATTTTAGTATTTTTGAATTATTTTACATTGCTTTAAATTCTATATTGTTTTAAATGTTTTAAATTGATTTAAAGCATTGAACACCCTGATAAAGGGTGGGATATAAATATTTTAATAAAATAAAATATTAAAGAGAAGTTTTTTGGTGGAAGTATGAGAACTGAGTTTCAAAAAAAATCACACAGCTATTTTCTCCTCTTCTAGACTCATAACAGGGATGTCAGGGGAATAAAATGAAGAATGGCATTTTTCTGCTTTATTCTGATGTGTGTTTTAGTGCAGGCATTTCACTTAAATTTAGATGACAATTTAACATAACATTTATTTTTCCCTTCGTAGTGTAAATACAACTGATTAGAATTTTCAGCTTATTAATGACTAAGTAAGCACACACATTCTTTTCTAGTAACTTAACTATCTGTGATAGTATTCAAATACATAGCCATGTTAGTCTGTATTATCATTAAAAGATACAAAGCAATCCTGTAGCATCTTTGAGATTAATTGAGTGAAAGATTTTATGAAAGCTTATGCTACAAAGGTCTGCTCAGTTTGCTTCATCAGGTGCAGGCAGTGAAGATTGTATGAACAATCATTTATACCAACAAATGTGGGGAAGGGAGTGTGAATAGCAATAGAAATGGGAAAACATGTGGGTATGAGAATGAGGTGAGAGTAGTTAGGTGGAAGACAAGATGAGAAGTAAACATATGAATAGCGGAGCAAGTTCTTGGTCTGGTGTACTGATAAGTTCTCAGAACTAGAAAAGTGATGTAATCAAGTGGGCATGAGAACTTACTATCTGCTGGAATGTCAACTAGTGTTATGTATAGTGTGCCAGGAAATTATTGTCTCTGCTCAAACCAATATCAGTAGACTGGAATTTGTGAATATATCCTAACTCAGTTGTTTCCACTCTCCCTTTGATTTTTTTGATTTTTTTGGTGGTTGTTGTTGTTCAAAGACTACCATTCAGAGGTCTGAGATAGAATGTCCAGGAAAGTTAAAATGTTCTGCAACTGACCTTTGAATATTCCTCTTCCTAATGTCTGATTTATGTCTATTTGTTCTGTGATGAAGAAACAGCCCTGCTTGCCCATGTAGAAAGCTGAAGGGCATTGTGGACAAAGGATGGTATATATCACATTGGAGGATGAGCAAGTGGAAGTACCTCTAATTTTGTCATGATGTTGTTAGGCCCTCTTATCTCATTGCCTGAGTAGATGTGTGGCAGAGTTAGCATCTGGATTTGTGGCAAGCTCTTGATCTTATCTTCTCATCCATATTATGTATCCTAATATAGGTAAGATTTGGAGCTGTATGTAGTCAAGTAAAAGCCAACCACCAAGAGCCCTTGAAAAGGCAGCATTATTATCCAAAATTTGTTGTAGTCCACTGATGATATGTTTAGGTGGTCTCAGCTGGAAGATGTTAGTGGGGTTCTGCCATTTCTGGTTTTGGCCTGTCCTGTAGTATATTAGTCCTAGGCATAAGTCGAGGCTTGTTGGTTTCCTCTTTCACTTCATTTAGTAAGTATGGCAGCTTAAGAAATGCTATCAGTGGATCACAGTGATATAATTCTTCATTAAGTTCCAAAAGTAAGAAATAATTTTAGCAATTTCCTTCCAACTATCAGGAAGTCATTGAAAATCATACAGTTTTTAAGGAGGCTATTCACAGTTCAGGACTCATTCTGCACAAAATTCATATGTGGTTGTTTTTGTACAGAAAACAGCATTTTCTGCACAGGAATCAGAATTTCTTGCATGGGAAATAATATTTAAATGCAGAAATATTAATTCTTGTGCATAAAATGCTGTTTTCTGCACAGAAAATGCTTTTTTCTAAGTAAATCAACTGTGTGCAAATTTTACAAGGAATAAATCCCTTATTACATTATTTTCTAAACAGGATTTTCTGTGTGGGAATTAATATTTCTGCATTCATATATTATTTTCCAGGCTGAAAATTCTGTTCTATGTGCAGAAAATGCTGTTTTCTGTGCAAAACAACCGAATGTGAATTTTGCATAAACTAAGTACTGAACTATGAAGATTCTCATCTGCTGCTCATCTGTGTTTTTCTAAACTTGAAAAATATATTTTTGATCATTTTTTGAATATTTTTGAATATTTTTTCCATCCCTAGCAGAAAATAGAAGTTTCGTAGGATTTCAGGTCAGGCGTTTTCTCTCAGAGCTTGGCTATATTTTGGTCTACAGCTCCGATAATTCTGTAGCCTGCACAGGCAGTAGCCACACTGGTTTGGAATTCAGAGAGTTGTAGTCCAAAAATGGAACTTTTTGAAGTTTTATTCTTCCTCAGATTTTCTTTGTTTCTGTTTCCTTTCTGTTCTTTTTCTTCCAATAGTACTCTCTGCTTTCAGTCTTTACAACACAAGATAAGTCTGTCATTAGTATATTTTGGAAAAACAGATGCATCAGTCCAATTGTTTATTTTAAGACATATTTTGTTTGCTAACACTTGAATGTTAAATCCAACTTTCAAGGCATAATTTAACAGTGTAAGGGACCAATAAGATTTCAAGTTTTTTAAAAAAAATCAAACACATGAAGATATCCTAGTTGGGAGGAGTGGACATTTCTCACTATACAATTATAGCCCTAAGTTTTCACTTTAACTGCCATGGTTTTCTCCTATGGAATCCTAGGATAAGCAGTTTAGGAAGTCTCAGACAGAGAGCTCCGATGTCACACCATGCTACAAGCCCCAGGATTCCATAGGTTACAGTCATGACAGAATTGTAATGCTCTAATTGCCTGGTTCGGAAGGGCCCCAAATTTGTTCAGTTAGTTTGATTCCAAAGTGGCTTAATAATCACAGAATTATGTGTCCCAATGCAGAACCCAAGTGCTCACTTGGCACAATTGCCTATGTAATCTTTTTTGTTCACTTCACAGAAAATATCGCTTTGTTTAAAACAAATGCAAAATACAAAATCAGAGGCATCGCTGCTCTATTAACAGCAATATGTGAAGAGCTCATCTTTCCCTTTTCCAAAATAAACTGATTACCTTTCTCTTATTTTAAGGGTGAGGTCAATCATATTTCTCACAGTGCCTTAATAGTACAAGGATAATATGTTTTGCATTATTTGTAAATGAGAGCACATCTGATAGTGTTGTTGTTATGAGATGGTGGTGGTGTTTGCAGTTCAAAATATTAACTCTTTTTTAAAACCATTCATGCTTTTTATGAAAGAAGCAAAGTAATTTGACTCTAGTCAAGGACATAGCCATGGTTGTAACTATGGTCCCCCCTGGCGGTAGAAGACAGGAAATGGTTTCTCAGCCATTTAAATGCAACCTGAGTGGATGCTCATATTAACAGAATCACAGAAATTATATTCCAGTCTATCATGGGCTACTGATATGCAAAATTAGTCTTGGGTGCACTGCAGAAACAAGACTTGAATCTTATTTCTTTGTATATGGTGTAATTTCCATTGATTTCAAGTGAACTAAGTGTTCAAGATAATAGTCTTGGGATTCTGATCCCATTCACAGTTATTTTGGGTTAAGTCCATTTGAACACAGTGGGACACTTCTGACTAAATACGCCATGACTTAGCTACTTGCATTTTCTTAAAACTGGAGTTTTCTTCATACATTCTGTGAGACAGCAGAACAAGGGAACAAGATTTTCGTGTAACACTTGAGGACCAGTAGTACAGTGGTTCATTCTGGTGACGAAATACCAAATCTGAATAATTCAATAATTGTATTAATATAATTAATATAATATTAATATAATTCAAAAATTAAAAATTGAAGTTAGAAAAGGAAAAGCTATTAACAAACTACCGAAACAAGGTTGTGTGTTTAGGAATATGTGTGTATCCATTTCTTCCAGAGACTGAATATTGAACATATAATTCATGGCACCAGCTCTGGAAAGGCAAATATAAAACTGAAAGATAAATATAAAGAGTCTGATATAGAACTGTCTTGACTTCACATGAAACAAAGTATGATTAAGGATGAGCTGAAGAATCATGAGAAAACATGTTCATACTAAGGAATACTTTTTCACTTAGGTTTCTTGGGGAAAATGTTAATGTTATAATGAAACTACAAGGTTATCATAAAATTACTAGGAAAACATGGGGTTTAGAATTCTTTTCACTAAATTGATGTGAAGTGTGAAAATCATATAGAAATATAAATTCTATATGAATATTGTTTGCTCTCAGTATAAACAAGTATGCACTAAAAAGGAAAATGAATGACCTTGTGTTACCTAAAGTAATTAATGACTGTGCTCAGTTGCATCAAGCAATTTTTTTCTTGGATTTGCTAACTGGATACCTTTCAGTGTTGAAGAAAATTCTGAAAGATCCCTCCCTCTCTGTCAAAAAAAAGTTAATTAAAACACTTCCAGTTCAAAAACAACAACAACAAAAATTGGCTCATAAATGCCCATGGAAATTGAATTAGAACCTGAGAGAAATCAATCCAAAGTAGAAATCAGGACAATAATAAATTGCCTATGAAGTTAACATTTTGTCTTTATTTTCTAACAAGTTTATCAGGATTGACTGTGCCAGAGTCTCAAGACCAAAGACCTCTGTTATTAGGCTGTGCTTCACGTTTAGACATATCTCAAACTGAATGGGGGTGATTTGGTCAGATTCAAGAGATTGCCAAATCAAAATGACCAAATCTGAATCTTTACAGTCTGGAGAATTCCTTAACAAATTGGTTCAGAGGATACAGAGACACAGACAGCATGTCAACAACAACAACAAAAAGATAATTTTTTTCCAAGCAATCCATATAGGGAAAGCTCCAGGGCAGACAGAGCAGTTGTACAGTTCTGACAGCTCCATCTTCTAATCAGAGTGATGGTTTTACAAACTCTCTACAACCCCTGTGCTTTGGGGGGGGGGGAATGGCAGATTAATATGTCACAGGGCTGATCCACTGTACAGTACTCTTCCAGTAGTTCTTTGTCTCAGGAGCAGGAATGTTTTAAAAATTGTGTGTGCGTGTATGTGTGTGTGTACTGCATGTTCAAGTCTGTCTGCAGTGTCGGTGCCCATAATCTCTGCATTTCATTTTGTGTGACAGTGGTGCTAAATGAACAGAAAACAAACAAACAAAAAAGGGTCCTAAATTGTTCTAAATCCAGTATAACAACAAAGATGAAAGTTATGGAAGAAAGCACAAAAGCTGGATTGCTGCTGCATATTAAGAAGATAAAAATGATGAACACAGAAGATTTATATAACTTTAAATTTGGTGATGAAAAAATCAACATTGTTTAAAAATGTATGTACTCTGGCTCAGTCATCATTCAAAACAGACACTGTAGTCAAAAAAACCAGAAGAATCCAAAAACTTGGAAGTTCAGTTATGAAGAAACTAAGATTCTTAAGTGTAAAAATACATGCCAAAGTCAGGATCTTCCAAACCATGGCATTTTTTGTTTTTGTATATGGATGTGATGGCTGGACAAAGAAGAAGGCTGACAGGAAACAACTCAATTGAAATGTGGTGCTGGAGGAGAAAGGAGGCCACCAAAAAGATGGTCTCAGACAAAACAAGCCTGAACGTTTATTAAAACCTCAGCTGACTAAACTGAGGCTATCATACTTTGGGCATCTTATAAGAAAACATGATTTATTAGAAAAGACAGACATGGTGGGAAAAGGTGAAGGCAAGTAATAGTAGGTGGAAGGCAAATAATAATAAATAGACATTATAGATATGAAGCCTCACCACTGCACCTGCAAGACCTGAGCAGAGCTGTTAATAACAGGATCTCTTGGAGGTCTCCATAAGTTGAAGCCAGCTTGATGGAACATAACAAAAACAATAGTTCAATGGTCCCTACATGTATTCTTCTATTATTATTATTTTTTTATCTTCCTTGCTAGAAATACTACTGTGGTAAACCTCCTCTTTCACAAAGATCATTACTGTATTTATTTTTCTTAAAAGTAACTTTTTAACATAAGCCAATGAAACCTGTGGGTCTTTGTGGTATTTTTTTTTTTTTTAAAAAAAGACATCTTTTAAAACATTTCTGGGAATGGCTTTCCAATCAATAGACCTGCCAATGGATTTTCTTTCTAAGTGTTACCAAAAACTACTGCTTCAGTCACAGTTAGACACATCACATAACATAAAAGAGTTAATAATTAAGGGATTACCTGTAGCAGAGAACAGCATTTCTTTAAAAAAAAATGTGTAAGATGTGTAATTGAGCAGGATGTGCAATGTTGTGTTATAGGATATCTGTGTATCTTCATTTTTAGCAATCTAGTTCCAACTTTGTTAACAGAATGGTTTAATAATGAGCTACTCTATCACCATGTCATAACATAATGAAAAGAGCAAACCAACAGTGCACTTATTTGGCCTATGCTCTAGGATTAGACAATTTGGCTATTTAATCAATTTGAGGAAACCTTCGTTGCAGTCCTCTATTACTAAATACTGTTCTTTAAGCATTAATATTTATTAAAAGCTATCACAAATAAAGTTTGCAAGGGACATAGAGGCATGAATAAATATAGATCTCATTTCTTCTATACATTTTGGGAGTATTAATTCAGAATAACCAAAAGCAGCTGAATATTTCAGTCATTTTAAAGTTTCATTTGTTTGCATATGAATCCTTCATAAGTCTTTACCTGCAAGAAATGTTAAAACATCAGCTGTGATGAAATTCTAGCACAGCTAGGAGTAGAACTGTAGCCTTTTAATATTTTAGTTCCAGGGAAGTTATGCACATATCTGAAGGAATAAAACCATCCCAGTGTTTAGTACCACATCAGTCTTTCAAGAGGGGCACCACGAGTATAAATTCCATCCCATATTGCTAAAAAAAATGAGTACTTCTTTGACTAATGGAGGTGGCTTCCATAACACGGGAAAATTAAATCTGTCAGGTATATCCTGACCAGATAAAATAGACTTAAAAAGAGTAACTTACTGTATGTATTAGCAGGGCTTTGACTTTTAAACATTCAGATTCAACACTGTATCTCTTCCTTGCTTATTATCATTCAACCAAAGATATATCTAACACGTGTCCGCTCCCATAACTGCATTTCACATGCTAGCTGTAACTGTCAATAAATATACTATGTTGGTGTTTTTTTTTTAAAAAAACCCATCTCTTTGGTTTGATTATACATGCGTGTGTGAGAGAGAGAAAGAGGGGGAGACAGAGTGCATGTGTTTTTTAAAAAAGTTGTCAAAAAGCACAGACACTCAACAGATGCTTATAACAGGTGGTCCCGCAAACCAATATGATATGTTTCAACAATTTCTTATCACTACTGATGTCAATGGCAAGATACCACACTTGACTGAAAACATCACATTTAATTTTTGCAACAACACTGTAAATGGGCTTGTGTGTTAAAATATTATTAGGTAATAGACCTTATCAAATTTAGACATAACCAAGAAATTTTCTAAATGTATTTATGGGATGTTCATGTATTCATAAAATACTTATTCAGGTATTCAAAAGCCTAATGGGTAACTTCCTTGCCAGATATGAGATGTTGATTTTTCAGAGTATTCATATAGCATAAGGATGGAGAATATACAGCCTTTCAAATGTTGTTGGCTTGTACATCCCACGCTATTTTGAACTAATGGGAATTGCAGTCCAGCTACATCTTGGAAGGCACACATTTTCCCCTCCTAATGCAGCTGAAGAGATACTGGCCAAACAGCCCAGAAGGATATTGTGCAAAGCACTGTCAAGGAAGCAGTTGGAAATCCTTGTCCACATGCATCCTTGAGAATTGCTTCTTCAGCAATTGACTAGTTAATGAACACTGGTTATAACCCAGAAATTGTTGTTATGAATTTTCCACTGAGTTTTTGGAATTCAGAATCTGCGTGCTTCTCAGATACAAGTGGATCAATTCAATCAAGGAAGCTTCAGCTACCTCAAGTTTGCAAGAGATGAGCAGAGCAGTTAATGACCAAGAAAGTCACTCTTGGATGTCTCTCATCAATATGGTCACTGAGAGTTGAAGTTGACTTGAGAGTGAAGAAGAGGAGTGGGAAATAGTAGTTATTCTCTCATGGAAATCTGAGGACATTTTCAAATATGCATCAAGCCATGCAGAGGTATCCAGGCTCTAACTTTTATCTAAGGTTGCTCAATCTACTTTGTTTCCTCACGTGTTCAGGAAGAACTTGAACACGTGAGGTGATGGTCAGAGCTATCCAGCAGTGGAATATGCTGCCTCAGAGTGTGATGGTATCTCCTTCTTTGGAGGTTTTTAAGCAGAGGCTGGATGGCCATCTGTTGGGAGTGCTTTGATATGTGTTCCTGCATGGCAGTGGGTTGGACTGGATGGACGCTGTGGTCTCTTCCAACTCTATGATTCTATGCTGAGCTTTAATGTCTGATGTCTCATTTCCTTCTTGGGGAAAAAAATAAAAAAAAAATGCAATGTTCTTTTGACTTGTTTATAATCTTAAAAGTTACTGTGTTCGAAAGCAGCAGAACTATAGGACTTTAACTAAGTCCTCTGGCATCCAGTTAAAGCTATACTTGTCTTTTAAATGATACAACTGGTTTACAGCCAGAAAAAGACAAGTGCAATGATGGGAAATATTTTTTATCTGGGGACCAAATTTCATTTTGGGAATTTTAGTTTCAAGTTTAAAGAAGCTGTCCAAGATGTTTAACTCATTTCAGAGATAGAGTTCACCATTTAAGATATCTCTTTTGAAGTTCAGCATAAAACTCAGAGTGGATTCACAGCCTTACAAACTTGGAGCCCAAAAGCTGCCACCACAAGTGCAGGATCATTTAAAAGTTAATACTTTTAATAACCTGTAAGTTACTACCCTCTTGTCTCCAACTACTGAGTAGTGATAACAGCAAAAGAATCTGTGGGGTGGGGAACCTCCAAAAGCCAGGCTAGACCTGTGGACTGCAATTTTCCCTCCTAAGGAGTCTATTCTTCCCACCATGGAATGGACCCAGGATTACAATAGAACACTTTGTATAACCTGGCAGGGGAATCCAGTAATTTCAAAGCAAACTGAAACAGCTCTGTTTTTCTTACAGAGCCCCTGTATCATGACTACCACCTCTTTTCACTTAGGCTAGTTACTTCTGTATTTGCTAGAAGCACAAGTTCTTTCTGTCTACAATGTCTTTTAAACTCAACAATGACAGGTATCAAAAAACAGAAGAGCAGAGAGGTCGTATGGTATCCGCTGCATACATGTCAGCCAGTAATACAAGAAACAAGAGACACATGTTCAAGATACTCAAAAAATGGAATCCAGAGAAAAAACAGGAGACAGATCCCAAAATATTCAAAAGATGACTGTTTATTGGTAGAAAGGCTCAACGCATTTCAGCCTATGCTGCTTCTAAGGCCTTCTTCAAGGAGTTACTTAGAATCAAATTTCCAAACCAGGAAGTCTCCAACAATTACAGCACAAATGCTTTTACAAATGCCCACTGGCCCCTCCCGAAACTGCAAACCCCAGGATTCCAAAGGATGTTGAAAGTGGAATCATAGCACTATAACAGTCTCATGCAGAAATGGCCTAAGTAGTCCCCTGAAGAAGGCCTTAGAAGTAACAGGCTGAATTGTGCCGAGCCTTTCTTCTCCATTGGATGTTCCATTTTTTGCTTCCTGAGACAGCAAATTCTGCCAGGGAACTGACAAAAACATTTTCCCTGTAAGATGTTTGGAGAAACAGCAAATTGGTTGGTTTTCTTTTATTTTACAGGAAGAATTTTTAAAATAGTTTTTCCTTTATTTTGTATCATTTTTATATTGATTTTGAGCCCTTAAAATTTCTCAGACCAATTTGCAGTAGTAAAGAGAGTTGTATAGAGATTGTGTTATAATCCATTTTATAAGAGATCCAGAATACCAGATGTTGTTGATAGTGTCAATCAATGGGCCAAACATATTTGCTAGTCTGAAGTGGAGCATATCCACTGAAGTTACAGAATTTACATAAGTGTTGACTTACCAGTCAGTGGGTTTACTCTGGTTGGAACTAGGCCAATGCTATCACATGTAGTGCCAGGGCTGCATTGTAAGGTGTACTGGACAGCTGTTCTTCAAAGTCTTCTCCACAGTCCATCAGATGTTCCTGGCCTCATTGTTCCTGCCAGCAATGCTTTGACTTGATAGTATTAACAGCACAAAAGTCCTTAAAATTCTGAGAGGCAAGTTCTGCTGGAAGCATTGGGGAGGCGGTATTGTGTACAGCAGTGGTCATGCAAAATTAGCTTTCCCTTCTCACTGGGAAGACTGGTATCTGTTGTTAGTGCAGCAACACTCTAAGTTTAGACCAGAGTTTAAAGGAGCTATCCAATGTGCTGAACCTATTTGGACGATAAGGTTCAGCATCTTATATCGCACTGTTAAACTTCAGCCTAAGATGTGGAAGAGATTCATCACACCGCTCGGAGCCCTGCCTCCGTGTTTTTCATCTCCATGGAATTACTAATGCCACTTTTAACTTTCTTTGTTTTTATTTTGTGATATCCTAGAGTTTCAATGGTAAGATCTATTCAGAGGATATCTTCCATTGTTTTCCTCTAAGGCTGAAAGAGTGTGATTTGCCCAGGGACAACCAACGGGTTTCAGTGGCTGACTGTAGATTTTAACTCTGGCTGCCCAAAGTCCTAGTCTAACATTCAAACCACTACACCATGCTGGAACATAATTTCTGGCTTCTTACCATTGTTTTATATTTTTTAGTATGTTCAGTATTTTGGATTAAACATATTTAAGACTGCAATCTTATATACACTTGGATAGGATGAAAGCCCACTGAGAACATTGGGACTTATATTTGATCAGATAGGTATAAGGGGTAACCTTTAACTTATGTTTTTCATTCAGGTTTTTGGTTTTCATGGAACCTCAAGAAATAATCAGTAAAGCTAGCCAGGAAGCTTGCAACAGGTAACGGTTTTGTACTTTGTTTGTTAAAGACTGATAATACCTTGGCAGCGTGACATTTCTCCCCATATGTATAGCATAGGGAGCTGTAAGTTTCAGAGAGAGGAATGTTGCTCCTGAGACGCAAGAAGTGACAAGAACATAATTTACACTCCTTAGTGCTCATGAAGGGAAGAGTCATATCTGTATTATACAGAGGCACAGTGAATTAACTGTGCAGTGTCCTCTTTAGCACAATCCAACATCCTTCCTCTAGCTCTGCCTGTGACCTAGGAAAAACACTGCTACAGACTTACTCAGAGTGCCCAGCCAGAGACCTGAATAAGTTAAAGCCTTGCAATTGCTAGTTATTATCTATAAGTGGAGCCTATATTGAGTATAGTACATTCCATTGTGAAGGTTCCTCTCTGTAGACTGAAGTTCACTGACCATTTATCCTCCTCCGACAGAACCCAGAACTGTAGGTTTGTTTTTGTTTTTTAAGAGGAACCTGTTAGAATACTCTCAGCAAGCTATAACTCCCAGTATTTCATAGGGAAAACTAGGATCATTAAAGTGATATCAAAGTAAGTTAGCAATGCAGAAAGGCAAGTAAAGAACCAAATAGTAGATGGTCAGTAAAAGAACGGCATTCCCAAAGAAAAGGAATTCCTCACTTTAAAAGAAATGCTCTCGCCCAGAAATACAACTGGAAAAAAAATCCAGTGCTCAATACAATATTCCACAATAGGATGCTCCCAGGGTAACATTTACTCTTAGGGGTTCAGCTGCTGTTCATAAACAAGCAAAGCCTCTGGAGTCTCTTACAGCCTTGTATTCAGTCTGGACCCATCTGCTAGTCTATTTATCAGAGCAAGGCCCCCCAAAAAGTGTTTGCAAATAATATCATTTTTGATTACTGGCAGTTTTTCATGCAATAATTATTTGCAAAGATTAATTTCCTCATTTGAACAGGCATGCTATTTGTCTCAACAGTTATGATAATACATACAAACATACAAATCCTTTGAATCTTTTGGATTTTCCTCTCAAATTGGCATCTGCTGTCACTGAAAGAAAGTGAATTGGCAGGGATTTCAGCACCATAATAATTTGAGGGTTTTTTTTGTTTTTTTTCATATTTTATAATTTACTTGTTGTACATTAAAAATTCCTTTCTGCTTCTGTTGGTATATCAGACATTTCTATTGCAAACACATGCACACACCTGGTATGGTACCTTGTTTGGCCTGTGTTGCCAAGTGGATGCCACTTTAGACCATCCTTCTCTTAACCTATGCCTTTCACCACTGCCCAAAAGACTTCTCAATAAAGAGTATAGGCAAGAAATCACTTGAGGACTTGCATCTTCATAAGTGGACATACGTCCGCAGGAAACAGAACTGAGCAGTTTTGCAACATCCATATTCAGCAAAGGCTGCTGTTATGTTACTACATAGAGGAGCCAGCAAAGTGATTGTTGTGCATTAGGACATCTTTGACTGTATCCCATTGTGCCTCTTTATATCTTTGCAATTCACTAATAGGTTTTTTTTTAGTGCATCTGCTACAGAGCTAAGTACATGTAGAGATATGTAACTTAGACCATGATGGAGAATTCCAGCCATGCTTTTATGTGGACTTCACCCAATATGTACAACCTTCAAGTTGAAATCTAAGCTAGCCCTACCATTGGGCATGGTAAGACAGACTGATTCTGGTGAAAGATTTAGGAGTACCATTAAAAAAAAACCTAGACTCTTTATGCAGACAGTGACTGGCAGCCAATCTCCAAGGTTTCAAACAGGATTCTTTCTTAGCCCTAACTAGATATTCCTGGAATTGCACTTAAAACATTCTAAATGCAAAACATATGTTCTGCCATTCATCCACAGCCTCCCTTTCTTGAATAGCAACTGTGAGTCTTTGTTCCTTTGGCCAATGGGTGGGTCCTGTCTGCTCCTTTCATTTGCTCCTGCATTCCCAGTGTAGTGAATGTTGTGTGTGTGTGCACACGCATCCACACATGTGTTTCTGGCAGGAAAGTGGAAAGGAAGTCCAATGTATGTGCTCCGTCTCTAGTCAACAGACAGAATCACGTTTGTCTTCCCCTTCCCAAGATATGTCCCTATAATATGGACATGAAGACAGGTGACTTAATAGCTAGGTGTCGTATAAAATATAATTACTTCATAGAAGAGTAATAGCTAGACTTCTCAATCCAATTAGCAGCAATATATGCACATGATACCCATGAGCCAGGCATAATGGGGGATGGTTACACATCCAGAAAGATGCTCTAACTTGCCAGTCCAACAGTTGGGGCTGTGAACCCAAGAATGTTTTATAAAATCCTGTCAAACAACATCCAAGACAGGAAGTGGGGTGGCTGATTCATTGCCACCTCCGATTTCCCATTCTTCAATGAACAACTGGTTGACAGGATATTAGGTTTTATAAAAACTTTGTATATTCTGTGAGATTGGGACCATGGTGCAGAAAAATGTGTCTTCATCTAATCATCCTAGAAAGTTATAAAAATGAGTAAGATGCATTTTTTTTAAAAAAAAGGGGGGGTTAATTTAAATAATAAACAATTACCATATTTCCCCTCTTCATTACAGTTGTTTTTCTTATTCTGGTGGGTACTATTTAAACAAGGTACCATCCTTGCAATTGATAGGAACTATAACTTTTTGGAAGCATCACTCAAAAGCAACATTTGTGAAATGTTGGAAGCTTCCCTTTGAATGATTGTATCAGTCTCCTCAACAGCCCAAGGACACAAAAATGTCAAGTTCACTTTATCTGAAACAGAGGGGGCCTTTTTGTTCTATTTTTATTATTTTTTTAGGAGCCAAACATCTCTGTGAACAAGGTACTGTCAAACTCTAGTCTTGAATAAGTGATTTTCTTCAGCGTTTGAAATCTAAGTATGTAGACTCCTGCTGGTAAACTTAAGTTTCAATGTGACACTTTGAAACTTTAATATAAAAAGGGAGATCCTTTATAATGCATATTATTATCTTATTTTCCTCATTTGAATTTTGTTTATATTCCTCCAACAAGCTTTGAAGCTGGCCACAGCAACATGCTTACCCAGCTATAGTGATGATTTCTTCCTACATATTCTGCATCTTATTAGCCTCTGACCCTAATGGATTATTCAGCGGTCATCTAGGAAACATTAACAGTGTGAAAAAGCTGCACAGAATATAGATTTCCATTTTGCTATATGAGAGACATAGATCTGAGCAAACAAACAAAAAAAGGGGGGCAGCGCAACAGCATGGGAAAATAGAAGAAATAAAGCTCCTCTCTGTTGCAGACCAAAGGTACCATTTTAGACATAATTGTCAGGCAAATATCAATAGCATATTCTGCTGGTGGAGAAACAGGAAATGGGGGGGACAGTATATCTTTTACCCAGTTCAGACACCTGGTGATCCCAATGTAATTGCTATGGTTTGTATCTGATGTCTGCAGTTGCCTTGCACATAGCACACCCATTTTCCTGACACATAAAGGAGGACATAAACCCTTGCCTTGTCATGTTTTAGAGTTTTTCTCAGGAGGTAAAAGTGGATATTCCTTTGTGGTGCAAGCATCTGATGGTTTTTGTCTGATAACACTCTTCCAGATAGGTTTTGGTTTTTTTTTGGACTATTGACAAATTCACACAATCCAAATTATACACATATGCAAATAGCAGTATCTGTGAATCAGCAGCACAGCTGCCTCTGTGCTGAAAAGTGGCCAGTGAAATTAAGTTGCTGAAGGACTTGAAGTGGTTATGATCCACCAAGCCTGGTTCACCATGGAAATGCAGCATATAGGTAGACGGCAATTACACAAAATCCAGATGAAGTGTGGTTTGTGTCAACTCAGGCATCAAACAGGTGGCCACATCCAGATGAGGTACATAGCTTCAGGCATTGCAAGAAGAACCAAGGATAGTGTTGTACTTCTGCATTTCCTATTTCCCCAGCTATGTCCAAAGGGGAAATTGCATGGGGAAAATAGTGTCAATTTTAAGGATGTACACAGTCATTATAAAGGAAGAGCAGACAATGGAAATACAAAGCACCTACAAATCCACATATTGGCACTTTCTGAAACTTCCAAAGCTGATAGTTCCTGAGCAAATACAATATTGCATTGAGCTGTCTCCTTGATAAAGGACGTGAAAAACACTACCTGAGATTTGTCAAATGGATGTCTCATTGAAGACCGCAATTATATGAAATCCAGAGTTTCCACAGTCAGTTTTGAGCTATGACACTTGCCACGACTATTGTTTAGAGCTGATACTAGAAACTTTTTTTTATAATAAAATGTAAGCAGTCTGTCTGAAGGCTTCACACATTTGGTCTTGTACCAAATTAATCCTTTGACCATCACAAATTCCTCAAAGCTCTTCAGCTCTTGTGAAAATGTGTATTAAAAGACCCAAAGATTTAACACAGTTATTCTATATTACATCTAACTTTGATGTTGCCATGAAATGGCACAAGTGGCTAGGATGCATGTTTTTCTCCGAATTCTTAAAGATTTTTCAGACATGCTTTTTGCTTTTAAGAGTCCAGGTTTCCTAGCCATCACTCATGTAATTATTATATGCACTGTCGATTCCGAAAGATTCATATTCTCTGCTTATATTTTTATTGATTAGATAGGGGCAACTTTCTTGAAAGTAGAACAAGTACCTCAAGGTATTAAAAGAGCAGAAAGAAATTAATGTGACTTATGGATACACCAAATCCTTTGGGTGTTCTGAGACAGACTTTTAGACAGCCAAGAGAGGAAACTTTTCTTCCATACTGTAAATGAAAAGATATAATAAGCAAGTCATTGATTTAGGCATGTTTAGATCATTTTTGTGCTTCTCACAACGTTTTGGAAGAACTGTTTCTCCTTCTAATGAGACCAAAATATAATCAAGTTAATGAAATTCTGCTTTCCAAAGGTACAGTTCACAGTTCTGAGAAATCTTAAATTAGAAATGAGGATTCCAGAACTGATGTCTGAAAACATAATTACACTTTGTGGGTCCATCAGTGATTATCATGTAACCTCTTCTGAGGCAGAAATAATCCTTTCATTTATTTTGTAATGATATAGCATTGTATAAATGGAACACTATATTGAACTTGCTACAATATGTATTAATTTAATTGGTAAGCAGTTGGCTGTGTACATAAGTGAAAATTATTTCTTTTTGGTACTTGCTTAAAAGATAGAGCAGACCTGCTCACAGGAAATCAGTGCTCCTTCATCTCAGGAAGGCAGATTGTGAACCTGATGCCACTCAAGACAAATCTCTTTTTCTTTTACCTTTTTAAAATGAACACCATTAACAACACACGTATTTGCTTTTCATATCAGAAAAAGATCCCAGTTTTTTAAGGACCATTTTAGGGATGACCAGAGCTTGTAACAGTTATTTTTGGATTATATTCCCCAAGCTGGCTAGGGGAATTCTGTGAATTGCTATCCAAAAAGTAACTCACCCCCTTCCCACCCACCCCTAGATTTGGGATATCTGGATAGCTGTTGTTCAGAGAGCTTACAGTCAACCTGTAGAAATGGCTTCTGCAATGTAAACAGGGACACACATTAGGCTCAGTCATGGCATTCCCCTAGATTGGGGAATATTAAGACCTCCAGATGTTTTAAGCTTCAGATTCCAGAAGCTCCACCCAGTACGGCCAGTGGAAGTTGTAGTCCAAATAAAAGTGGAAGACTAAAGGATCTGCACTTCTCTCCTAGATGAACAAGGCTAGAAAATCAAACATCATGAGGTATCTACTTATTTGACTGACTGATTGATTGATTGATTGATCAGAACCTTGTGCTATATCTGAAGTCCAGCGCACACACATGTGTTTGCAACATATCTGAGACTTTCACAAAAACCATATTAGGACACAGAAAACAATATAAGTAATTATAAGTATATTGTCATCTAAATTAAGAAGCTATTTTTATGCAAAGAAAGCCAGTGTGGTATAGTGGTACACTGGACTATGACCCTGGAGGCCAGGGTTCGATTCCATGCTTGGGTCAAGGAAACACACTGGGTGACCTTGGGTGTATCACACACACTCAGCCTCCACAAAACTGCATGATATGTTTGCCTTAGGGTTGCCATAAGTCAGAAATGACTTGAAGGCACACAACAACAATTTGATGCAATATGCTCACTTTGGTGTCCGGAGCTCCATGCTGTTTAGACATCAAAAATATGAAGAATTTATAATAAAGTTGGTTGCAAAGCATATCATTCCATATTATTATTAGCTTCCATAAAAACTATTACTATATTAGTGTTTATATTCATCATCATACCTTGCTTTTCTTATCTTGGTAAAGTGATGGCTACAAACCATACATTCTGCAGCAGATATACAGCAGAGCGTTAACTACAGTCAACAGAGCTTCAGATGGGAGAAGCTCCTTTTTCACAAAGTCTTTTTACACCCACTCAGATCCCTTCCTCATCCTCTGTCTAGCTTTAAGTTTTTTTCACTGCACTGGCATTGGGAAGGGAGTAAAGGAGAGCTAAAAAAACACAAATTTTTAGTGTCAGGTTGCAGTAGCATGTCTGCAGAAAATGGTGCAATAAACAAAGTTTGAGCTGGGGAAAAAAGACAGACTCTGCTCTATCCCATTTTACTACAGCTGTGTGTGTCTGCCTACAACAGGCAAGGTAAACAGCAGCTGCCTGCAGTATCCCTTATGGAGCATACATTAACAGCAAAACAGATAGAAAAGTGGAGAGATACAACTACCCACCATCTATAAGTCTGGCCACCAAAAAGAAATCATAAGAAAAGGGGAGACTGGTTGAAGAAAATGTCATTCTTGGAGACATTGTGGAAGAAACCTTCAAGCTGTCTCAAGGAGGCTCAAAATATTTTTACTTACTTAAGCAAGGCTTACCAGATTTGGTTGTTTCATTACACATGTGCTTATTGTTATTTTTGAGTAAAAGGTTTGCTTAAATGTGTTGAACAGTTCTTTACAGTATAGAAACCTTTCCCATGACTTCCCATGTGTCTTAGGAACCTATCCCTAGTCTTTTTGCTCCTGGTGCCAAATATTCTGTTAAAGAAGTAAATGCCTAGGAACACTTCTGTTTTGTTAACTGAGGTATCCCTGTATTCATTCTATAAAGAGAGAAACCTGAAATGATTCGGTAAATCAAGACCATCTAGACAGTTACCTACACGAATCAGGGATAATGAGTTCATATTGAACCCGCTCAACAGCCATTTAGACATATGAAAAAGCACAGACTTGGGGAAAAGGCCTGAGCAAAAGAATGTCTTTAAAAAGCATAATTCAATGAAAAACTGTTAATAAAAACCAAACTAATAGCACAGTCTTATGCATTTGTACTCAAAATGAGCTCTATTTTGTTCAATGAAACTTAGTACTCAGGATTTAGGACAACGGCATAAAAAGATTAAATAACAAATAGCTGAAAGACATATCAAATGTGACAGCCTTAGTAGTTGTCCTTTACTATTAAACTTCGTGAAATCAGCAGTAGAAGCTCTTACCTGAATAATTAGATTTGCTAACTGGGGCTGAAATCCTGTACATATTTAGAAAAATGACGTCAGTGACCTTTAAACAACTGAATGGCTTGACTGAAACCTAGACTTCAGTAAAGTAACATTTCAGGAACAGCATGGAAATAAAAACAGATGATAACTGAAACATCTGCTGCATGTTCCTCTTTGGGTGTGGGCTGAACCCAAAGCTCTGAGCTAATAGTCTTATCTTCTCTCTCTTTTATCTCCGTTGCCAACTCTTACACACTACACACACACACACACACACACACACACACACACAGAGCAGTGTGCATACGTTACTTACACAGTTCCTATGCCCATAGTTCCATTTATCCACTACATGGAGAAACATTCCTGAGAGATGAACAAAAAAACAAATGCTTTGCCATTGAATTTTCACATCTAGTTTGGAGTTTGACCTTTTATTTAATGTTAGGTAACTGTACTCATTTTTAAAGAAGGTCAACTAAGTCATTCTCTTGATTGTCCATCTGTGTGTAAGATCCTCCTAATGGATATGTATTTGTAATGGTTCTCCTTCAGCTGTAGAAATCCCCCCTAGAGTTTTACCATTAGGTAATTTCTGCAGAAGAAGGAGAGGCAGGAGCAAGAAGAGACTTACTTTAATTATTATTTACTGTCCTTTTAGATTTTGATGTGTTTTTTTTAATAATTTGTTTCAATGATGACTGCAGGAAAGATGACATGGAAACTCACTCCAGCTGTCCACGTTGTCCACGTTGCTAGCACAAGAGTGGAGTGAGGAATCTCTAAGGCACTGCAGGCAAGAAGCAATATTAGAGCTTCACTGAGCATGGTGAAATGTGGAATAATAATGCACTAGTGGCTTTGAACTGCTCAGTATATTTTACTTTTTTTAAAAAAAATTATTATAAAGAAAAAAGAACAATACATAACAGAATAAAACATAACAGAATGAAGCAAAAACACCACGTGAATAACATAAATGTGAAAAAGAGAAAAATCACAACACAAGTAGCTTACATTACTATTTCTCTCCAGATCTTTTATCATCATATACTTATTCAACATATTATATATCATATTAATTATATATTTTTATTTCATGTATCTAAGGTCATTTCCACATGGAGTTTTTAACACAGGGCAGAGTGTCCTCCAGGGAGGACGTCTGCACCCGGGAGCAAACTGGGTCAGACCTATTTAACGTGGATTTGCACCCCAGCCCACTCCAGAACGACCCCAAGCGGTCATCCAGCGTGCTTTTGAAAGACCACTAAAAACAGGTCTTTCAAAAGCACGAGCGTGCCACTGCGAGCCTGCTCCCTTATGCAGATTCACTAGCTCACATTGGTGTGAGCTTGCAATCTGCCGGGGGCAGGCTTTAGGCTGGCAAGCTTCAGCGGTTGGGCGAGACCCTTGACCAACCGGAAGCCGCCATTTTTGTCCCCGGAGCAGTGCGGAGCGGCAGCCACGCACTGCTCCGGAGAGCATGGAGTGGACCGGGGAGCCCAAAAGTCCGGTGAGTAGTGTCATGGGGCAATTCTCTCACCCCATGCGGAAATGGCCTAAATCTCATTCTCCTTGTACTTAACATTGCTATAATAATTTCATTCTTAAATCTATTATTTTCAACTATATTTAATCTATTGCTAATACTATATATGATCCTTTTATTAACCATAAACTCTAACCCTAAATGTGAACCCATTCCCAGAATATATTTTACTTGATTTCATATTTGTTCCATTCACATCACTGGAAGCTAGCCTTAGGGATCATTCCCAGTTTTGCAGGATGTTACCAGACAACTAGAAGTTGTGGCCAGTCTTATGAGTGAAGAACAATTTCACACAATTTCCGCTCTGCTTCATGGTTTATTTTATTTCTTCTGCGTTTTGCCCCCTTTTAACTTTTTTTTTCCACTTAGAAAAGTCACAGCTTCTTCTACTTGAGGAGCTGCACTGAAGTATCCTCCTTTTAAAACAGCATGACACAGTTCAGCGTCTAGAATGTGCTGCAGAGCTAGAACTGCCAGAAATCTTGTTTTTAATTTTCTCCACAGGATGGAACAATGTGTAACTTCTCTGCAGAGTAACCGTCTCAGGGAAAAGAAGGAATGGAATAAAAGACGTATTTTGGCAAAAACTGAACAAAAAGATAAAATTGAACACACACACACACACACACACACACATAGATCTTCCCAGCTGTTCTGCCTTTATTCTCAGGTGGCAAATTTATATCAAGAGGAATGAGTTAGGACAAAGAATAAGCCTCGGGCAGCAGAACTGAGCTATACTAACATTTGGAACTGCTGGTGCTGAATGCAGAGAATTTGGTCCCATTCCTAATTAGAGGCATTACTGCAAAAAAAAGAAAAGAAAAGAAAAGATCCAATTGCATGATTCAAGGAAGCATGATACCACAGTGAAGTTTTTATTCCATTTTTGATGTTACTAACAGAATAAGAAGTCATTCATAAATTTCATTATACGTTAGGTTTACAACATTGGACCTTTTCAGAGACAACACTATTCCTCCCTCAGTATCAAACCCACACTCTTCTAGCAAGTTGCAAGGAAAGCAGGGGGATTCTACTCCCGGTTGGTAGTCAGATTCAATCTGACTTGTTCTATCCAAATTCAAGAAAATGGTTAGGCACACAGGCCAGGTTCCAACCACAGTTTCAAGTTCTGGCTTGTTCATTAACCATACTTCATCTAGTTCATTTGCAGTTGACCACCATAGTTTACTTGAAAGTGAGAGAAGAGGCTTCCGGTCTCTTCCTTGTGGTGCCAAGAGAAAAGGGAAGATGTAGAAAGCGTGCAGGCTTGATACTCACAGCTCCATCAAGTTGTGAGCAGAACACCAAAACATAGCTTGTCATTTTAACGAAAGTAATCTAGGGTATATAAATGAAGTTCTGAGCCTCAAGCAAGTCTAACGTACTGAATTTCTCTAATTTCAGAAGAAGCAATAGTAAAATTTAAAGGAAACTTTTTACATTGTTACCTGGGAATAAACCCTCAATACAAAAACTAGACTTGTTTCTGGCTAAAAACATACATATAGAGAACCAGCATGGTGTAGTGATTTGAGGATTCGACTACGACACTGGAGAGCAGGGTTCAATTCCCCACTCAGGCCATTTCCACCCTAGCCTGTTATAGTGCTATGATTCCACTTTCAACATCCTATGGAATCCTGGGGTTTGCAGTTTCGGGAGGGGCTGGGCTAGTGCGGAAATGGCCTCAGCCACAGAAACCTACTAGGTGATCTTGGACATGTCACACACTCAGGCCCAGAAGATAGCTACGTCTTAGAGTCTCCATGACTTGTAGGCACACAACAGCAGCAGCAACAGCAACAACAACAACAACATACATACACTGAATGTACTGTTAAGTTCTTCTCCCATACATATGCCCGGAGACGTCTCCAACAGTCAGCGCGCGGGCTTTTTAAAAACCGGGGGAGCAGGCGGTTTTTTTCCCCTCATACCGCGCTACAATGTTCATGTCGGCTGCGTAGAAGCCAAGATACGTGCTGATTCGTGCATGATGTAATCGGAGGGTGGGCTGTGGGCGTGCACCGCTTCTGCGGTTGGCCCGCCCCACAGAGAGCAGGACGGTGCCATTTTTTGAGTCTCGGAGAGTGGTTTTCTGCAGCCAAAAAAGGGGAAAAGCTTGCTGGTACGTGCTTAGGATCCAAAGAATGGGGTTTTTCCTCAATCTGAGGATTACTGTATGTGCGCATTGGGCCTCTGCCATTTCAGGAGGCTGGGGAGTAGTGTTTGGGGGGCCCATGGCTGTGGCTTTCCGCACGTCACAGCAAAACCACAGGACAGGACACTGCATGTGGGAGCCAGGGGGGCCGCGGCAGGGCCCGCGGGGGAGCTTGGCAAGGGGCAGTGTGGATGCTTGCCGGAGCCCGCGCAGGAAGCCTCTCCATTCAATTTCTTATAAATAGCGCTTCCTCTCAGGAAAAGTGCTGTGGGGCAATGCGTGGAGCATGGGGGGAAGCGAGCCAGGGGGCCTTGCTGCAGGGAGCAGAACCAAATATCCACGTTGAAGTAGGAATTTTAAAGTATGCATGACCATTAACAGCCTTTCCACCTTTCCAGCCATACAACGGAAAATGGTGGTTGGTGAAATGAGTATTTTTAAAAAAGGGAGGGCATGAAATGGCCAGCGCATGGCAGTAACAGGGTCAGTGGGCCAATAGCAAGGTGGCCATGGAAAGTTTGAACTAACTCCCCCCATTCTTCAGCATATTCAGCAACACACCCCCCTTTAAACTGCCAGGCCCCCCAGAGGTAATTGGTGGATGGCAAACTATAATCGTTATGCTTTCCTTTACACCACAAAGCACATAAAATGCAAGCAGGTTGCTGTGTGTTTTCGTTCTGCCCTCCATGTTTAGACTGCTTTCCTGGAGTTTGGGGCCGATTAACCGCGTCCTTGACTCTGCAGGGGCTACAGAGGTGATGCAACCGGGCTCAAACAACACACGGGCCATGGATTAAGGTAGGCTTCCTTGCATGAATGCATGCACGGGCCATTGACACACCCCTCTCTCCACAGGCGCATCCCCCCTTGAAACTGCCAGGCCCCCCAGAGCTAATTGGTTAAGCACCCGGGCTGGCTGGAAGCTTCTGGGCAGGAATGAATGCTATTTCTGCAAGGCTTAACTAAAAATTTCTGGATGGATGGCAAACTGTAATCATTAGGCTCTCCTTTACACCACAAAGCACATAAAATGCAAGCAGGTTGCTGTGTGTTTTCGTTCTGTCCTCCACGTTTAGACTGCTTTCCTGGAGTTTGGGGCCGATTAACCGCGTCTTTGACTCTGCAGGGGCTACAGAGGTGATGCAACTGGGGTCGAAGAACACACGGGCCGTGGATTAAGGTAGTTCTACCGCGGTAGAGGAAGAATATCAAGTTGGATATCGATTTCAACATATCTATTATCCCTTGGTTTGGTGAAATGGAGCTGCTAGACCCCCGAAAAAATAAAATAAAATGTGGTAACAGTCAAGAGACTTTTGCGTGACTTATTATTAAATATATATTTAAAGAATATAAACAGAATATATACAGAACTTTAACACAACTGGGGGGGTCTCTTTAACTGGTGCCATGAAACAAGGGGTTACTGGGACGATGGGCCTTGGTCTTCTTCAGCCTTCATGCAAGCTTCCTAGTGGAGCACCCCCGGCACATCACACACCCCAATATCTTTCTTCTATTGCTAATAAACACATGGAGTGAGGAGAGTTCAATCAAAGCTGGAGAACTGGCTTGTGGATTTGGGTTAACTCTCCCCTCTCCCACGCCACTGCACTGATTCAAATTAGCCACCAAACTCTTAACTGGTGATTTTTGGAGAAAATTATAATGGGCACTCCTAGTGCATATTATAAGGAATGCAACCTAACTTACCTCAGAGGTTTGTTCTGTGGATAAAGATACATACTATATACCCCATCTTGAATGTCCTTGATGAAGAGTGAGGTAAAACATCAATCAAGCTATAATTTCCATGTGAATTGTGTCCCAGACTGACTTGCTGTCAATCTCATTTTTTGCCATCCTTAATGCTTTGTCTAATAGCAGGGTTGGCAATATAGAAATGGGTGAGAAACCTTTGGCCCTCAAGATGTTGTGGACAACACCACCCAAAATCCATATAGTTGTCTTGTCCACATTAGCTTGAGCTGCTGGTATCTGAAGTTAAAAAGATAGTGAAGAGAAAATGTTCCTGCACCTTTGCTTGTCAGTTTTCCAGCCCTTGTTTCCTCAAAACAGGAAAGGGTGCCTCAGTGAGGCTGAGAGAGTGTCAGCCAAAGGGAACCTGAGGCAGGGCGGGAGGAAGGGAGGGGGATGGAGAGAACCGGTGGCGCTGCAAGAGAGAGGCGAGGGTTTGCGTGAGCAAGCGAACAGTGTTAGTGATGGGGGGGTGGCAAAGTAAAGGTATGAGCGGCAAGGGAAGCGCTGCCCACCGGTCAGAGCGATGAATGGCGTGGCCGGGAAGACTGCACATTCTTCCTCCGGCTCTTCCGTGCCAGATCCCCCCCCCACTGCCACACGAAGGATTAACTTGGGAGTTTGGGACGGCCGGAGCCTCAGTGAGGGATCCTGAGGCAGAGAGGGAGGAAGGGAGGGGGGAGGGAACCGGTGGCGCCGCTAGAGAGAGGCGATCTGTAGCCCATCGATGTCCCAGTTCAGCCACCACAACTCCAAGAAGCGAGACTACAGCTAAAATGGAACTTGCAACTTCAACAAGCACCTCTTTCTCCATCGCTCACAGGGAAAGATAAAAGCAGAAAACGGGCGCGGAAAACCACTAGAGATAGGAAGCAAAAAAGCACTCCAGCCAGCTATGGCGTGAGAAACCACTCCCCCGAGATAGGGCGCAAAATCAAAATCGGCCCGCATGAAGAATGGGAGGAGGGAGTCACCGTGGGAGGAACTGCAGGGCAGGACATGCGTGCACACGTGAACACACATGTCATGATGTACGGGGCCATTTTGAAAAAAATGAACTGTCAATCACAGCCGAAGGAGGCAACATGAGGAGACTTGGGGGGGTGGCCATTACAACGTGTGTAATTGTGAGATCATGCTACAACGTTTCAGGCTGCAGACGTAGCACGGATAATAAAAAAAACACCCGGAAACGTTGCAGCGCGAATTTTACTGAACATGTGAAAAAGGCCTAAAACTTCCTCTTCTCCCTCTCATTTGGGATGTGAGGATAGCAGTGTGGACCACCAGCCTGTTTCTCCAGCAAGAAGCTTACTTGGTGCTCCTCTTACCGTAACTTTACCATGGGGTAGGGGTGCCAAAGCACTGAAAAGAGAGATTTCAGGGGAAGCAGTTGCAGCAGAATCCAAATTGCTAAAATCAAAATGGTGGCTGAATTTCCCTTGAGTAGGTTAGGGCTGTTTGAAACAAGCAATTGAACAAGATTTAAAGGAGGACAGCCTCAGCAATTATGGTCCCTCTAGCATTTGCCCCATCAGTCACTGACCATAGAAATGTTCTGCTGGCCTCTTATGAGCACAGCAGGCCCTGTTCTTCCTCCCCAAACATGGAAAGCTCCTCATGGCTAATCTTAAGTCTTGTAAATCACCACTGCCCTTTCCATCTCAAAGTTGGAAGATTGGAGTAGCAGGTTTGTCAGTTTAGCATTTCACTTTTGAGGAACATGGAGTGTCTCAGGAACGAAGCCCCTGTGCAAATTTCCACATTTCCAAGAAAATGTTTCCATTCTTCCACTCCAACTGTCAAGACTGGAGATAGGGAGGAGAGCAAGCTATTTGTCCCTCATTCCATTCTGGATTTCATAGGCATTGAAGAAGGACAGGGTACTGACATTCACAATATTTTGGCTGATCAATTGAGGCAAGCTCATAAATAATTGTTTACCACTTTGGAGTTGTTGTGAATCATAAATCAATACAAAATAGCATTTTCTATTGTCTTAAAAAACAGTTCAAAAATATCCACATGGGGAAAAAATGCCAAATTAATTTAGTTCACAGGGGTCACTTTAAAAATTCTACTGCACACTAATTGAATGCTAGGTGCAGATATTTTGGGCTAAAAATGAAGCTGTAATCATTATCACTGCAGAAAATTTCCATATGCCAGTGTGCCATGTAGAGATGAAGTCCTCATAATTGTTCCTGCAGGATTTGTTGCAAGTTGTTGGCAAGGATATGATTTCTATTGTAGAATTTTTCAAAGACATCCTAAAACCATTCCTTTGGTTGATTGCAGTAGCTCACCTTTCATTAGGGATGTGTGAAAGAGAGAAGAGCTGGACAATTCTCAGGACACTGTATGACAGTAGCAGAATCTTTTTAAAACAAAGAACTTTCTGGTATTGACATTTTCAGAACTTTCCCCTAATATATTATGTACTGGGGCAGAGAAGAGTCGAGCTGAATAATGCAGCTGATTTTTGTATAATCTATACAGTGTTTAAGTCAAACTGAGATAAAACTATATAACTATTGGTTTAAGCTTGTATTGATGAATAAAATTAGGCTTCCAAAGAAATGTCTGCAAGAACACTTGATTAACAAGATGCAATCAGCCTGGTTATACAAATTTATGTGTGAAACACCCAGTAATCCACACGCAAGGCAGGAGATCCAGCTTCTTTATTTGCTTGAGCAAAGGGGAACCTGAGGATATTTTCCTCAAAGCAGGTACAAGGAACAAAGAAATTCACAACTACAGTAGGCCCTCCACATTTGTTAGGGTTTGAAGCATAGAACGTTCACAAAAGTGGGAAAATTGTAAACATCTTCCTCCCTTCCACCCAACTGAGTGGGCATTCCTTCCCTCCCCATGCTCTGCCATCCCCTCCCTTGATCATTTGCCCAAGCATGGGGAGGGAACACAGGCCCATGCTTTCCCACCCCACTCATGGTCATTTACCCAAGCACAGGGAGAGAACACATGCCCATTCCTTCCCTCCCTGCACTCCCCCTTCCATTCCCTTGTCATTTGCCTACCTGAGAGGGAACGCGTGCACATGCTTCACAAATAATCAAATTCACAAGGGTTGAACTCACAAATTTGGAGGGAGAATGTACCTATAAATGTCTACATGTTAATGAGCAAGCATGAAAATTTATGTAACTTCTGCATAAAATCTGCTGGGCATCAAGTGTCATAGGGCTTGTCACATACCTTACATCTCAAAATATTTGGGGGCAATTTGCACTACTGTATTAAGTTCTTTAAAGTTGTGATATTTATGCCCTTTTTCCTGAGCCTGGTCTTGTTCTCCCTGGCTATCTGTGGGATACATTCCCTTCTCCCTTTGTCTGCTCTTTCCCAGGCCAGGAAATTACAAATCAAGGTCATAAAGATCAGGCCCCAGGTAGCAGGTACCAGGACTAACAGGTTTGTTTTATAAATAGTTGTTAACTAGAGAGACAGACCCATGATTCTTGAAAGCTCTGAAGAGACCTGGTCTTAACAAGACTAGATGTCCCATCATTCCCAGAGCCCTCTTAATAACAGGAGAAACTGATCTGTGACAAAGAACTTCACTTTCTTTTTGAGTGTTTCTAATCACTGTGTGTCGCAGAGGGTTGCCCCCTTTGCGGAAAAAAGAGGGGGAAATGTTTAGCTTACTGGATGGCATATTTTTAGTTTGGCTCAATGTAGTCTTAATATAAATATGACATGGCAATATTTTTATTGTGACTGTATTGTAGCATTTATTCTGTTTTATCGTTTGTTGTTGTTTGAAATGGTTAACAGATTAATTCAATAAATTGATCTATCTATCTAACATAGTACTTGGTCCTTCCAAATGTTTTCTGAACACTAGAGCTGAAATAAACTATGGTCAGCATCTTGAAACCATTGAGTTGGAATCTAGTTTCTGGTTATAAGAGACAAAATGGATTTGCTTACACAAGAACCAATATTACAGGACTCTTCCCCATATACTACAGTTTACCGCAAGCAGAGGGGTTGCTTTTTGTGGTGAGAGGCAAGTGAGGATATCATCTTGCTCCAGTGTAATTGCATTATCTAAACCCAGACCCAATCCACATACTGATAAAAGTAATCAAAATCTATATGGCTTGCCCACAAGTGAGCTTCTGTCTGCCACCTTCATGCAATTATCATTATATTATACATGATCACCAAGGATTTGTTAAATGTCAGGCAATGAAATTAAAATGTTGTTGTAAAGCACAGAGGCCAGAATAGACTGGCTTTCACTCACCTACATTATTTCTTGATTATGCCTAGGTTTTCTTTACTTGGTGGAAAATTAAGCAAAAATGAGTATTAATTTGTGGAGCTAATGCCCTTGGTATGTAACATTCAGATGGCTCCTAAAGGGCCCTTCTGGCAGAACAGGCCAATTGAGCTCATTAGAAGTAAGATTGCTCTTAATTTTGCTGGAGTGAAATGGACTGGTTGAAATGTATTTGCAGTAATCATATGGAGGAGATAGCAAGAGGAGATGGCAACCACCCATTTCTCCCATTACACTGAAATAGGTGACAATGTCCTACAAGACTTAAAACAAAACAGTTCTTTAAGCTAACACGGTATAAGCTCCAAAATACCATGAAAACAGGAATTCTGCTAGAAGTAGAGAAATATGTAGCCAAGTTTGGATAAGTGATTGTACACAACAAGGGGACATTTTCTTAGGCTTTATTTGTAGCAAAAGGATATAGTTTATCTTGGGACATCAGAAGATTTTGACTGCCAGGAGAACTACTGCTCTTTCAAAGGAAGTTGTAATCACGTTTTTTGCTCTAGCTTTACACATTGTGGCTTCTGGCTGGCTAGGAGTCTTTCTTCACTACACAATTGCAGTAGTTTAATATAATGTTATCTTCCATGGCACTATCTTATATAATCCTGAGATTTGTAGTTTAATGAAGTACTAAGATATGTCTATTACAGTGCTCTGTTGCCATGTTTTTCAGGCTATCTGATGTGGAAGACTAGCTATTTCTTTTTCAAAATGTGCCAGGGGCCAGTACCATATTTGCATCCTTTGGCTACAACTGTTCCTTTCTCTTGGAAACTTGCTGTAGACTAGCAGACCAAGACTGGATCAACACTGGACCAAAGACAAAAACTTTGACTAAAATTGCTATGAGTCCAGTCGCGTAGGGACGGAGGGGGCGATGAGGGTGATTTGCCCCGGGTGGCAATGTTTTGGGGGCAGCTGAACCCATACCCATGCCCTCACATGCCCTGGCCACACCCTCCATGTCATGACCCCACCTGCTCCACACACTCCAAGCTCTGCCACTGTGAGTCACTCTTCTGAGGTATCCTGTTTACCTTACCAAATTAAACTGATTTAATCCTCAATCCCTCTCTTCTCAGGATACCTTCGTACCTTCTAAATATTTCTCCAAAGTACAGCTCCTAGGGTTCATTAGATGGAACGTTGGCAATCAAAGTGGTATAAAACTGTTATAACCATATACAGTAGTGTAAATTTTAAAATGTGAAACATGGAAAGCCTTCTGCACATGTCCAGTTGTCAGGTCCGCTCTTGGAAACAGAAACCACTTCTTTTCTTAGGGAAAGATATTTTGAGGAAGTGTTATTTAAATCTGTAAGTGCTGTGTATTTTTTTTTCCACTTCTGAGAAACTTCATTGTTTTGGATTCCAGCTCTCAGACACACGACCCATATCAGCATAGCCAGCTACCATGCTGGCTGGCAGATTCTAGGAGTTATAGTAAAAGAACAAACCCCTTGTCCAAGCTCTTGGGTTTTTTGAGCAAATGACACAATTTTATACATTATCTCAACAATACTTGCAGCAACTGAGTCAGATCAGTTTGATTGTTCCTGTTTTGCAGCTATGGACACAAGACTGAAATTAGGCACAGTCAGGTGATGTTAGATGTCTCAAGTAAGATCTCCAAACCCATAGAATATCAGTTCCTAAGGAAGGTATGCTTGTTGACTACCTGTCTCTCCTATAGCTGTTAAAGGTATAGGAGCATTATGAGGAGAAAAGGTAGTAAAGAGGTCATGTTCAACAGTATACTTTGGGCTAACACTTCTGCATTAAATGCAAAGAATCTAAGAAAATCTAGCCTTTGGTCTCCTACCTATAAAGTAAGGAATTGAAAAGGATTTCCTCTGCATGGAGAATTAGTGAGGAGTATTGGTATACTGTGCTTTTGCAACCTGCCACATAATTTGAATATTGAACAAATTTGTGCATGAAGATTTTGCACAATATGAACTAGAATACGGCAACCCAAAAAGAGAGAAATTCCAGAGTGTGGAGAAGAGTTACAAGAAAGTGGGAAAGACCAGCAAGAAAAATGAGAGTTGTGAGTAGAAAGGAGAAAGATCAAAGGGAAATAGAAAGCACTGGAAGGAGGACTGAAGCAGGGAGTTTACACAGCTGGTACCGAGCTAAATGAGTACTGACATGAAGAAGGAGAAGGACCAGTGAGAAAGAAAAAGAGTAGAGAGAAAGAACAGAAATAACCTACTGGGTCAATAGGTTTAAACCTGGGCTAATTTTGATATTTTTTACATCTTAGTCACATCTTAAGGCCATTTCCGCACTACACTCTTATAGCGCTATTATTCCACTTTCAACATCCTATGGAATCCTGGAGTGTAGTGCAGAAATGGCCTTAGTTAATTCTAAAGCATGTAAGGGGCTTAGGAATTCCTTCCTTCTGCCCTTTCTTTGTATCTTCTTTTATAGCTTATTTCTATTATCCATCTGAATATTTTATACCAGCATTCTCTATTTTCATAATGGCTGGGTCTATTCAATGCTTTCTTCCCAGGACACATTTTGTACAAATATATTTATAATGCAGCATACTGGTGTGTCTTTTGGATTTTGCATGCCTGTTTAAAATTTAAATACTCCTTAGATATGTTCAAATAACATTGGTGGGCAGGAAATTTACATTTTTCCCCATTGAAGCTGCCACATTATCCCCATAGCCTGCAGTGGTGACTACCACACACTATGTACAGAGAGACTGTGTGCATACATAGTTGATGTGGGAAGAGAAGGGAAGGGAAGAGAAGAGAAGAGATAGGTAAAGTTAGTGAGAATCTTTTTTCATTATTTTTATTGAGAGAAGTCACTTCTGTCTGAAAGTTCAAAAGATATGAAGCTGAAGCAATCAACCAGCTCCCTAATCCCCTTCATTACCTGCATTTCATCTTAGCAGTTCTGGCTGTTTTCCTTCTCTTGTTGTCATGTAGAGAAGAGAGTCATCTGCAGGCTGTGAGTTTGAAGACTTGGTAACATGACACCAGCCCCCATGCATCTTCCAAGTCAGTACTCAGAAATCATATACAGTTCACTGCTGGAAGCAGATGTCCACCACTGCTGAAAGACATTTCTTCTTAAGAAAAAATGCAACATTTCCTACACTTCTCATTGACAAGCTTCAAATGAAAACGAGCAACAATGGAAATAAACTAGATCGGAAAAGAAATATCATCAATAAAATTCACACTGTGTTCACTAGATCTTATTCTAAGTATGTGCATACAATTCCAGCCTGGAAACTACTAGCCTTTATGAATGATGAGGCAAAACAATATGGAAAATGAGAGACTTGACAGAAAAAAGGCAATTCGGTCAAGAAGTTTTATCATTGCTCTGCTTCCACAAATGCATAGAATAGCTGATACACACTATCCTGATCCACAAGGGGGGGAAATAAACATAACCCAGTTGAAAAAAGAAAGAAAGAAAGAAAGAAAGAAAGAAAGAAAGAAAGAAAGAAAGAAAGAAAGAAAGAAGACTTAAGGAAAGGCAATCTTTACATGATAGAGACAACAAGAAGAGGAAATATAACATTTTTACAACATACCAATAAATCATAACATCCTTTGGAACCAATCAGCTACAAACGTGCCTGAAGAATGATGTAATATACCAATTTCGGTGTACCCAACATCAAGTATGTCTCTTTAAATGTCTTAAAGTGGAGATCCTTTGCATGTTTACTCAGAAGTTGGTCAAATGTTCTCCAAAGAGGTTTTCTACCACTACCATCATCCCCTAGATGTGTTTAGGACAGCAACCTTGGTTTGTCTTTATAAATAAAGATGGAACCACATCAGGATTCATGATTCTACAAATCAGGGCTGGCCTCTTGTGTTTGTTCTTAAGGATATTAAATTTATCTGAAAGAGTTTATTTATTTGGCCATCTTTATGCATCCTATAGTCTATCAGCAAATGCAGCATTATAGGCACACGCAAATCATGGAGCATCATATACTGGTAAAAATCCATCTGAGTACATCTGTGAAGGTATCCAAAAGCTATCACAGTTACAAACTCCAAAGTGCTATCTTGAGTTACAAGTACATAGATACAGTAGGAAATGCAGAAAAATTGAACTCATGTGGAAATGATATGCAGATAGTACAAATAGTGATAATCACTTTATCAACATGATCTCTATTTGCTACATTTTATTCTGTTGTGAACTCACCATTTACAGTCCCACTCCCCAACCATATATAATTTGTAACACAGAGATGGGAACCCCTACATAATTGGCAAGATGTGGTCCCCAGTGACAGTCCCCATTCTGCCCAAAAGCTTTTTCTCCAACTAGGGGCCCTTCCACACAACAGAACTGTAACGCTATGATTCCACTTTAATTGCCACAGTTCCTGGGATTTGCAATTTAAGGAGAACTCTCTGCCAGGGAGCTCTAGTGTTTCATTACAGACAATAGAATTCCATAGGATGCAGCCATGACAGTTAAAATAGGATCACAATGCTACAATATTTCATAGTGTGAAAGGCTGCTTAGAACTGAGATTGGGATAGCTTTTACCACCATGCAGAAGTTCTTGTTTAGCATGTGCAGATAGATTTTGCTATCACATGTCTTGATAAGCAAGCAGTTTTTTGTCGTTGTTTTGCAGGGGCTGTTTTTTTTAAGGCTTTATAATCTACTATTGAGAGTCTTAGTCTGCATCATATCCTCTAATCTATCATGGCACACACTTTTTGGTAGGAAATATTGTACCTTATTAAAAAGTTATGCTTTTGGACAGAAGTCTTCTGCTCTCTTCTTAGCTATTACTCTGCCTCGCTCTTTCTCTCTCTATCTCCCATTCTCTCCCTCCCGCCCCCTTCTCTCTAGTATTGTAGCCCCTTCATTTTGTTCCAACATCCTCAATTTCTTTTGGCCTCTAAAGATGGAAGAATAGCACAGAAAAGCAGGAAGACAAAGAGCTTCTCTCCAGGGTCCAGACAACCCCCAGCACCCAGATGTCCCTTCGCAAAATGGCACAGAGGAAAAACATTTTCACAGCTGGATCCCTCTCCCTCACAGTATCTCAAACGTTCTGTGATTGTGTGTTCTTTTTCTTTGTAATGCATCTGTGATCCTACATCAGGAGATGCAGAAACCTTGGCACCAAGTCCAAGAAGGATATAAAGATAGGAGTGTTCTTCCTCCAGCAATGATCTTAACAAGGAAACAGAAGAAGCTTAGTCTTCCATTCTCTTGTCTGCACAGACAAGAAACATAGACCTTTTCCACACAGGGCTTTTAAAACAGTACAGAGCGTCCTCCAGGGAGGACGACTGCACCTGGGAGCAGACTGGGTCCGGACTACTTTGTGGTCGTTCAGCATGCTTTTGAAAGACCGCTAAAAACAGGTCTTTCAAAAGCATGGAGCGTGCCACTCTGTGGCCATGTTCCGGTGCAGATTTGCAGGCTCGCACCAGTGCGAGCCTGCAGATCTGCCAGGGGTGGGCTTTAGGCTAGCAAGCTTCACCGGTTGGTGGAGAGCCTCCACCAACCAGAAGCTGCCATTTTCATCCTCGGAGCAGTACGGAGCGTGGCCACGCACTGCTCCGGACCAGCCTGGACCCGGGCATGGAGCACACAGGTCCGGCGAGTACCAGCATGGGGCGATTCCCTCACCCTGTGTGGGAAAGGCCTATCTCCCTTCATCCTTCATGCTTACAAGTTAGCTATTTCAAGATTAATAGGCAGGTCTCTCTTCTAGGGAATAAAAGCACTGAGTTCCTCAGTGCCAGGAAGAATCTGCTTTAAATTATCTATCTGAATGTGCTGAAGACCTCATGAAATGGCCCATTAACTCACACAGGTATACTGTAGGTGTGATTAAGTTTGATCTAAACCAATAAATATATCTTTTGAATATCTTAAAGAACAAAAAGGTTTTCACAGCATTCAAGAAAGGGGGCCAGGTGGATTTCTTTGGAGAAGAAGTTCTTCACCATGCTAGAGGCATTGCTAAAAAAGTTCCCTGCTACCTGCCAATTTAATTTTAACTAATGACATGCCAAAGACATAAACTTAAGATTTCAGGTAGGTTTTTAGGTAATGAGAGTTGTACAATGATACATCAAGTTTTTTGTTTCATGTAATGTTTTGCAAGCAAATAGTACTCCTCTTAACTATGTAACAACAAAACAATCCAGATTTCCATTCCATTTGTATGCCATTGGCATTTCTTGAATCTTTATTTATTTTCAAAAGAAAGGGTTTTAATTCATCAGCTGTATTTCAATATTTGAGAATTAGTCAAAAATGCAAATATAATGGTAAGCCTTTAATGAGATGTATCTAGCTCGTTTTCTTGACATCAACTCTGTTTCAGGGATTCTTCTAGCATTGACAATGTGTTGGTAAGCTCTTCCAAAATTCTTAATTCATTCATCTGAGGATCTGCTGCCACATAGATTGTTAGTTATTGGATTCTCTCTTGCAAGCCCAAGTCTTTAGCTAAATAAAATTGTGTTACTTAATACAGCCCCTAATACCATCAGTGCCTTGTGTCAAGGAACTGAAAAAATGAACAGTGAGATTACATTTTACATGGACAAACCCTCACTCAAATGATCAGAGGCTAGAAACTTTTTCATTTTTGGGGAGTGGGGATGAGAAGAAAAGAAGAAAAAGTGGCAGAGTGGCAACAAGAGGATAAGGCAGCTGACCTCGAGCCATTTATCTCTTGAATGCCTGGCTTCAGCCTGATTGTCCAAGCTCCATCTCCCATAATGCCTCAGTTCCAAGTACCCCTCAAAACTAGGCATTTAAGATATAGACAACTCAGAGCAAGGTCCCTTCTTCTGTTGCCACTGCTGCTTCTTCCCTTCTGAAGTGCAGACAGTGTAAAACTGTGCATTTTTACCACTATAGGATGTGGCCATCCAAATAATTTTTTTTAGCACTGGCCTTGCTGGCTGTGGGATTCTGTAAGTTATAGTCCAAAAGGATAGCTTTTCCAAGATCAGCTAGTAATTGAATGAGTTTATATATGTATCCAGGATACATGGCCAGTCTAGCTCATGTACCAGTCAGCTACCCAAAGAGACAGCTGAGAACTCTAAGTAGCCTTCAAGGAGTATCAAGACCATTCTGCAACAGCAGAGTAGCAGTTAGACTAGGATTTGGGGAGATGATGGTTTGAGCTCCCCTCAACCATGGAAACCCATTGGATGACCGTCTCAGCCTCAGAGGAAGGCAGTGGCAAACCTTCTTAATAAATCTTGCCAAGAAAACATTACAATAGGATTGCCATAAATGAGAGTTGACTTGAAGACATATAACAACAACAGAATGAGATAATATTAATCACAGGTGTGCAATACACAGTTAGGGATAAAGATCTAATCCTTTGATTACCACTGACTTTGGTATATAACACTGTATATTATAATCTGCACACTCTTGCAATTCTTAGGCCTAGGGCTTTCTATCAACACGCAGCACTGGATGTTCAGTTGTAAAGACTCAAGATTTGGAAGAAAATCTTTCCTCTGCTTGGAATTTTATTTGATAAAATACAGACAGACACTGCAAGCTTTATTGGTGGCACTTGAGAAATTAGGTTTATAGAATGCCCTGCTATTTTTCATTGTAAAATGTAAACCTTCAAAATGGTTACCAAGCTCCTCATATCTTTAGCATTTAATTTTGATGCACCATCATTTTCAGTCCCATTCTGGATGTTTTACAAAGACCTGGTGCTATTTAGTATCAGGTGATTGGCTTTAATGAATTAGCAACTTCACAACTTCTTTGTGCATCCCTGTGGAATAGGAGCAATTAAAAAGTTGTGCTAATTTGGCTTCTGAGTAGAAGGCGTTTATTGGAAGGAAGCAAGTCTCTGCATTAGGTTCCATCAGCAACAAACAAATCACCTTAATTGGCTGCATAATGAAAGGATGCTTTTATAGACATTGTACTTGGAGAGCCTGTGGTCAAACTGTGCCTGTAAAGGGTTTTGTTTTTGTTTTTGTTTCTGGTTGGGTTTTTTTAACAAGTTGCAATTCAGCAGTTAAATGAGTTTCTCTCAGTATTCACTTAGATCTTGATGACATAATATTTAGATGAATAGTGTTCAAGATGGATTGCGGGTTTTGTTGCAATTTCTGTTACTGCTTTTCCAAGTCAGTTGTGGTATAGAAATGCTTAAATGCTCCCCAGTTTACATTGTATATTGCAGGGAGGCCATTTTAAAACATAGAGAAGCCAATGCAAGGAGCTTAATTTGAAGCAAGACTCTGCATGCAGATTTTGTTTCTGGATACTGTCACCATGCACAACACTATAAGTTAAGTCTTTGGTGAATTGGGTCCATTAATAATTTAGCTTCTCAAAATTCTCAGCTATTTTGTTTACTAAAGGCATTTGAAGTTCTCATGGATGCAATTGGAAACAGCGGGAAACAGATGTTGAGAACAATTGAGGGAAAGTGTGAAGTCTTAAAATGTGTCCCATAAGGTTTGGGCAAAGCCTTCAGGGAACTCAGAAAGGGGTTTCTGAGCCATCACTACCATCACAATTATGAATCACTGGTTAGTTGCTGTGCTTGCCTATTTATATATTTATTTTATTTATATGTTGTCCTTTCTCCAAGGATCTCCAGATGGCATCCATGTTAATCCACCAACATATCTTCCCCTTGTGCCTGTACAGCAATCCTGTATGTTAAATTGGGCTAAAGGTAGTAACTGGTCCAAAGCCAGCCTGTAAGCTTCCTGTCCAAGTGGAGATATCAAGCTTTTCTCCTCAGTGGATCCCTAAACTAGCGGAGAAGTGGGTGGATGGAATACTTACTATCCGTCTATTGTTTCTCTGTTAAAAGCTCTACCATGCTGCAAGCAGTGCCTGGAAAGCGTTAATGCTACATGACAGAAATAGATGAACTTTCAGCCTTGATACTTCTGTGTTTACATACAAAAGATAATTTCATCAAGCCAGGTTATTACATTACAATGTTGTTGGGTTTTTTTTTAAAAAAAATAAGAATATGCCCCAATTACCTCTCACACACAACCATTAAAGATGCAGAGATGTAACTGTTAAAAGTCAGCCATCCTTGTTATATGGCATTCAGAGCATGCCACAGACTAGTAATTGTGAAGACATCACCAAGGAGAAATTAATTTGGAGTAAGTAAAAGAGGCTTTCTCAGTGCCTCATTGGAGGAAGGATATTGAAATAGTTTGTATGCAAAAAAGGTCCAAAATCCATTACTTTCTGAAGGCAGCTCTGAAGTTTTGGTAAAGTGAATTTGCCTGGGACTAAAGATATAACCAGAAAGCACTGCCACAGGCAACAAGACTTAATACTCCCTCCTCCCCGCTACACATACCCTTTAAAAATATGTTTTTGAGCCATGTTACAGGGGTAAAAAGCCTAACCTGTTACATATGCTACACCTGTTTAAACAACAACACCACACACACACACACACGTCAGTTTCCAGGCCAATCAATACAGCACCTTTCAATGTCGCCTTTTTAAATTGATTTTCTTAATCTATATTATTCGTAACCTATCACTGTGGTATCTAAAATCTAAATGCTACTCTCATTTGTTCAGCTGCTTTCATTTGACCTTGGCACTCTGGTGTATGGGATTTTCTTGCCCTTTTAAAAAGAAGCCCTTTCCCAAAGCCTCTACAAAGCCTTAGCTTGTTTACCAGAACATGTCTCTCATGACAACCATTCCCTGTCTTCTCTACCTTTTTCCTTCTCAGTTGGTGTTTGCAATGCAAGTTTTTTTTTCTTTTGGTTCTTAATAATACAGGCCTTGGACATATTCAATACAAGGAAATTGGCAAGGGTTTATTTCATCAGGAATTTTTTTCCACTATGTTTCACTGTACGTGGAAAGGCAGCTCCAAGTGGAATTAAAATATGTTTGAACGAAATGGCTCCTCCTGGACTTGCTAGACTGAATACTGGAGACGGCACATGTCTCTTTAGTGGTTGTGCAAAAAAGGGAATTGGTGCTGCTTGTCATGCAGCCAGGGATCCATTCACTCTGCAGACCTGTAACACTATGATTCCACTTTAACTGCCCTGGTCCTTTCCTATGGAATCCTGAGCCTTGCAGTTTATTGATGCACTGGAGCACTCTGGCTGAAAATTCTAAGTTCCCCTCTTTAAGCTACCAGTCCCAAGATCCCATAGTTCAGAACCAGGGCAGTCTAAGTACTATGATTGTGCCATGATTGTGTAGTGTGAAGGGGCCCTAGGTAACCAGCAACGCCTGCCAAAATTTCCTCTTGTACACAGCCACTAAAGGTACAGGATCCCTCTCAAATTTTCCACCCTAACTCCCCTTCAGCAGTGGAAACATTTGTTATCATTGCTAGCAGTTCCTCTAAGGTCATAACTTTGTTCCCTGGTAAGTACTCAAACCCTTCAACCCCAGAAGCTTCCCTCCCCCATTTTCATCCTCCAAACTGGCAAATGGGTCCCCATAAGCATGAAATTTGCCTTTTAAATGTAATTTCCCCTCTTGGTTCTATTTTAAGTCCCAAGTTTCTGGAAATTAGAAGTGACCATTTAATTACTTCCTATTTCTAAGAACTGGTTTGGGGAGATTAAAAGAAGGCGGCATCAAGGGCTCAGGCAATGTGAAGGAAGTATGCAGAAAGGAGAAAGGCACCACAAATGTTGCCCAGAACTACAGTTCAATCCACACACCTGAATGCTGTAACTTTTTCCAAGTTTCTTAACAGGATTTCACAGTTTCTGACAGAAAAAAAAAATCACTGGCTACTGTTCCCACTTGATTTGACCAAAGTTCAGTCCATTCCAGTCAGTGGCATAGCTTGGCACAAGTGGGGAAATAGCAGGGGCAGGTGGGGGCGGAGGAGGGAGGGGTGATGGTGCACAGCGGAGTGGCAACAGCAGGCAGGGGCAGGCAAGGAGTGGCGGTGCCCCAAGAAAAGTGCCGCCCAGGGTGGATCGCCCCCTCACTTCCCTATCCCTATGCTACTGATTCCAGTAAGCTATTTTTGGTGGTATCCAGTCTGATGTCCCTGTAACCCTCCTGGAAAAGGAAAAATGGGGAAAGTTGTGCCATATCTGTACTGACTAACAAATCTCACATGGCAGAAAATCAAATTTGTCACTTCCTTTTAGAGAATGTCAGTTAAAATCTGAATGAATACAGAGGGACAAGGAGAATGCTCTGCATGTCCCCCATAGAAGGTCTAGAGATCTGTAATGATCAGAGAGGCCAATAAGCTAACAGGCAATGTTAAGAAAGGTATAAACATGGGGGAAGAATAGATTAAATGGTGTCACTGTTTTTTCTCCTCAAGTTACAAAAACACCAAGGCAGACATCAGATTCCTAGTCTTGTATCTGTAGTTATATTCTGAATAGAAACTAGAAATTGTCACCATAAAGTGTCTTTCTTAGAGATTTTTCATGTGTTCCTCACTTATTCCTGTAACCACCAGGAAATTCTCTTGATAGTGCTTGAGACAAGTTTTAGAATGTAGTTTTGTTGATGTGCAGCTATATTGTCTCTGCTCTTGACAGGAAGAGAAAAATGTTTACCTCAGTAAATTCAGCAGACGTCATTCAGGAACAACACTGGGGAGAAAAATGTCCAGCATCTACATGCATTTTAAAAGAAATCACAGCTCTGCCTGTGGCAAAAATAATGAGATTTAAAATGCCATTTGTGACGTTTCTGTACAGCTACAGTAGTCCTTCAACAAATTTATTTGATACTGGAACACATTTCTTGATCCAGTGGTCTCCAAATAGTCACCATTTGGTACTTTCTAACCTTTTATCTCTAAGCATCTCCTCAAGCTGCTGTAGTGGACAGTATGCCAATGCAGTACAATCTCTCAGAAAGCATGACCAGTGCTGGAGGTTCTTATTTGTATATCTCATAGAGTTCATAAATTGTATTAGGATTAGAAACTGTGTGTTTAAAAGGAGAAAATTTTCTTTTCTCTTAGGGCAGGTGTGATTCTCCTGTTGATAGCAATAAGTTTATTCAGTCACACAGAGCTACCATTTTGTGTGCATAACCAATTAAAATCAAAGCACCTGATAGATGTCACAGATACCACTCACTGAAGTATGACATGGCCTCACCTTATTTAATCTCTCTTCTAAGAAGAGAAAAACCATATGGTGGTAAAGAGATTTTGTTTTTTCCAATTACTGGGTTCTTTTTAAGAAAAGATAAGAACTCTTTGAACCTTTTCTATTTCTAACAATGAGGAGTTGGCTATAAATAGGAAAGTAAGTAGCTTTCTTGATTTAAGGGTCAGATCTCCATATCCTCAACACAGAGCTGAATAAAAATAAATGTGAAAAGCAAATGTTGATCTGTATGTATCAATCAAATCTATATTGTACTGAAGTTTCATTGGTGAAGTCTCTGGCCTGGTCATGAGCATTTCTACTGCTAAGTGAAGAAAGCTGCCAGAAGGTTTATGGTCATAGTAACTTCTCTGAGAAAAAGGAAGTTGTAAGTTTGGCTGGGAACAACACCTCAAGTGCCCTGAAAGACAGAAGTAATTTTATAGGACAAGCCGAAAAGTAGGAAGTGTTCCTGTGAAGTAAGAAGCTTGTTTAGGTGGCTGAAGGATAGGAGGAGAGTAGGCAAAGTACTGAGAGAGAAGAACCAGAACATACACACACTAGCCACAACATTTTTTCATTTCCTCAGGAAACATACACATGCACAAATGTTTACAGATGTAGTTTACTTTGCAGAGTTTTGCTTTGATCCAATGATAGATATAAGAAGATCTACAAGTAGATGTGGCCTTCTCTTGTTTTTCTCTATAAACACATAAGCCAAAAATATTAGAAGATACATTAAACCATTCATCAAGTTACAAAAAGCAAAAGCATTTGCAATGTGGGAGTGTGGAAGATGCAGTGAAAGGTCAATGTGAAAATGAATGTGCAAATGTAATGCAGCTTTCTGGACCAGGGGTTCTGTCTAGCATTTTAGTGCCCATCAACAGGTATTTCTGTAGATATTGATCTCCAGAGTTCCAGTGAGTCAAACAAAGTAATTATAATGTTAATTAATCTGCTAGTTTTTCTGGAGAGGTATTCAGAAGTATTGAGGGTACTTTTAACATGCCCGTGGTATTTGCCAGAATATGCCTGGGACAATTTCACCATCACTTACTAAAGTTAAGGGAGGTAATTCTATTTGCTTTGCCCTTTGGTCACCTTGTGTCAGGTAACACCAAGGTTGTAGATTTGTTTGATATTTTGTCTCTGTCACCCTTTCTCCTTCTTCTTTTCTTTTTTTCCCCATAGAATTTACCTATATTACCTATGGTGATGTAGAAGCAACAACTATCTGAAGTATGTATGTATGCATGTGTTTATCTATTTATGCGATTCACTTGATTTCTATCCTGCCTTTCACTCAGTGGACAACCCAAGGTGGCATACTATCTTTTTTTTAAAAAAAACCTCTTAGGAAAGCTTTTGCTTTCTCTGTTGCTGCAAACTGGAGAGTGTTTAAAAAGTGACAGGAACAATGCAATGACAACAAGGCCAGCCCAAGACCTTCTGGTGTCACAAAGAACAAGATGGTGAACCCTTCCCTTCCATATACAGAAGCTGAGTGGACTGACAGCTGAAATGTACTCCAACCTTGGTGATGTGACAGTGTCCTCAACTGCACATATGAACAGACTGTAAGAAACATACTACTGCCTTCCAAGGGAAGGGAACAGCTGGGATGCTGCCCCAGTGATTCCCAGAAATGTAGCTACTGCTTGAGGCAGTTGCTTCACTCTGCCTAATAACCGATCCAGATCAGTGAGAGTTGGTAGGAAAAGGTGAGTTGGAATTGTAGGATGTCCTAAAATCAACAATCTAACCACTATCCCACACTGTGCTCTATGTTCTCATAGGGTGTGTTATACTAAACTCAAGTTCAAGCCCTTGTCTGCACTGCTGTATCCTTCTGAATCTTTAGGAGACAGTAGCCAGTGGCCAGGCTAACCAATAATTAGATAGTAGAACATTTTCCTGACTATCATTTTCATTATTTTTAAGATACAGCTTTATGTGCTGCATCATAAAACATTCAAAGACAAAAGCTATTGCATTTTTCTAATCCTGCTGTACCCATCCAGCCACTCAAATGGAAATTAGATAAAAAATTTCCCCCTCCTGTTAACTTGATGGAACTCAATACACTTGCTGGATTTTTGGAGAAGGAGAAAAGTAATTCTGTGGGATTAATCATAGCAACACACATTCTTACCTGAAATGGAATGGAAGCAGTGAGTGACAGCAAGAGACAGAATACCCTCTTGTGGATAACTGCCATTCCACTGCAAAGTTTTGACTGATCTTGTATAAAGAATTGATAGGCAGGTGCCCTGAAACTCGGCTGAGATGAGTTTGTCCTTCGCACATCTTATCTCGAACGAAAACTGCTCACCAAAAAGAGCAGAGACATGACTAGACTGGCAAACTTAGAAGCTGCCATTTCACAAGAAAAAAATATTATTGCTAAGGGAGGAACATGTAAATTCACTGCTCATCTCACAAGGAAATAAGCTATTGTTCATCTGCATTATGTCTTTATGGAAATTCAGGTTTTGAATGTATGTACGCTCAAATTTACATAAGCACAGATTTCAAACTGCCTTACCCATAATTTGATAAACAACATATCAGGTGCCAAACTATATATACATTGTTTTTTTTATAAAAGCTTGAGTTTTAATACTCCTCTTATCTGGCAGCAAAGCTACCACACAAACACTTTCTGTTACATAGAAATAAAGATGAGGACACAAACAGCAAGCAGAACATTAACAGAAACACCCGGAATAGAACTAAGAAGAGATTTTATTGTAGTTGAAATACTGCCACAAAACTATTAAAAATCATAGTATCTAGAAACTAAATTCACAGTTCCTTCAAACATCTGATTAAAATTAGTTCACAGTTACACATGAAGTGAGACTCAGTGTGATGTAGTGGTTTGAGTGTTAGACCACAGCCTTTGAGACCAGGGTTCAATTCCTCACTCAGCCATGGAAACCCACTGTGTGACCTTGGGCACATCATACACTCTCAGCCCCAGAAAACCCTGTGATAGGTTCACCTTGGGGTCACCGTAAGTCAGAAACAACTTGAAGGGACACAACGACAACAATCCTGCAAAGAGGCATTGCACTTCTTCCTAAGGAAAAGGAAAGATGTGCATTCAGGGAACTCTTTCCCACAGTATGGGGCCATAGTCATAAAGGCCCTGTTCTTTGCTCCAGACATTCTAACTCTATGACACAAAGTTTCCTGCTATGTAGGAAAGCTATAACCTCTGAAGTAAATCTTGAGATGCTTATGGAGGGCATGAAAATAACTTGGCTCACAAGTGGCATACCTGGACTATTTCTGCACCAGACTGTTGAAAGTGGAATAATAGCACTATAACAGCCTAGTGCAGAAATGGCCTAAATCTGGTGTTATAGAGTTCTTGAATTCAAGTAACATGTTCAGAGTTGTCCTACAGACAATTACGTTCACATGCAAATTAAATAGGATGCTAATAATCTAAAATTATGGAAGAATGCAAGCCATTTGAATTTCCTGTAGAGAAATAATCTGAACTGCTTTTATGAACCTTTTTGTTTTAGTAAATATCTACTGTACTTTCCATTATTAAATGAGACAAACAATTATTTTCTTTGGTTCACCAGTTGAGAGAAAACATGTGGTTTATATTGGGCTGTATTTGCATCTTCACATATTTTCTGACATATGGAAATTAGAAATTGAATTAGAATTAGAACTTGCTGGCAATAGTGTGTGTGTGTGTGTGTGTTCCTACTCGAGGCAATTGCCTCACTGTGCTAACAGCATAGCCAGTGCAGTGGCTGTTAAGAGGAAAAGATGAGTCAGACTAGTAGGACCTCATATCCCTTAAGCCAAATGGAGAAGAGCATATAATATTTCCTTATACATGATATAGGTTCCTTTTTCCATTTGAGGGAGTGTGGTTCAGAGAGAATGTCTTAGTCAAGGCCACCCAAAAATATCCATGGCTAATGTGTCATTAATAGGTCTTTTTAGATCTACATTCCCTTACTCTAACCATACTGGTTCCCTCTAAGAGATGAAACTACAAAGGTGGAAGCAGATAAGTGAGAAGTGGATCAGGCTGAAAAACAAAGCAAGGATAAGGTATGCTGCTGTAACATTTTTTTTTCAAGTAACCTAAGGGATGGAGTTGTAAACTGGATGTAGTTCTCAATCAGAGATAGAAGAAAATTCACTATTGTTAAGTTTGACATCTGAAATTTTTCTCCTAATCAATACAGAGAAATAAACATTAGTTATCATAAAGTATAATGAGCTTTACTTTGTCTTGTTCATATACCTCACATTTATTTCCACTCAGAATTATTTCTCATGGCAAAATTACTGTTGGCTATTACAAATTTCAAGTTTCATCTGTCAGTATGGCTGTGGGAATCATAGTTTTAAGAGCTGTAATCCAAAAAGGCAACTTTTTCTAGCTCTGTCTCAAAGGTGAATTAAGAATGCCTCATCATTTAGTTCATAGCATTAAAATCAAAGTAAAAACCCTCTCAGTCCCACCAGGGCTTGTTCATTTTCCACCCTAGAGTGCAGCATAACAATTTGTGGCCTGAAGCAGAGCAAGAAATGATGTGTCCACCCCTTACTCAACCAGCCAATATACATTATACCCAAAGTCAGCCAAGTTACTTTGACTTATGAGATAGGAATCCCACAAGCAACTCTTCATTTCCCTGGTAGTAAAATATCATATTACTTAACTAACAATTTACTGCCTGTTCATGATGACAAATTATACTACCTAAAGTGGGCACACCTCATTCTACTTAATGATAGAACCAGTCCTGACTCCCACCATAGCCAGAGACTACATATTTTCCCTAAGAACTTTCTAAACTTTTATTAGTGATACTGATAGTATGGTAGGACTTACTGAGAAGAAGGGAGGTAAAAAACAACTGGTGAACCAAAACTGCATGTGTACCCTATGCAGTGCACTGTAGTCCAAGATTACACAGCACAGTACAAAGAAATAAGGATAGGAGGAAAAGCATTAAATAAAACTTCTACAAAAGATACAGATTTTGAAGAAGCAATTGAGTTGACTAAGTGTTCAAAGGACCTTGGGGCAAGACAGAGTGAAGAATGAAGGTCTCATGCAGGTAGATCGCAAACATAAGAGACAAAAGGTAAGGTGGGAACAAGTCAGAAGATGGAGAGAGTTCAAAGAAAGAAAAGTTTCTATTGGATGTGTAGCCAAAAGCTACATTGTCACCGAAGACAGTAGGGTGGCAGTTTAAAGTGGTTGAAAGGACTGCAATGGTGAATAAAGAGAGCTAGACTACTGTGACCTCTGGCAATGAAGGAAATTGTACCATTTTTTCCTGAGGGAAAAAGATTGCAAGATTCTATGTCCTGAGTGCCACACAGATTAATTATTGTTAAACATAGTGCTGAACCAGTAGGCGATTCTGCAGACAAAGGCTACTCTCAGAACCAACTACGATACCGGTTCTTCAGGAAGCAGCAAGTTCTAATTGTTCCACTGTAAAAACGTACAGGGAAATGACAGCATTTTAAAGAAAAAAAATGGGAAGAAAAAAGCTCTTTAAGATAGATTGTTTGCAATTTTAATGTCTCCTTTTTTATCTACAACATCTCAGATAAGAACTGCTCTGGCCTATAAATGGTCTTTAAATCTGCAGTTCTTCACATTAAACACATTGCCAAGTACTTGTAGATGAAATAAATATAAAACTACAAAAACTTGAAAAGACTTCTTTATTGCTTTTAAAGGTCCTCTTCACAGCATGCTTGACTGGTAGCTTGCACACAAATCTAGTGCTATGTGCTGCTGAAAAAGGGGTGGGATGGAAGTAACAAAATAAATCAGCACAAACAAAGCTTTAATTACCATAGTTATTTACCAAGTAATGTCTTTCACATTTTGCTTAACAGGTGTCTTGCTCAAAATTTCCTTCGTAATTATCTACTTGCTGGAAGACTGCACTAAATGTCAAAATATCTCCACAGACTCATAAAATGTAACCAGTGTGAGCAACATCTTTATATATAACAGATTAAAACCTGCATGGCAACCTTCCAGCAATTTGCTGTGCACCAGATGTATCAAAACATGGTCACAAACGTTTTTAAACAGTTAAAGAAAGGACCTGCAACAACTGAATATTCACAAGTGTTTAGTGCACACTGGTGTTTCTTGTACTGGTATGGTCCAAGAAGGCAGATTATTAAATAAATTAGTAGATAAACCAATGAAATCGAAATAGTTTGGCCAGAAAATTCTACATTTATAGGTGAGTAGCTGTAAAACTAAGTGAGGAAATGCCTACTCAATTTTCCAAGAGGCCACTATCTTTTATTCTTTATCTCCACAACTGTTTTGACATTATTTCTATTACTTATTTTCATGTTGAATATTTCTCATGAGAATGTATGGGCCAGGACTATTCCAGCTGCTGGGAATAATTCTGGCCTACAAGTTCTCATAGGAGAATAAGCAACAGAAATAAGTCATAGGTCTGCCAAGATAGCAAGTCACAGGCAGTGTTTTTTAAACTTTCAACTTTAAAAAAAAAACCTCAAGAACTACCAGGTCTTAGGCTACTTCCTCACTAGACTGTTATAGTGCTATTATTCCACTTTCAACATCCTATGGAATCCTAGGGTTTGCAGTTTAGGGAAGGGCCAGCCAACCCCTCCCTAAACTGCAAACTCCAAAATCCCATAGGATGTTGAAAGTGGAATAATAGTGCTATAACAGTCTAGTGTGGAAATGGCCTTAGAGTACATGCCAAAGGCTCAAGGAACTGCTGTATTTCTCTGGGTCCCCAGATGGACAGACAAACCTTAGGACAAGAAACACTGAAAAAGGAGAATGTTTGGGGGTGTTTCTCATACAACCTACTTTCTCAATTCCACTCGTAGCTGGGACTCTCCAGCTCATAGAGTCAACCCATACCGTGGGTTTTAGTCCTGAAACAGGGCCTGGTAACCCTATCACATCAGCTTTTTTTACTGAGAAATTCATATATGAAGGAAGTTCAAAGGTTCAATCATTTGATTTGATTGGTTAGACATATCATGCCCAGTTGTTTCACTATGTGAAATGAAAGTGAACCTCAAATAGATCAACCACTCAAAGCTTAGAAAGTTACTTTCTCAAAAATACTTAGTTATACGCCCATGGCCCCCGAAAGAATCATTAGTAAATTTGCAATTTGAAAACCCATATCTACATTCTATTTTCTCAAAAGTAGCCAAAATAGTTGTCTTTAAAACTCTGCACATTTTTCATTCAGCAGCACAAGGCAAAGTCAAGCCAGTTACATTACTCTTCTAACATTTAGTAGCTATAACTATAAAAGTGAGAACTAGCATTGTGTAGTGGTTTGAGCATTGGACTACAGCCTGGAGCCCAGTGTTTGATTCCCCACTCGGCAGTGGAAACCCACTGGGTGACCTTTGGCACATCACGCACACTCAGTGCCCAGACAACCCCATGATAGGTTCACCTTAGGGTCTCCATAAGTTGGAAATGACTTGAAGGAACACAATAACAACCTATAAAAGTAACTAAACATTTGCAGTTATACCACAAAATGAATGCATTTATCCCTTGTAACTACAGTCATAATATAAAGTAATTATTGGAGGAAAGAATTAATTACAAATGACTAGTTATTTACAACTAGTTCCGTATTCTATAACAACTCCATATGGCATTTTAAAAGATGAAGACAGATAACAGGTAGGAAGCTAACATTCAGGAATATTTGTCTACCATTACTTACTTTTTCATTAAAGAATATCTATACCTAAAACACAGTTTGAAAACCAGTTCCATAAGAGGCAGTTATAACCCTACATTATGTGGTATTCTTTGTACTTCTCAGTATAAATTGTCATTAATGATTGCTTTACTTTGCACTTTTCTTTTTCAAACTGCAAAACATTGTTAAAATTGCACTGCATACTTTAGCAATATCTTCAAGGAAAGAAGGTATATTAGCTAAGAGTTTCAGCTTCATTTAATCTGGCCATGATACATTAGCTGGAGAGATAATAGATTCATTCTCATCCTTCTTATTCTGCCCATTAGTAGTAACTGTCCAAGAACACCAGGGGATATAAAAGGTCTTAATTCAAGCACACCAAAATTAATAAAACTGTCAGTTAGCAAGAGTAAAAGTTAGTTTTAAAAAGAAAAATAAAGCTATTAAAAAGAGCAAATTTAGCAAAACAATCAACATTGGGAAGATCATTGTGGAATATTTATAGAGTTTTAAACACATGGGAAAGCTGTGATGTTTTAAATTCCTTTCTTCTCACGCAAATGGTGGATAGCTTAAGGAACAAAAGAACAAAGAAACTAGTTCGCAATAAAAACAAAGGAAGCTTTATTTATTTACAATGCTTTACCTAACTGCAGCTGCTCTCTGTCAGTCAACTTCATTAAAAGTCTTTAACTCTTGATTAGGGTAGAAAGCCACACCTTAAGCTAAACTCTATACCAGGCTGCCATCCTGTAGGCAGCAACATTCAGATTCTTCAAAATAATTAACATGCTTCTGAGGATGTATCCACACTGCATAATTATAGCAATCTGATATCACTTTCATGGCTCCATCCCATGGAATTCTTGGATTTGTAATTTGTTGAGGTACTTCATATTCACTACTAAATAGCTCAAGTACAATAGTTCGGTGGGAGGCACTAAAACTCTCTAACAGAGAATTCTACCATACTGCAAATATTGTGGAGAGCCTGTGTGGTGTAGTGATTTGAGTGTTAGACTACGACCCTGGAGACGGGGGTCTGATTCCCTGCTCAGCCAAGGAAACCCACTGGGTGACCCTGGGCACATCACGCACTCTCAACCCCAGAAAACCCCATGATAGGTTCACCTTAGAGTTGCCATAAGTCAGAAACAACTTGAAGGCACACAGCAGCAAGAAAAACGACAACAACTCCTGTACTCCTTAGGATGGAGCTACTGCAGTTAATAATTATATAGGGTGGATATACTATAAGTCCGGCTTTCCCAGAGATATTTATTTTATTTTTAAATGCATATAATCACACTAGTTCCCAATGGATGGCTGTTGAACCCAAATGCACACAAACACCCTATCTCCATGCTTGTTGGTAGTCAATATTGAGGCAAGACTCCGTTTTGCAGGTCATTCTAATTCTTCAGCAAGGCTTGTTCTTCTAAATGTTTCAAAATTCTAATTTTAATAATGCTTAACACTGACAGACACAAACAGCAAAGGCATCCTATAGTTTAAGAGGGGAAGGGTAGCTCACCCTAAGAGAGCATTCATTCCTGCTCAGACCATGACCTGCTGGTGATTATCAGATGTGTAATTTACCAGATCCAAAATGGGTCTGTTTGCAAAAGCTGCTATTACATTGGCTTCAATCAACATAGAAGGATTCAATCACCACATAAAGATTTAGTGATATTGCATGTGGGGGTGTGTGTGCGTGTGTGTGTGTGTAAAAATGAAGAATTCAATGATTGTCCAAGAGATTTAGCTTCCACAGAATTTGGGGTGGGGAGGGTGCGATGAAACTGGAAGAACTCCAGTGTAGAAGTAGAAACATGTGGCTCTCCAGCTGTTGTTTGGGAGGCTGTTATAACTCCCATCAGACCAAGCTTACATGGGAAATAGTTAGAGGAGTCATGGGAATTGCAATCCAACAACTCCTAGTGGGCCATGCATTCCCTGTCCTAGATCAAGTATAAGCATTTGCTTGACTAACATTATGTGTTCATAGACTCTCCTAAGCAATACTGTTCTTGCTGTTTCCACATTCCCACACCTTGAGAAGCTGCTCCTGGCAATTAGGGGGCCATACCTTTTATGCCACAGCTGGGGGAAAGAGTTAATCTGTGAAAACCAGGCATATATCCCACTACACAAACTTACACTTTGGCATCACTGCATCCAAGCCAGTATCTTGAAAGAATCCTCAACAGTCCCTGAAATTAACACTGGGAGAAATGAGGCAACGTGTTTAACACAAGATGGACATTTTTTTAAAAAAAATCTGGTTTGCTCCTTATAAATAAAAAGAATTTGAGTGTGTGAATTTCAAATCCCGTTTTCCCTTAGCTTCCTTTATTGCATTTTTTAGCAAGGCATAACAGAAAGGATTTGCTCTTATTTCATTTTCACCTTCTCTTAAACATCACAATTTCCCCTGTCAGGGCAACATGAAAAATCGTTATAAGATTAAATAATGACAGATAATACTGTAGCTGTCATTGTCCTCTCTTCTGAACATGTAATGTAAAATTCATTCTTTCTTACTATTGTGGAAAACCTGCACTTTACAAAATTTCTGACCAGTTTATTGTATTGGAATGGATATGTTTGCTCCAATGAAGTTTTCTTTTTCTCTGATAAACTTTGGGGTCAGTTTGCCTGTCATTTCTGTTCTTCATTTGAATTCCTCTTCTATCCTGGCTAATGGGATATTGTTAATTTTCTAAACGTTGATATAGACCAGCTGCTAACTTATTTCCAAGACTGTGTTTGTCCTGTAAGGCTATTAAATCTAAAAGGTTGGATCTAAATGGAGGCAACTAAGAGCTTTCTTGAGGGAGTGGACGTGATGCTTGAAGGTGCAACATTACTGGAAATTTAAAGGTGGCTTTTCATTAAATAGTGAACTTTTCCAAGCATCATGCTGACAATATGATTTATAAATGGAAGAGAATATCAGAGAAGCAAGTGTTTCACTAAGACACTGGAACATTTCTCTTTAAAGGAACTAGTTATTTTTCTCATTACTGTAATCCTCCAATGGGTCATTCATTGTTTAGTACTACAGTTCAACAGGTTAACTTGTAGAGTTACACAAAGTAACTCATACAGTTACTCACTATTAACAAGTTACTATTAATACTGTGCTCTCAAAAATACAGAAAATACAGGAAGATATTCTCTGGCTATTTCCTCACTATACAGCCATAGTGCTATTATTCCACTTTCAGCATCCTGTGGAATTCTGGGGTTTATAGTTTACTGAGGCCAAAGAGCTCTCTGGCTGAGAATTCTAAAAGCCCTTCCCTAAACTGCAAATCCCAGGATTCCATTGGCTGTTGAAAGTGGAATAATAGCACCAACAGTGTACTGCAGAAATGGCTTCTGTTTCAAGCAAGCAGATAAATGAGATACTGCATCCTGGAAATTCTGAGAAAGATACAAAATATAAGAAACCCTTCCAAAGCAATCCTTCCCTGACTTTTTCTTCCCATCTAGACTACAGTCCCCTCACAAAACCCTATAGGTCCTATAGGAGATGAGATTTCCATCTTTTAAAATATGCAGCCAGCCCCAACAAGGCGGTATTCTTCCCATCTCAGTCCTATGCTTTCACACTGATACTCTTTCTCTTTCTGGTGAAAGCAGCTTTCTCTCACTTGGGCAGAATGAAGGAAAGCAGAAAAAGTATGCTAAATTTTATGTATTTTTTTTTAAAAAAAAATCTAACTAACCAGCATGTTTACCGCAGGTCATGTTTTTAGTGTGTCGCCTTCTCCCCCTCCCCAGCGCCGGCTGTCTCCATCCCCTTTTGGGTGCTACTCCACAAAAAGTTATCAAGAGCAGCCACACATGTGATCTTCCTTCTCCCTCTCCCTTGTTCAGCTTGAGTCAAAACACACTCACATACCCTGCAACATTTCACAGATGAAAACCAGGACAAATGTGGCCTGGCAACATCTGGATGTGGTAAATAAATTAAAGAGGTTATAAACAAGCAAGAAAACACAAGCTAGGAGAGGCTGCAGCAGTTTGATTTTCCCTGAGCCGACTGGGAAAGATAAGATTTATACCCTCTCTCCACTGCTGGAGTGTAAACTACTTTTGCAGTTTGAACTCCGTTTGCAGAACCTGAAGTAAGCTTAGGGCAAAATGAGAAAATGTTAGGAGGAGAAAGAAACTGAGACATTTTTAAAGCACCTGCCAAATCGGGACCGCTGGGGGTTGTACTCAGTAAGAAATAGTAGGAAAGTCTATTAATGTTCTATTGAGAAGTAATTAATTGCAGGCCTGCCTATTAGGGTCAAAAAGATAACACTCTTCCAGTTTGTTATTTCAGGGTGTAACTAGCTACCAAATTAACTCTTTTTATGTCTCTATATATGCTGGCCACAATCTAGAAAATGTAAATCATGCTGAATTTTTTTTTTAATCAAAGAGATTTAATATTGCATCTGGAACCATTGGGGCTATTAGCCCATGTTTTGCCCCACTGTGCAAACTGTCCCCATATGACAGGCCAGAAGGACATTAGACTGTACTGTCTCCCCAAGCACTGAAATTCCTAGGATAGATCTACTCACCTAGACAGGTTTACCTCCATAAGAAGGGCTACAAAAGCTTCCAGTCTGGACTGAGACTGCCTTTTAGAATTATTGTCTTTACTGCCCTTGGCTTAGCTCCGGTGGTCAGTCATTTTCTGATTCCTCTGGATTTCAAAGTGTTGAATCTTTTTGCTATTAATATCATAGAATAGACTTTTTTTATTGGAGAAAGGTTAACATTAAGGAAGGGTAGGAATTTTGTTTTAGTTCATTTTCAACAAGAATTTACCAACATCCACAAGTTTCTTCATTTTTGGATGGAAAGAATTTAGAATGCTAAAAATTCAAACATTCTGTGTTTCATTCATCCAAGCCTAGAGGCTGAAGGGTTTCAGTCTTAAATGTCTAAGCCGGAGTGCCGATGTATTCCATCATGTTGTCACTCCTTTTCTCACTAAAATCCCCTAGTCTTTCACACTTCTTTCCCAGCAGGTAAAATATGGTCGTACCATGCTAGGAATAGTTTTTCTTTCTGAACTAGATTGGTGCGAAATGAAGGGAGGAATTTTTCCCATTCATTGGGGGATGGGAAGTCCAAGATTTCTTCATTGTCAAGAGAGAGAGAACTTGAATTTTTAAAAGGTTGATTGCAAGATCAAGAGGAACTGATGGATCTTCCCATCTCTAATTGACATGAGGAAAGAAGCAAAATGTATGTTTTAGGGCATGAGTGAAGGACTTTTATTGTAGCAAGGGCTTTGTTTCCTCAGGCATACTCTATTAGAAGTGTGTAAGGCCACCATTTCCCTCTGTCTTCTCACTAAGCTATCTTCGTCTCATTTTCTCTCTCCTTCATTGCTCACCAGTGGGTTGGCAGGGTGGGGCTAGTGGTTGATGCTTTCAGAAGACTCAGGACATTAGGCACACATTCCTACTGCTATGGGTTGCCGCCCACTTTTTGGTGGATTAAGAAGAAAGAGTTTTTCAAACTCAGGTCCCAAGTGACTTGATGAGTCTTCAGGTTTGATGTCTGGTATAACCAAAGTGATTCATAGCCTGGAAATGGTTGAGTTTTTTATCTGTTAAGGTTTCAGGATAACAGTTATTTTGAAATGCAAAGAAATTACTGTTAGAATCATACACATGCTGACTTGGATCTGGTCTATGTTCACAAAGCTCCAGCTGCATATGGGCTAAAATTGGGACAATATAGAGAAGATTAATATCATGCTGCAGCAAAATGACACACAAATATCTGAATCATCTCATGTTTGTCACTAAATATCTCTGTCCAGTTCCTAGATCTTTTTAGCCAAAGTATCCTGTCTTTCAAGCAAAATTAGTAATAAGGACAGCTAATGTCAAGGTCTCTGAGTCTAGAAACAAACAATGGCAATTGTCAAACTGGTGTTTTGCCATTGGAGACATGAAAGCACTGCTGAACAGTGAAGGTCTTCTTCAGATTCTCCAGTTGTGTGAATAACAAGGTAATTATTTACTAAGGCCCTTTCCACAGCGTCCTCCCATCCTGGCATGGACACAGGGGAGGAACGGAACAGTGACAACACTTCTCCATGACATAGTTGCAGTCCTGCTCCTCTCCCATCCCGACGCAGTGTAATCACAGATTAAATCATTGATGGGGAAAACTCATCAATGACCCACTATCTTGCCACCATCCCACACTTACCTGTCCTGCAGAAGGGCAGGAAGTGCGATGGCAGCACTTCCTGCCCTGGCACAACGTAAGAAAATGTCCAGCTGCACTACGGAAGAAAGAGGCATGTCCGTTGCACTTCCTTTCAGAGGTAGCCAGTCTGGTGCAGAGGGAAGTGCTCCCATCACACTCCCTTCCTGGGAGGATCCCTCCCTGCCGGATCATTACTGGAAGACCACACAAGAAGGGCTTAAGTTTCTTCTTGAAGAAAGAATGGGTATTTTAGCAGTTTTCCCCACTGCAAAAAAAGTCTTTGAAAACTTCATCATTTTTGAAGTTCATTTGCAATTCAAGACTTAGTCCATGTAAAATTTATTCATGTCTGTTCTGTGCAGAAAACAGCCTTTTCTGTGCAGGAAACAGCATTTTCTGCACAGAAAATAATATTTCTGCACATAAATATTACTTTCTGTGGAGATGTTTTCTGTGCAGATCAACAGTGCATTAATTTTACACAAATAAATTCCTGATTACAGCTAAGCAGGAAGCAGTTTGTTCTGCACAGAAAAGGCTGTTTTGCATGCAGAAAAAAAAAGTGCAAATTTTACTCAGAAAAGCTCTCGATCTGCAACGATTCTTTTCAGTCAAGGATTTTTCACAGCAGGCTTTCTCAACACATTAAAAACATGGGTTTGACCATTTTTAACATATTTTTGAATATTCATTCCATCCCCATTTGTGAAGCAGATGGACAATCACATATCACATACAGCTTAGGTGGGAAATTTAGAGCTGAACTTGACCCTCCTGGCTTTCAGTTTGGACCTCTGGTGCTCAGCAAGTGGCCATACTCCCTTACCAATGGCACTATCATTTAGTGGCTTCCTAGCTTTTTCTGCCCTCTTTCGAAAGGTTGAAATGCCCAGATGCGCAGCTATTTTGGCCTTCTCTTTTGTCTCTGTCTACACACACCTCTGGAATGTGGACCACAAGAACTTTCCTGAAATCTATTTCAGTAAGTTCTCCATTCTAGGGCTCTAGGCTTTCCAGTGGTTGCATGCACTTTGTAAAATGGTCTTCCAACAGAGAGTTGTCAAGTCCCACCAATGAAAGAAAGCAATTGCGTACAAGAATCAAACTCCTAAACAACAAATTCTACCTGGACCATCCCAGGGCAAACACTCCACTACTGAAAACTTCCCTGGATTGTGGTGCACTCTCACTCCAGGTGAGGCAACAAGAATTTATATTCCCGTATGTAGAGAGGGCAGAACCAAACAAAGGAAACTGGACTGCATGAGCATGTCCATTTCCCATCCTAATAGATATGAGAACAAGTTGTTAACAGGAAAGTTTACTTCTGCTTTCTATCCCCAGATATCTATTCCCAGCCACCACTATGTTCTTGAACTGCCACGCTAAAGCATAAAGTATCTAGCAGGGCCTACCGTATATAAAAATAACACTTCTTATGCATTTGGACAGCTGTTAACATTTGCCCATGATACTGATAAGGATTTTAGAACTCACCTACTTCAAGGCAATGGGATACATCCAAGGCCCTTTCCACACCTTACCTTTTTCTGGCACTGGGGTGAGGGGATCGTGTGAGCTCTTGCGTCCCTGCTGCTTCAGCAACGCATGAGCTGCCTCCTCGTGCGAGAACCCTGGCTCTTCCTTCCAGTTTCCTTCCAGTTTCTGGAGTTTCCCAGGCTGCGCTGGGGCAGGAAGCGCAACCAGCGCAGCTCTGGAGACTCCACATGCCAGGTAACTGTGCGCAGGGCCCAGGAGCAATGCGCAATCACACACCATTTTCGGCTTCCAGCTGAAAATGAAAAGGTGTGCAATCAGTGCCTGCCAGCCCCTGGAGCATCGTGTGATTGTGAGTGCGTTGTGCAGATCACTCCTCACAATTGCATGACGCTCCAGGTGCCCTTTCACATGGCAAATGCCATGCGGAAAGGGCCCAAGAGATGTGTATTTTTCACTCCTCCCAGTGACCATTTGGTAGACACCAATGCACTTCATGATGCTGTGAATGGTTTGCCCTGTGTCGAAGAGCAACATATAAGACTGAATTTTAAAATATTTTATAAGATACAAATAATAATTTTCCAGCCCTGGGAGACATTGCTTTTACACATTCTTGTAGAACAGCATCAGTGAGTTTGAAATTAATGCAACAAGCTCTTTTAACACTATTTAATGGATTTATTATGAGAAATATTTGATTCCTCAAGCAGCAAAGCAATTAAAGAAGGTGCACACTTAATTCCTGTTCAGAATGTTAAGAAGTGCTTAATGTTACAGATATGCTTAATCAGGAAAAAAAGTTAAGGGAAAAATTCCTTAAAGTATGTAAAGATCCATATTTTTTTTCCTGGCAGCATAATAGAAATCTGAATGAGTTTTCTTTTGTTATCTGCAAAGGCAGCCTGCATCTAGAATAAAATAAAACATAATTCATATTGCCAATCCAAAAGACGCAGTTCTAGCAATGTTAAATGCTACTGTGAACAGCTTGAACAAAAAATATCTTCTCTGCAGTAAACATAGACTTGCCACTGGGATGCTATGTTCATTGAAATCATTATGTTTAGCACAGTAACAAGGTGCCATGGGAAAAGAAGCTGTTTTCAACCATAGTATGGATTAAGAAGTCCTGAAAAAACTGTATTTCCCAAAGTTCTTTGCTCCTGGGATATTGCTGTTGCCAAAAAAAGGAAGAGAGGCAAAGGCTTCCAGGGGAAGGAAGAAAGGAGGCTTCTACCATAAAAAGTTCAGAAAATGAAAACAGCACTGAAACAATGTGGGGGATTTGTCCCTCTCAGTGTTATTGAACGCACTTGGTTTTGGTTTGGTTTGTTTGTTTGGTCACTGTTCAAAAATGCGTGAAGGTTCTCTATTCCCCAACTGTCCTGAGGAAAGACTGGGAAAAGTAAGTGGAAGCAAGCAAAGGGAGATTTTCTCCCCAGTGCTCAAATCTGGTGAGGTCTTACTAACAGTACCTGCAGGACTAAGAGCATTTATTAAAATATATGTAATGCTCAGATTTCTCAGCCTTTGGGTTAGCAGACAGAAAATACCTCCTATAAATATGGACAGCTATGTGCTAGGAACATAATTTGAATGTATTTGAATGTTTTTGCAATGAATGTAATTACCTGGGGAGCTGATTCTGTGCCAACATGCTATCAGTGATGAGGGTTGAATTTTCTCATATTTCTGATCTGATGGAAAAATTCTCCATAACAGACAACGCTCACTGAAATGCCTCTGGCTACAGTCTCTTTAGAGGGAAGATTTTGAAGACTGAACTGAAACAGTTTACTAAAATCAATATACCTGACTAAGAAAGCACTGGGTCACCCACCCTGCTAATTTCAGAAGCTGGAGGGCTCATAGGACAGCCTCTAAAAATGGTCATTAGGTATATACAGACTTTGGAAACAATACTTTTTTGGACTACAGGTCTACATTCCCCCAGCTGGCCCAACTGCTTATCAGCAATGAAAGACTCTTGTCTTATCTGTGCCTGATCTGATTTTTGAGCAAGGTCTGCTGGATTCAGAATCTAAGGCTTAGATTCTTAGATTCTAAGCCTTAGAACATGCTTTCAGGAACATATCAATGAAGGCATGAAACAAGGATGGGGAGTATGCTAGTCCCATCCCTTCTATCACCATTTCCATTACTATTTATTTATTCAATTAGTCATTTGTTATAATATATATATTCTGCCCTCTATCTAAAGATCTCAGGACAGTATACAATCCAATCAATTTAAAACCATATAAAAAATGATAGTCATTTTAAAGGCTAAAAGCATATTAAACAATTACCAAATTAAAAGACTAAAAGAAGGCTAAAAACATATTAAACAATTATCAAACTAAAAGAAGACAGGTTAAACGACTTAAAATACTTTAAAATAATTGAAAACTGTAGACGTGTAGATCTGTATAAAACCAGTTAGGCTCCAAAGACTTTTGCAAGCATCTATATTTCCTCTTGGCACTGGAATGATGGTAACGTAGGCACTGAACAGGCCTCTAAGGAAAAAATGTGAAAAATCATACAGGAGATGAAAGGTGACTATGTTAGAGTCACGGGCCTGCATTTTGTCTCAAATGATACTCTTTTGTCAGTCTGGAGGGATTTTAACGCAGGTATAGGCCCCTTCTCTTCTTGACCATGGCAATTTATAGGATGTTGAAAGTGGAATAATAGTGCTATAACAGTCCAGTGTGGAAACTGACTGTGGACAAAGGGTAATAAAAGACAGGCATTATATCTGCATTAGCAATAGAAAAGTAACTTCCCTTTAAGAGCCAGCTGTCCCTGTCCTGTGGAAAGCTAACTGCCCTTGCTTAGGCAGAGAACACTAAAATTCTCAAGGGACAGTTGGATCTCAAGGGAAGTTACTTTTCTGTTGCTATTGGACAAGAAATTTTATTACTTGTCTTTTATTGCCTTTTGTCCCTACTTGTCACACCTACTGGTCAAGAAGCAGAGTGGCCTCCACCTGTGTTGAGAGCCTTCCATACCATTTTAAGTGACAACAGACTAACATCTGAGACAAAATATAGGCCCATGACTCTAACAGCTTTTTCCCCCATATGATTATTCACTTTGGTCTCCATCTGTGGTGGTGTTGTAAAGTAAACGAATACCCGTTGTGTGCAACATGTAGTGCGCTGTAAATGGAGTGGAACAAGAAGCCCAAAACTGTCAAATTGTCTGCTAAACCTTAATGAATTGGGCTTCTCTATATACCAGTTCACAGGCAGAGCTCTTACAATGTGTTAAAAATGAAAAATTAGAAATGGAAGTACAATGTCCTAACTGTGTGTTGGTGCTACACGCACTGCCACATATTTTATTGCAATCATAATTTTTGTAAACTACATCAGGCTTCATCAAAGGCTATCCCCTCAGGTTAAGCAGGCTGCATAAAAATATCTACTGTAGTTTTGAAAAAATGTTCCTTCATTTTATCTTTTGTTTGAAGGGAAATTGAGTTGAATTGGTTCTCATTTTTCAAAGATTAGATTAGCACGTTTTTGTTTTTTTTCTTAATTTGCTTGCCTTTTTCAAGTGTGGCCTTTGTATAGGGTCTCTTTTTACCCTCTTCTTTCAAGCTCTTTTCATGTTTCCTCTCCTTTGTTTCTCCCACAACCCCACCCTTCCTGAAAGCCTTTATTTTCATTTTATCCTTTCATTTGTCAGCTTTTACTTTCAGCAGAAATTAACATTAAGGAAAGAGAGAGTGTTACAGAAAAAAGTTACAGGACTGAGAAAAGTTGAGAGGTTGTAAACAAAAAAAGATATGTAAAGAGCTTGTTTCTCTTCTCTGTGCTGAAAGAAACAGTGACATTTTGTTGCTGCTGTTGTTTAACCTGCATAGAAATACATTCTTCAGTATAGTAAAAATATCCTGAAAATGTGCTGCTTTTTACAGTGAAGCAGTGTGCTAAAATCCCTAATGTACTATGTGGGAATTTATTTTTAAGATACGGAAAGGGAGAGCAGATGCACCTGCCTCAAGACTACCATGGAAAGGTACCGAACCCTTGGTGACTAATTCAATTTGTCTTCCTGAAGCTGACTCACTGTTATATAACATGAAGTATTATTGTCTAAATTTGTTAATGCTGATTTATAGACAGATTGACTCTTTTGTATAAAGATGCCTAAAAGCTTCTACCTCTTTTATAAATCAGCATTACCTGAGAGAGTCTGTTTCCAACGGAGGAGACAGATGTAGCCAATCAATATGAGGGATTTGATTGATGGTTGTTCCTGTCACCATTAACCAAGCGTATCTATAGACATGCCATCTCCCCCTCTCCTTCTTACTTTGCTTTTCCCTTTTGCAGCTAAGGATTTGAATTAGAGGCTCTAAACTATGAAATTGATCTTTCCCAGGTGTGAGCAATTTATTTTCTTAAGATCGATCCAGCAAAGTGTTCTATGACCTCATTGCTAAAGGATGCTGAGTACCAGGAGACATGCTGGAGAAGGGCAGAGATCCCTATAAGAACCAGTTGTTGGCAATAGTCATCACATGTGCAGTCATATGTACTTTTTTTTAAAAACTCATTCGCTTGTTTTTATTTAAGTTAGGAATTGGCAGCCGTTGGACCCCTCACTGCACCCAAATTCTGGAAAGATGGAAATGGACCCGTACTTTGTTGGTGTCATTTGCTACTTGTTTCAGGTTTCTTACCTCTTTCAAGCCAGAAACAAAATAGGGGGAAACAAGTTGGCTGTACAGATTGTAATGAGAAGAATGGGGCCTCTCTTCTCTAAGTTAACTGGAGAAAGGAGGTTTTGTGCTGATTGGCCTTCGTCACCACAGTTCTAGTTCTTCAAAGAGTTTGTCAGTCAATTCTGTTGTGATCTCAGTGTTTAGGTGTACTTTTGAATGCACTTTTGTGAAGCTTCTTAAGTCTCCATTGTTGAAAGTGAGTAGCGTAATAGCAACAGCTCTGTAGAACACCTCTTCAGGGGGATGTTTTGGAATTCAAGTACACTAATTCATCTCATCTCCCACAAACCAGAGGACAAGCATGATGATTCTCATGGCAGCTTTGTTTGTCAACTAGTGATTGCTTCCACTGAATAATACACAGTTGCTTAGTACAGCAGTAAGGAATATGTGGTCTTCCAGATGCTATTGGTCTGCAACTTCCACCAGCCCTAATAAGCTCAGGTGAAGTATAGGGAAGATTTGAAACTGACTGACATCTGGAGGGCCATATGGTTCCCATCGCTTCTTCGGAAGCCACATAAGAGATAGATCTCAAGAGGGTATATATGATAGATAATGGAACCTTGGTGAATTTGATAGGTAACTAGAACCCTGAGAAGTCTGCTGTGTAGCTCTTCAGAACACAAAACACACCACACGATTGTGGTGACTGTACAGGATCACCACATCAACCACTCATAGGAATGCTATTAAACCTATATTGAAGATGCAGTATAGAAATACATTCTTGGGAACTGTGTACTCTTTTTTCCATTGATACTGGTTCTTTCTCAGGACTGGATAGGGGATGGCCATGTTTGAGATTGGATGTCCTTGCAGAAAGCTGCACCAATACTAAAGCCCTCAACCAAATATAGCCTGCTGTTTTTTCAACTCTTTTCATTATTTTATCAGCCAAAAATTGTCTGAACATGTAAGAGGATCCTGCCTCTTCCATCATTCCTGCCAGAATACTAAACTATTTTCAGTTTTTATGTTGATTGCTTCAGCTGTTTCAGTCCTCAATAACTGTTCTGAAAATTCTTTTATATCTGTGCTACACACATTATCATTTCTGATTCATCTAAAAAGCCATTTACACCTATTCTTATTCTCTTTATAACCAGTTCTCCATTCCAGCTGTTCTTTTCTCCTTTCTGCTCGGTTCTTTCCTTTGAAGCTCTCATACTGAAGGGGTTTTTTTATGCACTTGAAAGAAGCTGGTATGCTGCTAAAAACATTTAAGGGAATCTTGATATCTTCCCATGTAGGTGCCTGTGAAACTGTTTACTCAATAAAAAGAGATCTTTGGACAATGTTATTGAAAACAAGCTTCATGTCTTTGTTCAGGGTTGTTTACTCCTTCATGCCTTTGAACTGGAGCAGGGCATCACACCTGGAATTAGAAGAATCTGTCTTTAGTTTTAAGTCATAGGCATCTCCTTCCCTCTTATCTATGGTGCTTGGTGAGTTCCATGTTAGTGGGGTTTTAGTGAGAAGTTCAAAGGAGCTATCCAAGTTGTAGAACTTATTGTGGGGATAGGTTGAGCACCTCAGGTAGCTCCTTTAAAGTTCAGACTAAAACCTAGAGAAGATTCACCACCCCACTGACATGGAAGCCTCTAGTCATAAAATACTGTTTACTCCATTTCATAGGAACTGCAATGGATGTCGAATGGAGACCCAGAGCTGGTCCATGTGGTTATAGTGTTACCAGGAAAAGTATTTCTTTATGTGTTTTTGAGCAATAGTTAAGAGTTTCTCTTTGCTTTTTCAAAATACTGTACTCATTTGCTGATGTATAAGACACACAGGCCTATAAGATGCACCCCATTTTCAAACAGTATTTTTCAGGGAAAAAAGTGAGTCTTATACACCAGCAAATACAGTGCTCATTTTTGGTTTGCAAACAAGCAAAGAAAAATAATAAGAATGAGAATTCTTTGTTTCCTTTCCCATGTTTTTTATTTCAGAAGTAATAAACTAGCAGCTATTTTCTGTGATATCACTTGTGTTTTCTCATCCTCTAACAATTCTGAATTGTTTGTTGTGCTCTTCAGTTAAAGTCATGTCCTGAACTTACTTCTGCAGTGGATCCCCATTTGCTGTTAAGGTTCACTGTTAAAGTTAATTTTGGGAGGGTCAAGGAAGAGGCTTGATAATCATTCTAGTCTGCTTTATTCCATGTAACCTCACAACAAACCTATCAGGATAAATTCCCTAGAACACTAGACATGAACAGAGATTGAAAGCTGGGTCTCCCTCAGTACGAGCCCATTTATTACCTTATTTCAAATCTGTTCATACTGAACAACCAAGTTTTATACACATGTTGGCTTCATCAGAGCTTGGAATCATTGTATTTTCTCTAAATTTCCTGTAGTCCCAAAATTAATTTGTTATAATTGTAGTGCAAATACTGCTAATACAGTTGGCCCTCCACATCTATGGATTTAACTTTCATGGATTTGATTATTTACAAGTTTCCCCAACCCCAGCCCCCACCTCAACACTTCTTTTCTGGGGGAATATTCCCTTTCAGCAGCTCTGATCAGTCTGTACAATCCTTTAAAAAAACACTTCTGGTCCTCCTTCTCCTCCAGGCTGCCTGGCCAGCTAAGGATAGCTCACAGCCAAATTTCTCAGCACCACCAACTTTCTTCTGATGCTCCCCAACCCAAGGAAAGAGACAGGTATGTGGAAGAGAAAGTATAGGGCCATTCCAACTCACCCCTTTCCCTCTCCTTTCCCTGTCCTGGTTTGGACCTTGGATGTCCTGTCCCCCCATGCCCAGCCCTCTTTCCACAGATACACACACACAATTTGATATTCTTGGTTTTTCTACTTTTGTGGGAGTCCTGCACACCTAACCCTAGTGAATGTGGAGGGCCAACTGTGGTTTAATTTTATTTCAGTGGTGATCATTTGTATGTTTTTTATTGTTCTCATTTTAATTTGTAAGATGCCTTGAGTTACAGATTTGAAGGGAAAGGCAAGGTATAAAAATAATAGGGATGGCCCTAATCCTACTGGGAACTCACTTCTTTATAAGCAGACTCACCTCTGCAGCAATTAGAATTTGGCAGTTCTGTAACGTCCACATCCAGTAAAGAGCTGCTGTTATGTTACTACCTAGAGGAGCCAGCAAAGTGACCCAATGGGAGTCACACACATTGGGACTGTTGTGCATTGAGAATGGGGTATGGCGTGCTGGTACACATTAGTAGAGCTCAATGAACATTGGGACATTCTTTCCTGTGTCCCATTGTACATCTTTGCAATTCATTGTTTCTTTGCTCCTCTGCTATGTAGCTAAGTATATTTAAAGCTATATAACATAAACCACGATAGAGGATTCCAGCCATTAATAATAACATTAGTCAACACAGCTTCCAGGTCCAAAGTTGCAGCCAACATGAGGTATAAGACAAAAAAGGGTGGAAGAAAAACAACAGTGGAAGGAGGAAAGGCTAAACCATAGCAGGTCTGAAGTAACTTGCATTGCACCTGTGAGGAACAAAGGTCTGAGGTTTGTTTTCTGTTACTTTGCAAGCAGCTTCAATTATGTTTTTTTTTTTAGAAAAAAAACAGGATCCATAGATAACACAATAAAATTGTGTTTGGTGAGTCTCATTCTGAACCTCTTGCCCCACATGAAGCTAACCTTATAACTTAGAGGGAAGGAAATGTCAGAAGAACAGATATCCGCAGCTCCTTCCTGGCCAAGCTTATTGGATTAAGTAAGCTTTTTGTCACTATGTCTGTATCTTCACAATAAGTGTGGGCCCCCCCCAAGATATTTTGGGAATTACCCCCAAAGATATTATCTTTGGTCAGGACACAGTTGGAGAATGACACTAACATAAATTTTTATAAAGATATAAGCAGAGATGATGAGTTCTCAAGATCTGATGTTTATTAAAGTGTTTATTGGAGCCTAGTGGTCCAGTAACAAATGATACAATAAAACAAACTGAGTTATTTCCAATAAACAAAACTGCACACCACTAGAATATTTGATCTATTTTTTAAATCTTCTGATTTTGTGACCTTCTGAAACCTTTCTCCACATTTGAATTAGCAGTGTAATGCAGGAGGATATTGAGCTATTCAGCAGGGGAATAAGTAGCCAGATGCCTCCCTGCAATATAGAAATAGTTAAATTGCCAGTATACATTGTTACCCCATAGACAATCAAACAGAATTTGTAAATTCAATGAAAATGGTATTTTTAAAAAAACAACCACAAACTCAGCGCTGCCCTTGTCTCCAGCTACTAAACATATTTCTCTTTTTCTAAAAATGCAGGTACCAAGGGCCAGGTTCACTCAGAAGCTGTGATCTGGAAGCCCTGGATGCTTGGATATATTAGAATAGACTGTAGTTCATTCGGGGTTAAGGAAATGGTCTCAGCAGATACTCAGAATCCTTCTTTCCTTTGTTATTGCTTCATTTCTTCCAAAACTGCCATGTCAAAGACAAGTTCTAGAACAGAATTTACAAATGCTGGGTTGGAAACTTGGTGAAGACCTCCAGCAGTCAGAACTACTACAACCCTAGAAGATGCTGATCTCTGTAAAACAGAGGTGTTAATATCTACTATGACTGCAAAGCACACCCATATATCTTAATGCTCTACAGAGCAAAATGTCTGTCAGCTGAAGTGCCAGAGGTTGCCATTTATGTGTTGTGACATCCCACAATGTTCGGGGAATGATTTGAAGGTGGGGATAATGTAAGAAGGATATGTAATACTGCTATGTCAATTTTGTTGGCCAAAAAACATTCCTGGCATGGTGAATAACCATTATCAAGGAACAGCAAATGTTTACAAAAGAATAACCATCTTTAGAGATTGCTGGGGAAAAATAGCAATGGTAAGATTGGAATAATAATGATTAGAGTAATATTGTTGAACATTATATTTATTATGTCACATACTAACTGTAAGTGAATGAACAGTGTAAGTTTAATAGTGATTAATTTTATATCATCTTTCTTTGTGGTATTCAGTAAGCTTAAGTATTTATAGTTTTATTTAGCTTTGAGGAAGTGTAGCAATATATCACACAACAACTGTTTTCTGGGGTGTTGGAAATCACGTGTACATCCTTTTTATCTCCTTTTTGTTTATGTTTGTTTTTTAGAATTAGGATAAAGTTTTTGTGTGTTTAGGTAGTTTATATTATACTAGTGTATATACCCAGTGTTGCCTGGGATTTTATTTTCTCATAGGTAATACTGTTAGAAAGATTTGAGATCCTATGTCTCTAATACCCCAAACTGTCTTGTCCCATACCTGTAACTCCATATTCCCCAATCCAATCTGTATTCAGAGTTATTAACATACAGAGGTTGGGTTCCTGAGGAAATATACACTGCCCTTCTCCATCTTGTTGCTAGGCCTTGTCTCTATAGCAACTAGCCTATTCTCTGGATGAGAATTCTAAAGGCCCCTCCCTAAACTGCAAACCCCAGGATTCCATAGAATCTTCTTAAGCAGCCAGTCATATGAAGTCTTCACCTGACACAGCCAATCATACGAGGTCTTTGCCTAACACAGACAAACAGATAAACTTTGACTTTTATATATTAGATGTAGTATGTAGATTGTAGCTGTTGTTAATCCCTATATGAAGTTTTATATTTTTAAATATATTTAATAAAAAAAATTAGAAAGAAAGAAAAGAATAATCATCATGGCTATTACAAATGCAACTCCTCAACTAGATGTTCAGATTTCTTTGAGAATGTCAGTGTCCATGCAACTAGGGACAGTGATAGGAACTATCTAATTAAGATCATGTGAGCCAACATGGTGTAGTGATTTGAGTGTTGGACTGAGACTCCGGGAGACTGGGTCTGCATCCCCACTCAGCTGTGGAAACCCACTGGGTGTCTTTGGGCAAGCCACTCTCAGAGCTTCAGAGGAAGATGATGGAAAACCCCCTCTGAACAAATCATGCCAAGACAATCTTGTGACAGTTTGCCGTGGGGTTGCCCTAAGTAAGAAATAACTTGAAGGCACACAAAAACACACCAGCTGGAATCAATGAAGTTATGGATCAAGTTGGAAATTTTCTAACAAATCTCCAACACACATCGACTTGCTTAAATTTTTAAAAAACTTACTGACCTAAGTGATTGATTTAATTTGGAACTTCAGCATGAGCTTAATTACAGAATTTAATTATTAATTAAGTTATCGATTAATTGAATGAGAAAGATGTTAATCAGTCAACGATTTTTCCATTTTTCCAAATGGTGTTTACTCAAAGTCTAGTCCTTTTGGATTGGAAACCAACAAATGTGGATGCCCAACTGTACAAAATAAATTCTGATAACAAGATAGAGATGGTCTATAATGTCTGTTAATACTACTAGTAATCTAGTAGTAATAAAAACATTTAGGTTATTCACTTTTATTTTTTGTTTATTTCTGACATTTTATTAACTTTTTTTTTTAATGAACCTATTATGAAACCTGTTTTTCATTCTAAACTGAATCCACTCCAAAACTTATTTAAAGAAAGCAGTCATATTTCATTGATAGGAAAATTGGAAGAGGGGCAATCATGCATCTTGATGTTGGCTGAGGACAAAAACTTCATGGCCCTGGATCCAAGCCACTTACTCAAAAGCAGTGCGGGGGGGGGGTAATTTGTGTTGACCTTTTGAAATAAGTAACCAAACCTTTCCTGTACCCCACTGTATCTCTTAAACTGATAAATGAAAATTACTGAAATCAGAAATTTGATTTATTTATTTATTTGTTTGTTTGTTTGTTATTCATTTATTATATTTGTTTGCTGCCCTTCTCCAAACATAAGACTCAGGGCTATATGTTAAAAGTCTAAGTTAAAGCCATTTCTGCACTAGACTGTTACAGTGCTATTTTTCCACTTTCAACAACCTATGGAATCCTTTCAACATCCTATGCAATTCCATAGGATGTTGAAAGTGAACTAATAGCATTATAACAGTCTAGTGTGCAAATGGCATAAGTTAAGTTAAAAAGAAAAACAATTTAATTGCCCTTTTTGTTAGAAATTTCTAACTTAATTTGAAACCTTAATTTATTAGTAATTAATTAATTAGTTTCAATCTCTGCTCCAGCTTCAGAACAGCATGTTTCTGTACTCACATTCTGCCTGTGGGCCTCTTACAGGCATCTGGTTGGCAATTAAAAATAGGGTATGTGATTAAATAGACCTTTGGCCTCATCCAGAACAGTTCATAAATGCATCTCATACACTCCCACAGCCTATCAGATTCCTTTCAAACATTAAGAAAATAGTGTGGGAACATGAAACTACAAAATAGTCATGATCACTTCAAGAACTGTAGCATACCATCCAACCTTCCTGATTCAGCAGAGACAATCCTGATTAAACCTCTGTCATCCCTCTTTTTCAGCTGCATTTAAAATGTCCAATCTCTCTCTTCCTCCCACTTTCCCTCTATGCCCTCAGCTTCCTTCAATTGCTTTAAACTTAGTTCCAAGTGCAAAGGTAACTTGTATTCAATTAACTCATTAGAGGTAGGAGGAGAGGAAGGGTGAAATTATGCCATTCTCAGTGACCTCATGCAAAAGCAAGCTGCTGCATGCTCTCCTGCCTTGTGTGTTCTTGCTCATTAATAATTTGCCATCTGGACCATACATGTCCCAGATTTCACCTGTGAAATGTTGGAGGGTATGACAGCAGGAAAGATCTACTGCCAGGAGAGTGACCTCCTTTCTTTTCTCTTTGGCAGCTGAGATGGTTGCTTCTTGGTCTCTAGAGTTGCTCCTCTTCCTCTCGCTCTCCCCCTTGCATGCTTGGCAGCTGCCTTGTCAGACAGCTGTTACATTAACTATCCTCCAGACCTACTCTGGAGTCATTGAAGCTTCCAGTCCATAGTCATGCATGCCTGGAGGAATGGGGGAATCACAGAAGTGTTTGGCTAGGTTCCTGCAGTGAGACACAAAGCAATTATAACATCTACTGAGGTCCACTTGGATTCTCCAGAGGTCTCAGTAACTGAGTCAATCATTCCATATCTGGCTACAGGGACATAGCAAGATGCTTCAATGATCCCCTGTGCTTTCTTCCAGGCGTTAATGGCCATGGAGGTGGTCTTCAACAGTTCCACAGTAGCTCTGAGAGGGGTTTGGCCACTGCAGAAGGAGGAAGGGAATCACACCTCCACAGTGACCAAAAATGGTATACTCTGGTGCATGGTTAACCTATACCTCTATAAGCCACTAATAGAATGCCAGCCACTGTTTCCCAGTTTTCTTAGTAAAAGTATAGATTTAATTCATGCTATGTTTCAGTCCTGGAACAGTGTGATTTCAATAGCAAATTGAGTCACTAATAATAAAGTCCCTCATAGCCCTCTAAACCAGGGAAAGGAATCACGTGGTCTGTAAGTCACATGCATTCCCACTGATTTTTGCAGGCTCTGGCCAACTTCTAAACTCCACTCCTCACTTAAAATTTCAAGGAGGAGGCTGAAAGAATTGCTGCTCCTGAAACCTCCTGAAGTAGCGATTCCCTTTTAGAACAGACATGCTTTGTCCATTCCCCAAACTGTATTGTGGAACCAGAAGGAAGACTTAAAAGCCTCTTCTGTTTTTGTTTTGTTTTGTTTTTTGCAGTGGCGAGGGGAGAATGGTGCAGGTTATAGTGGGTCTCAGAGAAGGAAAATGGTCCCTAGGCTGCCAGAATTCTCTCACTGCTCCTCCAACACTCTACCCTGCCACCAATAAATAGCTATTGATGCACACATTAATTCCAATTTAAGTAGCAAGGTTTCCAGTGCAGATGATATGTGGATCAGGTGGCTTTAAACCTTTGAGCCCTAGTGCCCTCCTTAGGAATTAAACCCCAGCCTGTGAACCTTTGAAAAGTTCCCTTCACACAGCACAGCATACAGGGACAGAGGTTTTCAGAATAACTGGCAGATAGTAAAAATCCAAAGAAATTACTACATTCTGCTGCTTGTATTCAGTTTCACTGATATTTCATTCCTCTTATCAATGTTTCATTAGTTTCTAATCTGAATTTTTCTTCTTAATTCACTGATTAAACTGTGGGCACATTGGGTGCCCAAAAACCAGTAAAAATGCCTTGGTAGTATAGCAACAATTCAAGGAAGAGCTTCGGGGTGGATCAGTGGCTAGTGTTGGTTGCAGTGTGATCCACAAAATGTTGTCTTATTAGATATCATTTTTGTGCCTTTCACTGTCCCACAGGCCTTGCCCAGACTCTTACAAGGAAGACGAAGGTGCGCTCAGTGAAAATAAAGGTGGGGCACATGTCAGGATGAAGGTGGAAATAAGTTCTTCAGTTCTTGTGACATTTCTGTCTTCATATTATCTATCACTATCATTATGGTTGTTTTCATTCTAGCATGTCTATTTTTCTCTCCTGTGTCTTCTCTTGCCAGTGTATTTATTTTAACACCATTTAGCTGCTGGCTCTCAAAAGTGTGTGGACTTTTTTTCTATGGTAGATGAATTATGAGATGGATATCAAATTTGTTTAGGATGTGAGAAAGAAAGAAGTGGCCTGGATGAGTGAACGTATGTCAAAGGAAAAACCAAATCAAGCAAGGAGAGTGAAAATTATGGCAGGAATTGAAGGTGAACTTGTACTGAAAGCAGTGAGGCTGTTAGAACCAGCTGAGGGATTCAAAACAGGAGTTGTTTGCATCCATAGAGACAGGCCAGGAAGTTTATGCTAACAGCTATATTTTTATAAGGGTCACAGAAAAAAGGCAAGGGGGTGAGTTTGTTATCGTTTTGTTGTGATCATTTCTGTTTGGCTGTACACCAAAGAAGGAAGATCTCATCCAAACAAAGGTTTTGCTGTTAAAATTCTGCATTAGTAATTATTTAGTGGGGGGAGCTTCCTGAGATTTTGATCAGATAAATTGGCAGTTCATTAGCAATTTCCAAATTTCAGACAGCTGTCATTACGAATGCCTCCTTAGTGCAGGAAAGGCTTTGAAGCTGAGCATAGACCACTGAAAACTATGACAAGGTTGCTAAGGTAACAGCTATGTCCTAAGATTCTTTTTATGCATCAAACTTTCATCTTTCTAAATTTTTATAGGCAAGGCATAGTGAGATGAATGTTAAACTGCAGGAGGAAAAAAGAAGTCTGAGATATCTTCAAATGACAGATACGCACTTGTAGTGTGCAATTTAAATACTCTGATTAAAAACCCCAAAGCATTTTCTCATGAGCAGAGTTTCTAGAACCATGAGAAACTCCACTATCATTTCTTAAAACTCGGGGTACACCTTTGACTCTTTGACTTAGCTTTGCAGTTCCAGTGACATGAAATTCTTTGTGCTTCTACTTAAAGCAAAAGTTATGGTGGTGCTATATCCTCAAAAAGAAAGGAAATTTGGATCACAAATCAATTCCTCATCACCAGAATGTGTACACATAGATCCCTCTTGTGCCTTGATAGAACAAAAAAGGCTAGTTATCTAGAGATAAAATATCAGCTGTTTACAAGTACAATCCTAAATGTCATTAGTCAGAGGCATATCCTATTGATTCTCTTACTTATTCCCTACTTAAGTGCATTTTAGGATTGCTGCCTCAATATCACAAGTAATAATAGGAAGATGAGACCTTGGTCAATGTCAGTCATGAAAAAATGAAAAGAAACTTGCTACTGAAAAATTAACCAGGGAGCAGTTTCTTGGCCAGATCTACCAAGACAGAAGGAGCACAACAGAAAATTCACACTGCTGTCATGGAAGGCTGGGTGTAAATAGAGGAGTATGATGTAAGGAATTTAGAAGGCATCACAAAGATGGGTCTCCTGTCTCTTTTTCCACTGATAATCATAAAATAGCACATAAAGAATTTTTTTTTCTGTGTTTAGTGGCTAAGTTAGCAATAGCAAAAAATGGGAAAGGACATAATCATTCTTCATTAGATTCCGGAAAAGCAAGGTACGGTAAGGTAAGTATCTGAGTCTAATGGAGAAACTGACTTCCAAATTTAGAAATAATGGCCTTTTCCACACGGGCATATTGCCCACCCTAGGGCGACCTCTCCAGGAGGTCTTTTTCACCGCGGGGTGCGCTAGAGCAGTTTGAAAAAGTGAGGCTCTACACCTCAAACTGCTTTAGCGCAGTCGTGGGGGTGGCGCTGCGAGTTTTATAAAAGCCACCTTCGCAAGTGTTTTTTACGAAACTCGCCCGTGCTGCTCCGCGGCAGCCCCCGGTGAAGAACTGCAGAGACGCGGTAGCGCGTCCCTGCAGATCTGCACGCTGCCCTGATAGGCGGAGCACCGCTGGAAGCCACCGGCTGCCGTTTTGGGCGCCACCGAGCACCGCCAAACACCGCCGAAATTCGGCGGCGTTTAGAACGGCGAATCCGTGCTCCCCGCAGGGACGGAGCAACCCGCTACGAAGTAAGCTCCACCCCTGCATGCGGCGCCCCATTCGGCCCCCCCATGTGAGGAAAGGGCCAATAACTGCATACAGAAATACAACAAATTGCACATTTGGTCTCCTTTCATTCAGTACATAAATGAACAAAACAGTGATGAACTGTGTCCTCTAAAAATAAGGCTAGTTTATGGAATTATGCATTATACTGATTATTTCTATTCTGCTGTCTTAATCAATTATTGGTTTTTATTTTAATCATTTAATCCTTTATCTGATATTTTCACTCTATCCAGGGAAGTGTTTCTTTGTTGAAAAAAAATATCCTTTGTTAAATAAAGGATAAAGAATGTATTTCATTTTAATCCTGAAATTCTACTTAATTAGTTCAGTTAAAAATAAATTTAATTAAGTTGCCCTTTTGATGAAGATATTTGCTGTCAAGTCAACTTAGACTTATGAAAGATCTCTAGAAACCCCGTCATTTTTTTTTTATATAAATTATTTTTATTCATCAAAGCAGTAGAAGGAAGGGGGGAATTGGAAGGAGAGAAGATAAAAAAAACAAACAAACATAAATTTCCAGATAGTATCATAACATATATTCACACAGTGCATAAATAACGTACATTACATTGTTGTACAAACATCGGTCTGCACTAGCTACTCTGTAAAATTAACATATCAAATCATCCACCTTGCACTTCTAAACAGCATTGACATAACAGTGTCACACCATTGATAATGGTCAGTATTAGAATCACTAACAGACTGATAAGCTAACTGTGAAGCTAATTCCCTAGCGCGCAAGATCTTACCCAATTGTACAAATATTTGAAAGCAGTCACGGGCTTAGGGTTACACAAAACATCTGACATTTACACAATTAAATTCAGAGAGGACTTCCCCCTTTAATGACAAGACAGCATGGGGCAATTTTCTTATCAATCCCCCCCAAACTAAGAATGAGACTATATGTATATGTGTGTGTGTGTGTATACATACACACACACACTCATATATGTATACATATATATACATACACACTTTTTAACCTGTATACAAATCTGTTTCACTTTCAATATATGAATATTGTTAAAGAAGTACGTACAAAAGTTTTCCTAGTCTCATGATTACAAAAGTAACTGTGTTCATGAGTAATTAACCATTACATCCCTATCTGAACTTCTCTCTCTAAACTTCCCACTTTGAATCTCCTGTTAGCTAATTTTTCAATCAGATTTTTCTCTTAATCCGCTAATCAATCCCAGTTATGGTGTTTAGATACTCTAACAGTGGTTGTCAAGTTTTTAAGAATTTACCATCTGGTTTGTTTTCTATCATATAGGTGAGTTTTTCTATCTCGGCAATTTCTGCCAGTTTTTCTAACCATTCTGACTCGGGTGCTGTTGATTCTTTTTTCCAGTGTCTGGCAAGGGTAATTCTTGTCACTGTAACCATATGCCAAATCAATCTACCAAATTTTTCTTCTAGTTGCTTATGCAAATGGAAAATACCCAGTAAGAAAAATTCCAGTTTTAGATCTATTTTAACAAGCAAAATGTTTTTGAATTTTGGAACATATCACCCTCCAAAATTTCTTGACCTTTTGGCACTCCCACCACTGGTGAAAAAAGGTACCAATCTCTTTATCACATTTCCAGCATCTATTCCTTGCACTCTTAAACACTTTAGCAATTCTCACAGGTGGGAGGTATGACCTCAACCACATTTTCATAGCGTTCTCTTACAAGATGTAAGATCAGGTAAATTTTGAACAGTTTTTGCACACCATTTGCCAATCTCCTAGATAAATATTATGACCTAAGCCTTGCGCCCAATTAATCATGTAATCTTTAATTGTAGAAACCCCGGTCATTAACTGCCCTCCTCAGATTTTATAGATTCAGGGCCATGGCTTTTCTGACTGAATCAATCTATTTGTTATGTGTTCTCCCTCTTTTCCTACTGTTTTCCATTTTATCAAGCATTATCATTTTTTTCCAGTGAGACACATCATCATATTATACGTCCAAAGTATGACAGCCTCGTGTTAGTCATCCTGGTTGCTGGTCAGAGTTGAGGCCTTAATTTTCTCTAGGGCTCATTCAAGATGAAATTAGAAAATTTCAAATGTAAATGTTAACTTCACTGATTCCAACTAGTTCACTCTTATTTCTGGAGATAGCATAGAATTGACATCAAGCTGGTTCCAGATTACAGGTAATCAATATATTTACAATAGTGTGTGAGATTATATTACACAGGGATACAATATAAAGAATGCTTTCCATAAAGAAATGACTTGCCTCTTAAGTTACTCATTTTTGAACAGAGTAACTTAAGTTAAAGATCATTTACTTATGGAAGTCATTCTTTACATGCAGAGAAAACATCTTAATTGAAAATAATTGTTCTTATTCAAGACACATGGTTCTGAAGTTAACAAATCAGAAACCCACGAATAAACAGATACTTGAATGCAAAGGGATCTTGTAATCCTTTTGAGACTAGCTGAGAGAAATAATTTGGTATGCATGTAGCACAGTGTCTAGGAACAGACCTTTATGAGCAGGCTGTATGTGTGAATAGCAATAGAAATGCAAAACTTGGGTGTGTGGTGATGAGATGACATGTTCAATTTTAACTATAGTTGTTGGGGAACAAAAAGGCAGGTGGAAAGATGTTGCTTAAAGCCAAGGTGAACAGATAACCATATGAACGATGGAAGGAGTTATTGGAATGTTGTCTGATGCTGTCTGGGAACTGGAAAGGAGATGTGAGCAACTGTCCAGACAGTCCTCATGAGGCTGGGGAGTTAACTAGTGTTATAATGTGTGTAGTGTGCCAGGAAGCAATTGCTTCTGTTCAACCCACTATTGATGGGCTGGAGTTTGTGGATCTATTCCAGTTCTACTGTTTCTCTTTCCAATCTTCCTTTATATGTTTGTCGTTGTTGCTGTTCAAGGACTGCTGTTCTAAGGTCTGAGATGCAATGCCCAGAAAGATTGAAGTATTCTATAACTGGGTTTTGTGTATTTCCATTTCTAGTGTCTGATTTATGCCCATTTATCCTCGCATGCAGAAACTGGCCTATTTGCCCAATGTAGAGTGCTGAAGGGCATTGTTGACAGAAGATGGCATATATCACATCAGAGGATGAGAAAGTGAAAGTACCTCTAACATTGTGGGTAATGTGATTAGGTTCTGTGATGATATTTCCCAAGTAGATGTGTGGGCAGAGTTGGCATCTGGGTTTGTGGCAAAGTCTTGTACCCATCTCCCCATTTGTGCTGTGTGTCCTCCTGTAGGTAAGTAATTGTTTGAGACTGGGAGGCTGTCCATAGGCAAGTAAAGGCCTAAATACTTGAGTTTGATAAGATAATGTTTAAAAAGTTCTATTAGTTATGAGGTTATCAGTGATTTCCTGCTAATTTCTCTAAAGTTCAGTTTTTAAATGAGGCAGCATCCCACCTTGCAAGGAAAGCCGGCAAAAGGTCTCATCTATATTAGGCCTCTAAAGAAAATATTATACTTGAGCCCTTTAGAGAGATATGATATGTCTACTTTGCTTCTACAAACATTTTACTGGGTTAACTGAGTTTTGCAACATCTATCATTTGATCTACCTATTATTTATTATTATATTTATCTATAACAATATTTCTCAGCTTCCTGTTAGGACCTCCCTAACATTCCAAATTGATGAACACATTATTTTCATTATCAGTCTAAATGTATCAATCAGACAATTTGAACATTCTTTCAAAACTTGTGTTCTTAAGGTACTGCTTTGTGTACAAATGTATGAAAATATGCAGGGAGGGAGAGAGGGAGGGAGGGAGAGAGAGAGAGCGCATTTTATTAGTACCAATAGCTCTTTGCATTTTTCTAAAAGGTTTTTCCCCCTGAGGCTGCCTAAAGAAATTCCAGTGTAAGTATAAGCAGAGCTACTGAAGCTCAGCCCACCTTTAAGTTTACGGGGTGCTACCAGTTAGGCAGAGCTCTTCATAGTGAACCTCAGAACATCAGGGAGAAGAAAAACTTTGGTCAAGCTTTCAAAGACGAATTCCTGACTCTTCAGAAAGATTCTCTGGTGTCTTCTAATGTGCAGAAAGTGTCAAATACAGCTCACTGTTTAAGGTCGAACGCTATCGAAATGGCCTGCACCAGAAATCCGTTTATCTACCTCAAAACAGTGTGCTATACCTGCTGGGATTTCAGCCTTTGTTTCCAGGGAGCTAAGCTGTTTCAAAGGAGATACTTGGCACACTAAACCTTCCCCTCTGGCTTCGTTCATTATACGGTGGAACCAGTTCTAGTGAACCCTAACCTCTAGTGACCTTCCTCTGGTGATGAAGAACACAGTCCCTGGATTCATTCAGTTGAGCTGCAAATCACTGCATAATTGACCTTTTTAAATGTTCAAATATATTTTAACTCTTAACTATAATAAGATGTTAAAAAACCCATTTTCTTTTATGTGTGCGTTCTCAGTTTTCACAACAATTTAGCACTTGGGGAGATACAGAGCCTTTTAAATGTTCAGTTGCATATGTCTGAGATAAACATGTATTTGTAAAAAAAAAAAAAAGGGAAGAAGTTCACCTTGTATCTGAAATGAACTATTTTCAGCAAACAGACCCTCTGTTCAAATAGCCCACCAACAGTGTGTTATAAATTGCTCAAATCTCCTTTTTCTGAGTGTAGGGCAAAATGCTGGGTACACAGTCATGTTTGTGTTGTGTTTTTCGTGATGGGATAATGGATGTTGTTTCTAAAACTGTTAATCATTATATACAAAGGTTGACTGATTCATTAATGGCTTTGATACCCAGGAGGGAGCATTGAAAATAGAGTTTCAAGCAAGTAAACATTTATTTTTCAAGTGTTGGAACCGAATTACTATCTACCATTTTACCACAAGTTAATTAAAGAAAATAACACCTTTCTTCATCATTAAGAGTAAGTTTTATGCAAGAAAAGAGAGAGAGAGAGAAAATTGTATGATGAAAGTATCCACAGGCTTGTCCAGTATGAGGAACAACCTGATTGATAGATATGAATAAAGATATAGATGAATCCTTGAAAAATTGAGTATAGTGGCAAGTGTTTAAGGAAGCTATGTCTCATTGTGTTTGTACTGCTAAAAGTTTTTGGTTACAAGTTTTAGAAATTGAAAAATCAAAATGTTCAGACTAGGCTTTGCTCTTGCATGCCTTCAAGTCGTTTCTGACTTAATGGCAAGCCTAAGGCAAACCTATCTCGGAGTTTTCTGAGGCTGAGAGCACATGCTGCACCAAAGGTCACCCAGTGGGTTTCCATGGCAGAACAGGGACTCAAACCCTGGTCTCCAGGGTCATAGTCAATGGCAGAGCTTGGAGTGTGTGGGGGGGGTGAGATGGAGCGGGCACACTGTGTGGGAGGCGTGGCCACTGTGGAGGGCGTGGCTGCAGTGCATGGGGACATGGCCAGGGCACACGGAGGGGTGGCTACAGGCTGGGATGCTCCAAAAACATTGCAGCTCAGGGTGAATCACCCCCACATCCCTACATGACTGGTCATAGTCCAACACTCAAACCACTACACCACACTGGGTCTAAATACAGACTAGACTACTGAATCTAATTGAGTTTTTTATCATTTAGTCAATATAGTAACCAACCTGTTTTTACTTCACAAGGTGACTTATGGTGCCAGTTTCTTTAAGAAATATAAAACCCCATCACATGCCATAAAATACATGTGAAATAATAGAATGAACCCTAAGATTATGCAAAAGCTAGAGTGCTATCTCTCTGGGAAGAGAGATCCTAAATGAACAGGCCACCACATAAAAGGTCCTGCTCTAGTATGTATGTATTTATATATTTTAATGAATTTATATCCCTCCTTTGTCCCAAAACAAATCCAAAGTGGTTTACAATAATCTAAAAAGATACTTCTAAAACATTTTTTACATAAGTTAAAAAAAAGTTAAATATCACCATTATTAAAACACTGGCCATTTCCGCAAGACGACGCTCTTCCATGTCGTCTCGCTGCAGTCCTGGGTCCAGAAAGGAGTGCATCAGCAATTCTCCCCTCTTTACCCACTTAGTCCATGTGGAAGGGAACACAATGGTGCAGTGTCTTCCTTCCACAGCGCAGCCAGGTTTTTTCCATTGCTGCACTACGTAAGGAAGCGTCGCCAATGCACTTCCATAGCTTCCGCATGGCCAGAAGTGACAGGAGTGCCTCACGATCGCAGATGCAAAACAGATTTTTTCCATCTTGTGAAAACTGCGCAAGCACAACGCTCCACAACAGGATGGCAGCGGGACGGCAATGACCTCACGTGGAAGCACGACCTACTGACCGGTTCCATCCTGTGGCAGAAACAAGATAGCGACATCATGCGGAAAGGGCCATACTTTAAAACAATAACAATTAAAACATATTTAAAACATAATTTTAATAACAAAGACATTAAAACAGCACACCAGTTAAACACACACCACTGCTCCATAATTAAAATTCAAGATTCAAAAGCCTGACTAAATAAAAACATCTCCACCTCAGAACAAAAGGGCATAATCAGACCATAATATGGAGAAACAGAAGGGATTCCAATTGACAAGGGGGTCAGGCAACGCTGAATTTTACCATCCTATCTGTTTAACTCCTACACTGAACATGTCACATGTAAATCTGGATTAAACTCAGAGGAAGAAGGTATGAAAACTGAAAGAAGGAACATCAATAATTTAAGTGGTGAAGATGACACCATACTACTAGTACAAAATAGCAAAGACTTGAGATTTTTCTGCACTACACTGTTATAGTGCTATTATTCCTGTTTCACCATACTGTGGAGTTCTGTAGTTTGTAGTTTACTTAGGCCAAAGAGCTCTCTGGCAGAGACTTCTAAGTGCCCCGCCCTAAACAACAAACCCCCAAGATTCCATGGGATGTTGAAAGTGTAATAATAGCACTATAACAGTGTAGTGTGGAAAGGCCCTTGGAATGACTATTAAAACAAGGAAGAACGTGCAAAGGCAGGGTTACAGTTGAATATTAAAAAAAAACCCACACAAAATAATGACCATAGATGAAATTGATAATATAAATAACCACAGAAGATTTATATAACTTTAAAGTTGATGACAAAGATGTTGAAATAGTTAAAGATTGTCCATATTTTGCCTCAGTCATTAATCAGAAGAGAGACTCCAGTCAAAAACTCAGAAGAAGGCTAGGACTTGGAAGAGCATCTATGAAGGTATTAGACAAGATCCTTAAATGTAAAGGTACATCATTGAATACTTAAGTTAGGATTGTCCATGCCATTGTATATCCAATTTACATGCATGGTTGTGAAATCTGGGCAGTGAAGAAAGCTGATACAAAGATCAACTCATATGAAATATGGTGCTGGAAAAGAGTTCTGCAGATGCTGTGGACTGCCAAAAAGACAAATAAATGGGTACTAGAACAAATCAAGAAGGAACTCTCCCTAGAAGCTAAGATAACTACACTGAGACTGTCATACTTTTGCCAAATCTTGAGAAGACATGACTGACTAGAAAAGACAGTAATGCTTGGTAATGTAAAATGTTGGATAAAATACATTTGATGAACATGTGAAACACCTGGGGAATGACTAAGCAAGTGATGACACATTTCCCAGGTGACATGCAGTAAGGGCTGAGTCATGATACTACAATCATGGCAAGGGGCTGCATCATGCTAATGGCCCTGACTGATGACCTGTAAGCAGGTGTGCATAAAAGAGAAGCGTGAATGCTTGCTCAGTCTCTGCTTGAACCTCTGCTTGCTTGGATGTCGCTGCCTGTGTATCTGCTATTGATCTGCGTATCCTGTATATAGATGTACATATTGCAACTGAGAAGATTAAAGCCTCCAGGTATTTTGGATGACAAACTATGTGTCTGTGAGTAACTAACCAGTGGGTAGAGTGGTCAGAGCAATAGTGTCTTTTTGTTGTAGTTGTACTCTGCTGCACACGCTTTTTGCTGTTATGAACTCTGCTATCTAAGATTGCCTCTGAGGCACTGCGTCCAGAGATCATCAGCTTTGGAGATAATTTTGTGTTGGTGCTGTAAATCATCTCCCAACATAAAAGGCAGTAGGAAACAAGGAAAACCACATTACAGATGGATGGACTCAATCAACGAAGTCACAGTCCTGAAATTTGTAAGTACTGAGCAGGGTTGTTGACAATAGGGTAAACTGGAGGTCTCTCATTCGGAGGGTCACCATAAGTCAAAGTTGACTTGATAATGACTACAACTTAATGGAACTTGACTTCCAGGGGGTAGCAGCTCCTGCACCTGCTCAGCAGCCAAGAGAGCTTTTAAGGTAAAGTGCCAGCCAGAGGGATCTCTGGGTGGGGTTTTACCTCTCCGGATAAAGGGGGAGCAAGAACAACCCATTTAGGTCCAGAATTCCCATTATGTGCCTTTTCTTTTTGGTAAATGAACTGTGAATTGGAAGGATCAAGGAAGTAACATCTTATCCTTGCTGTAAAACACAGCTGTTTAAATTGATAGTCCTATGGCAGCAACCTACTTAAAAAGAAGAAATATCCTCTTCTGGGTTTCTGAAAGTTATAAAAGTGAAGAACCCTCCAGATTAAGACAGATCATAGGAGCTTCTTGCAGATGTATTCTTCCTGCAATCAAGAGCTGAGTAAGTCTTTTTGCCCCATAAGACTGGGACAGTGGTTTAAAAAACAACATTGACATTTTAAGAAGAGAATTAAAAATGTGTGCATATGCTTTTTGAATAGATTGAATTGCATTTTACTTGCAAAAGGCCATTGCACTCTAATAAGGAAAGCAAAGGAAATTAAAGCATGAGAAAGTACTATTATCAGTTGGTGCTTTTTGTTGGTTTGGTTTAGTTTGGTTTGGTTTTGCTTTGTTTTGTTTGAGTCTCTAGCCAGATTCCAGGGTTAGCAAATTGTTTACTTCATAATTGCTGGATTGAATGAAAAGTGGAACCTTCTATGGAACATTTAGATGGTCTTCTACAAGGGATATACATGGTGATTTTGAGAGCATGATTGATATTATGAAGCAAAAATTCAAGGAACTGAAAAGATACAGAGAAAGATATGAAAATAGACACAAAAGTGGAACAAGATGGAAAGCAGACAGCCAGAGAAGAAAAAACAGAAGCAGAGCTCAAGAGAAGAGTTACTTCTTTAGGGGTGATTTATGACCAGGTAGTTTTGGTTGGTGAAAGGGAGATTTCACCTCAAGAAGGGAAATGGGGGGAGATGAGTTCAATTGGGACCTCTGTGCAAACTGGACAAAATCAAAACGGATGTTGTATCAAGATTGTGATTTTTTTGAAGTCATGTGTAAGAGTTGATTTATCCTGAAAAACTGAAGAAGGAAACATGTCTAAGGTGCTGTCTCAAAGTAGAGTTTTTCCAGAAAGCATTTTTAAAATGCTACATGAGAAAAAAAAACAGGGAAATTGTGCTTTTCTGTGAAGTAGGGATTTAAATCGAAGATGAAGATTTGAGTAAAATAGATTAATATGGTCATAGATTAAGGAAGATAAATGGACTGGTCTGTGAATTCTGTAATGGTTTTTAGAATACAAAATGGTATGGATGTATTTAGGATATTGATACGTTTGGAACTATTAACTAAGGAAAATAATGAGTAATTAAGTCAGCAGTATTCAGGTAGTTGCATTTTATTTAGCAGTATTAAGGTTGTTTACAGTGCAATGCTTTTTATTATGCAAGTGTGTTGGAACAAAATGTAATAGAAGGTAAAAGAAGGAATATGGGATATAGTGTTAGGCCTGTTAACAAAAACAGGAAGTGTATATGTTTTCTCTTTTAGAAAGTATGAATCAGGGGAGGAGAAAGAAAAAAAGGTTAGTTTTTTTTGAGGCTTAGAATAAGGGGTAGGCTATATTCCATCCAAAGTAAGGAGGACTGATTCTTTTCTGATTGTTTTTTTCTTTTTCTGTTCTTTTCTCTTCTCTTCTCTTTTCTTTCATTCTTTCTTTCTTTCTCTGTTTTTTTTTTTAAATCATATGTAAATTCGTACATTTCTATGTGTGCTTAGTTGCTGGTTTTTTTTTTCTGTATATGTGTGTGTGTGTGTATTCATTTACGTATCTGTAGTGTTGTACCATTTGTTTTCAAAAATGTTTAAAAAAAAATTAAAAAACAACTTGACACTAAGCATGAAATGCCTGTCCATTATCTCATTTCTACCATTATAGGTGGAACATTTGGTGAATGGGTTTCTTAAATTCCCACTAAATTAATCACCAGACTGTGGAGGATATGGCTACCAGTACTGTCTCCAACTGTGTTATTATTTTAATTTGATTCCTTATCCCTGATAAATCTCTGAAGATGCATTATTCAAGTCCACATTGTGCAATTTAGAAAGCTTTAAGTACTGCTGTGTTACTAGGCAATGAGGTAAGGAATGGTTTTAAGTAACACAACTGTGACAGAAGGTTGCACAGCACTATGGATTTCATCCTTCGCCATGAAAATTCTAGCACTCTATGAATTGCAGTTTTATAAATTCTTGATAAAATACCATTTTTATTGCAATGCGTGCATGTCACTGCTTTTGCAGGACACATTTGGAAGCCTACCTTGTGGTGGGGATTCCTATACTAGTTTCACAAACCGGCCAAGATTCTTCTTCAAAATATGTGGAATATAACTCTCCATACATGCAGCACCATACTTCCCCCTCCAAAGAAACTGTCAAACCATAACCATTCAGTTCTGCTGCTGGGGGGAAGAGAAATGAGGTCACTCCCAGGTTTCCAGCAAAGGTCACAACCTCTTTTGTCTTCCAGAGTTGCAAAAATGCAATTCAGATAAATACTGCCTGGCCACACACACATAGCCAAATGGTTGTGATAATATGCCTATGGTTGATAGCTGCCAGGTGATGGATGATCATTGGCCATTACCTACTTATGAACATTGCACAATTCAAAATCTTCTTTTGCAATATTCAAAAGCAGTCAAAAAAGACAGCATGCAAGATGAGGTCAGGTAACAGGGAAGAGTCTTGCCATGTTATCAATTCAATCAAAGTGAAGCAAGAGGAGAACTCATTTGAGATAGATGGTCAGTCAAACAAGACTACAAGGAATGCTGAAAACATAGAACAAAACAGGTAAAGGTGTTGTTGTTCTCAGGAGTTTATGTATAGGTACAACTGAGGGCTGTCCTGAATACGTGTAGTTGCTAATGGCATATTAATCTCAAGGTGTCTTCTGCTGTAGTCTTGTGCTTTGGCTTGCCCAAGTCCTGACACCCTGCATTTTCAGAGTCCCTGGGACCTAGAGGAATCTCTGCTCCAGTCAATCTGTGATTCTCCTCCTCAAGTGGTTCCCTTCTGGAGGTCCCAGGCTCTGCACTTCTCCATGCTTCCAGAACACGGCCATCATCTGAGGCCTCAGACACAGACCCATCCAGCTGGGACCTGTCATCCTTACTCATCTTTTGAAGATGACGCCTACTGCTGAGGCATGACATATACTTTTTTAAAAAACCAAGAAAATAAAACCAATAATAAACCAATTGCTGTTGTGTGACTTCAAGTTGTTGCTGACTGATAGCAACCCTAAGGTGAATCTATCATGCAGTTTTCCAGAGCTGAGAGTATGTGATGTACTCAAGGTCAGCCAGTGGGTTTCCATGGCCAAGCAGAGAATCGAACCTAGGTCTCAAGGGTCATAGTCCAATGCTCAGACCACTATACCATGCTGGCAATTTATCACAGAGTGATGGAATGAGGTCTCCTCTGGCAGACCATGGTCTACTGGTACTCTTTGGAACAAAGATCTGCAAAAAGTGAAAATATAAAAAGAAAGAATTAAAGATATAATACACCAGTGGTTCTCAACCTGTGGGTCCCCAGATGTTTGTGGACTTCAGCTCCCAGAAGCCCCAGCCACTATGGTCAATGCTCAGGGCTTCTGGGAGGTGAAGTCCAAAAACATCTGGGGACCCACAGGTTGAGAACCACTGTAATACACTTTTTCTCACTTAGTCAGAGGATGGGATGCACCGACGTCTACACATTATGAAACCATCCTGCAAGTTGCAAGGAACAAGAGGTAGAAGTTGAGAGGGACTCTAAAGACCAAGAGATCATATGCTGCTGCTGCTGCTGCTGCTGCTGCTGATGATGATGATTTACTACTTGCATTTATATCTCACCAGTGAGTTCAAGGAGGCAAACGTTGCCTTCCTCCTGCCCCCATCTGTTCATAACAATCATGTGATGCAAGTCAAGTTGAGAGACAGAGGGAAAAAAGAAGAGTGCCTAGTCACCCAGTGAGTTGCATGACTGTGGAGGAAGGGGGAATGAACCTGAATCTCCCAAGTACTGTCCTCTATTCTAACCACTGAGCTATGCTGGCTGTACTGAAGAAGACCTTTGATTCTTTCAACCTCTGAGGCTCCAGGTGATCTTTCTTGCTCTGTGACATGCCATCTTTCAAAGAGAAATGAGATATGCTGAAAAAGCATACTCTGTAGCAAATCTCAACAAAGACAGCCATTAAGTGGTAGTTCATCTCAACAAACTACTAAATTAACTAGCCATGGAAGATAGATAAATCCCTAAAAAAAAAAATAATTATTCAGGCATCCCCATGTTGGCCATGTAGCAAAATACAACCAAATCCAAGTAAGAATGATACCTTTATCAGCCAACCAAAATGAATAAAATACATTGTGAAAGCTTTTGAAGCTGTACAGGCTTCTTCATCAGGCAAAAGATGTTTAAAAAACCATACAAGAGAAAAAAGTGACAATCATAGAGTTACAAGCCTACGGTTTGTATTAGATATTATTTCTGTTGTAGTTCACTTATTCTGGAGAGACCTCTAAGTAGACAGAGGCTACTTCCTTTCTTGGCCATGGGGTAATCAAAAGAAAGACTGTAAAATTTAAACACCCCTAGCCACAGTAAAGTAACTTCTCTTGTGAACAAAGTTATCTCTGTCCTTTGTGAAGCCACAGGGAACACTGAATTTTTCAGGAAGTCTATGTACTGCTACAACTGGAAAAATATTTTGGTGCTGTATAGGTAAAACTTGACAATTATAGTCCAAATGAAAATATTTCACCTTTTTTGGAAGCAGAATTTAGAATTAAGTCACAATCCTTAGCTTCCTTTTGTTTAGGATTCCCCTGCTGGGGCTAAGAACCCAAAGATGTATCAGTGGTGTCCTCCACTCAGTTCCACTGCTGCAACGAGGGTGGCTCCCATTTTTCCTGTAACAGTGCTTCACTGTGCTTAACCACATTGCCTATACTGAAGGGTTCACATGTTTGTGGACAACAGATAATAGTGAAAGACCGCATTCTGTATATGGAGAAGGAACTGCTTGGGTATCACAACAGAAGATCTCAAAGAAAAGTATGCCAAACATTGGAGCCTGCTTGCCCTTACAAGGGAGACTTTTGGATGCTGTTGCTATTCTTGCATTTGACATCTTATAATCTTGTGTCTTTCAGGTTTCAATCTTTTCTCACCCAAATTAGGGCCATTAGACCTAACTCTGGTTTAACAATGATTTTAAAAAAAAAGCTACTGATGGACAGAAATCAAACTTGGTGGGCTTAAGATCAGGTCTTGGGATAAAGGCAAAAGTCTGCAACGAGAGAAGTCCCAATATGTTATAAATATTCACTCTGAAAGAGAGGCCAGATCCAGAAAAGGAGTCATGTTCAGCACCATCACAAACACAGCTGAAATTAGGACTGTACTCAGTCCTCACAATTTAATTTCAAAACAGACTAAATCCTCTAGTTCAACTAGTCTAGTTGTTGTTGTATGCCTTCCAGTCGTTTCCAATTTATTGTGGCAACCCTAAGGCAAACCTGTCACAGGGTTTTCTTGTCAAGATTTGTTCAGTAAGAGAGGCTGCCTGCCTTCCTCTGTGGCTGAGAGAATGTGACTTGCACAAGGCCACCAATGGGTTTCCACAGCCAAGCAGGGATTCAGATCCTGTTCTCCAGAGTCAACGTCTAGTGCTCAAACCACCATACCACAATGGCTCTCTTATAGTCTAGTTAGTCCAGCTCAAATCAGTGGGATTAATTTGTGGGTTAATTCACTATTCAATAATTTATTCAGTCGGTCTACTTTATTTGGTACTAACCAATAGAATTCAACCAAGTATACTTTGCGGCAAATGTGTACTCAAATGATGAGTGACAATCTGTGGGTAGTAGATTTTTAGTGTGAGAGAAATTTTTAGGGACAACACGTAGTTAGCAGGTTTCACATAGCTGAAATCGCTCTTTAAGATTCCCCATAATTTTTACCTTAACACAAAAAGAGACCATCCTAAGTAACTAGCCTTCCTCACTTGCTTTTTTTCAGCAGAGAGTAACACATACTTCTGCCATGGGATACATTAGAAGCTTGATTGAGTCTGTCTGAAATGTTAAATTGGCATAGACGACTGAGATCTGAAAACACAGTAGATTTCAATTTCACTTGACTTTTGGTTATAGAGCATATTGGAATTATTGCTATGTCCTTTTTTTTCTCTCCTACAGTCATAAGGACTAGAAACTTATTTTAATACATCTGGCTGAGAACATTCAAATTTCTAACAAGACTACTCACCAAAGCTACTTCACTTTTGTAGTGAAATCTGTAAAGCTTGCAGTCACAATAGATGTTTTCGTCTTTAAAACAGCTCCTGGTCTTTCTGTTGTTTTTGCTGTCACTGATTAAAGCATCTGCCCCTCTGAAAATCAGTCCATATGGCAGCTACCTTGGTTGTGTATAACTGAGATAAACACTTTGGCTCTGTCATCGTTCAGGTGGAATTTAAATGATCATGAGCCAGGCTGGAACTGACTGGAAGCTAAGCAGATGTCACCTGTCACCAAATAGGGAGGCATCTCCAGTAACTTGTGATCCATCCATGCCTTCTTTGCTAGATTACTAAGAGGACAAAAAAAAAAATGGCAGATTTAAAGACAATATCTTAAACCTGCTGCTGCACTATGCCAGTGCAGGCAGTGTTAAGTAATGGTGGCAAAAGGGAAAAGGTAATCGGCGCAGAAACCAAGAGAGATATATGGCATTGGAGAAATAGGTTGCTTGAAGCTGGCTATTTTGTGTGCTTTCCCTAGATACCAGTGCACATCCATGGAAAATGTGCAATTGCTAGCCTTATGCACCCATGGGATTCTAGCCACTTTCAGAGGCTACAGAGGGTTCCTTTCCTCATGCAATGGTTACATGCAGCTTGTAGTAAGCTTTACGTTAATCCTTTGGCTCCCACATCAGGCACTTTCATACATCCAATAAAAGCAGCCTATATATTTCTAATCCATCTCTCTCAGGCTGCATTTTAGTCTCAGTATTGAGTCCTGGCCTATACATGCAGTAAAATAAGGCTTCTGTTTTCTACTTTCTACTTTCTGGTGAGTGCAGAGTCACATTTCTGAATGCTCCCCACTATAAGAATAAATGCACTGCAAGTGGAGAATGTTATTGTTATTTGCCATACAGTTGGCTTTAGTTTATGGTGTTCCTGTGAATGAGAGACCTTAAAGTGACAGATCACCAATGATCCTGTGCAGATCTTTCAAATTCAGCCTCATCTCTTCTTTTATTGCAGCCTGAGCAACTGCACAAGAGTCAGGGGCCATATTCCCCCAGGAACCCCAGGGGCTACACCTCCCACTCAACATACCCAAATAACTCTTTTTCTTTTTTTCTTTTTTCTTTTTCTTTTTCTTTTTCTTCTGCAGCCATTCTGAAAATGGCAACAGAGAGAGATCTACCTCTGTAGACCTTCCTCTGCAGCTCTTCTCAAAATGGCAACAAGAAGGGATGGTGCATCTCTTCTTGTCACCATTTTGAGAGTGGATGCAGAAAAATGGAGATGTTTAAGATAGCACAGTGTTATGGATTGCTTATGAGGGTTGTGGTGGGGGTTTTTTGTTCTTGCTTTTTTCATGTTTTCATGCATGATTTTAGGGCAAAAATTGCCGGAAATTCATGCTGAATTTTTTTAATGGGGGGCTTTAAGAAACTAGTGGGGTCTTCAGGGGCTGCAAAAGTGGTGCCCAGAGGCTGCACTTCACCCAGCCTTATATTATTGAGTCACTCTAATTGTAATCTGGTTCTTCCTCTTTTCCTACTGCCTTCCATTTTATCAGGTACTTGTCTTTTCCAGTGAATTATGTTGTTTCATGATATGCCCAAAGTACAATAATATCAGTTTAGCTATCTTCTAGTGAGTTTAGGCTTGATTTACTCTAGTGCCCGCTTATCCATTCTTTTGGCAGTCCATGGTGTCCCCATAACTGTCCTCCAGCACAGTTTTTCAAATAAGTTAATCTTCTTCCTGACAGCTCTCTTTACTGTCCAGCTTTCACAGCTATATGTATAAATCAGAAATACTATGGTCTGGATGATTCTGACTTTAGTATTTAAGCAGGAAATTAGCATAGCAGTAAGAAGTTTGTCTTTGATTTACTGATTTACTAGTGTTGTGTGGGTTGGTTGGTTGTTTTTACTTCAGCGTTTTTAGTGTTAAAGTGAGAACACGCAAAACAGCTTGGAGAATAGAATACAGAGCTGTCTTTAAACACCTGAAAAGATGTTTAAAGATGGAGCAAGAAGATGATGAGGCAAATTTGTTCTACTGCTGCAGAGATTAGGCAAACTAATGGATTCAAACAACATGAGATTCTACCTAAACATTAGAAAAAAACTTCCAGATGCTAAGAGATGGTGGTGGATTCTCTTTTAATGGAGATCTTTAAACAGAGCTTGGATAGCTATCTTTCAGGAGTGCTTTACTGTATTCTTGCATGGTATGGGGTTGGACTAAATGGCCTTCCCTTCTAACTCTATGATTCTATAATCCTGTAGGCGAGACAGACACCCTGAATAAAAGTATAAGTCCAGTAGTAAGGATTTTGGAAGACTGCTATAACGTCACTGAGTTACAATCACTGAATTATAAAGATATATCACAGTATATTCCCCAAATCTATATGCAAACCACTTACAAAACAAGCAGAAGACATGAAAAGGGTGTTTTATTTTAAATGCCGTATCTTTTTTATCTATATGCATAGATCTATACTGTACAACAATTAATTTATATTGCAGTCATTTGAAATGGTGGCATCGAAATATCAGGTGGTTGAAGGTTGCTAACACAAATTTAAAGATTCTGGAGGGACCACCAAAGAAAAACACAGAGAATGACATTCTCTGAAAAGTCAGTGCAAAACAAGTGGGTCCTACTGGACCAGCTGTCCAGGAAACTCTGTGAGAAGAACGCTGCTGGAAAACATTGAATTGACAGAGCAAATGATTTATAATCTCTGGTTCCCATAAAATGATTGTTGTTCTTCTTCAGAGCTAAGAACCTGGAGCTGGCTGCAATGGACCACTGGGCTAAACTGTACTACAGATTTATTTCCATAATCACAGGCAGCAAAGCCCTTCAAAAGAGAATAACAATATGGCTCTGAAAAGAAGATGGACACCTTTAAAATAGGTAGGATTTAACAGCTGGTTGCTTTTCTTTTTGCTTTGTAAATTGCTTTAGAAAATAGATGTTTGGATCTGTCCACTGGCATCAGCACCAGGCATGATCACCCAGGATTTTATAGGTACAGTGGCATGTGGGTTTGATAATGAAAGACACGCGGGTTTGATGCAAATACTCACTATAACAGACATGTTAGAATAGAATGACATTCATATCTATTATATAGCAATCACTGAGTTACAAAGCACTTCATATCTATCACAATATAAAAACAGTTCTGTCTACAAGATTTACCTTCACATATATGCACAGGATTGAAGCCCAACTATTTGGTCTAAGTCAAAAATAGACCATAAAGATTATACTAGAAAGACAAATGAAGAATAAGGAGCACAGAAGTTCTGAGATGCAAACAGACCAGATTTAAGGCTTCCTAGTGGCTAGACAAAGAGTTTCATATTGCACAGGGAAAAGACATTACATCTGTTTTTTATTTATTTGAATTTTTAAAAAGTCTATCCTTTCACAAAAGAAGGAAGTTTAAAGCAATTTAAAAAACTCTAAAATATCAAGAGTTAATGCACTTCCAAAATCAGATTTTAAAAACCTTGTTTGGGACCCTGGACAAAGTCCTCCATGCTGATTCATAATTTCGTAGGTTAAAAAAACATAGCAATCTTTCAGCCCCAACAAAAGAAGATGTTCTAGTGCTGAAATGAAGTGACTTTCATAGACCAACTTTCATAGTTAGTCAAAGATAAAGCTCTTTCATGTTAACAGACTAGTTCTATTGGCTTCTTATAGGAACCAAAGCTACATGTTGTAGAGACTTCTTTGTGGGATTCTCAGAAGCATCTGCAGTCCGTAGTCCAGCCATCAGAGTCTGGTGACAGAGCTCTTGCCTCAGTGAACAGGAGATGAGATGCAGATTCCAATGTGAGTGTTTCTACTCAAAAAAGACTGGAAAATTAATAATCTACTACTAAGAGACCTACATCTGAAGTTTCCTTGTCTTGGGTTATGACAACAATATTTTATAACAGGTGCAGCCCAGTCTTCTGCAGAGGTACCCATAAACAATCCCACTGTGTTCCATGAGACTTGGGGCCTAAGTAGACGTTACAAGATTTCCCAAAGAAGTATTTTCCTTATAACACTAATGTGGCTTTTACAATGGAAAGTCAGGATCAAGAAGGAGGAACTTAATCATCTCCTTATCTATCAGTTACAATGATTAACTGCCTCTCTTACAGAACTCTTCCCCTATAACCATGCTTCAGATCCAGATGTGAGACCTAGATTGTGGAACAGATTTAGGAGATGCTTTTCCATAGGAGAGAATTCAATAAACTTTGGAAAGGTCACACTCTTCTCCCTCAGGACGAGCCCTATAAGTGTATTCTTATAGTCTCAGCAAGCCCTAGGTTGAGGGGCACACAACTGTCAGCGTGATGTCTTGTTCACTCCTTCCCCACACTTCCAAGCAAGTGTGTACAGGACTTAGCTGTTGAATGCCACCCAGCTCAGCAATGCAGTCATCTCTATGTGCCACTGCTGTTCTTTTCATTTTTAGAACTGAGATACTTGTGTTCTTGTTCACAGAACACTCAAGGGATGATAGACATGATTATGACAGAAATTCAGATAAAGTAGATATATGAAATGTATCTAATATCTTATATTTTCCTATGGTTGTAGTACACACTTTGAAACTTCATTCATTTTTATTATCTATTATTAAACAGCTCAGCTTACAATGTGCCAGCCCCAGAACAAACACAAAGAAAGACATGACCTCTGCTTCAATATACTCACAAGCTCTGGAAAGAAAGAGCTGGCAGAAAGAGAAGCTGGTGCTGTGTATATTAATAACATTCAGAAGAACCAGAAGTTTCTTTCCCTACGCTATAACTTTTTCATAGATTGGGGTAAACTTTTTTCTTTCTTAAACAAAAGCATTAAAAGAAACGATTTCATATTGTCAGTCGATGCCTGCAATAATAACTGCCTCTGTTCTTTTTGTGCTAAAACCTCAAACAAACAGCTGACAGATTTTCGTTGACTTTCAGCGGTAAGCTGCCTCCAAATAAATATTGCTTTCTTGACTACAAATTAAGTTTCTGTAAACATACACAGAGGCTGGCATCCGACATTTCACAGAATTCCTTTAAGACCTTTTTCAGGATCTTTAGCCATTTGAAAAGTGTGTAGACTTTATACATGAGGACAGGGAGCACAGACAACCACACTGGCTCTCCTCAAAAACTGCCACAGATCCAAAATGCTGCAGCTAGATTGCTGTCTGGAACTGGTTATGGGAAACATATCATTTTCCTGAAGAAATAGCTTCACTGGCTACTGTTTCATCTCTGGACAAAAGTCAAAGTGCTGGTTATGTCCTGTAAAACCCTATACAGCTTGAATCCAAATTATCTGAAAGAACATATATCCCTATATCAGTTTTAAGGTCCTCAAGGGAATGCTTTTCTCAGTCCTACAACCATCACAGCCATATTTGGTGAAGACAGGGGAGAGACCCTTCTAGTGGCTGCTCAGAGTGAAATTCCTTGTGAGGCTAGGTTGGTCCCCTCTCTTTCCAAAGACCTAAGCTTTTCATTGTTAACCAGCCACTGCAGAAGGTCATTTAACTTTGGTGTTCTGTTATTGTTTTTTTAATCATCATCATTATTATGTACTATAAGCCACCTTGGGTCCCATGTTGGGTGAAAGGCAGGACATAAATTTGAATCAATGGTTCTCACCTCCACCAGAAGCCTTGGTGGCATGGTGGTTAAATGCTGGTACTGCAGCCACCATGTTGTGAGTTCGATCCTGCAGGGCTCCAGGTTGACTCAGCCTTCCGTCCTTCCGCAGGTTGGTAAAATGAGTACCCAGCTTGTTGGGGCCAATTAGCTTACAACATTGTAAACTGCTTAGAGAGTGTTTAAGCACTGATAAGCAGTATAGAAATGTAACTGCTAACTGCTAACTTCCATTTGTAGAGGGCAGTTGTACACAGTGAGGAGCCTCCTCTATTCACGGAGGCTCTGCATGCCATTGGTTCTTTACCTGTGGTCTTCCAGATCCTATACAATTCAACTCCAAGAATTCCCTGTCTTTAATCCTGCTGGTTGAAGCTTCTGGGAGCTGGTTTCTCAGGTTCTAAATCACCCAGAAAATATTGATGGTTAGAAGAGGTTCTCAACTAGCCAGCCAGTCTCTACCTGTGCATTGTGACAAGAATGGTGATGGTAAATGAGTAAGCTGGCTTCCTCATGTGTAGAGCCCCCATGCTTTTGAAGTCCCTGGAAGGGGCAAGCATTTATTCCTCTCCCTTATTCAGATATTCAGCCTCCCATCCTATGAAGATACAGTACGACCCCCCATATCCATAGGGGATTTGTTCCAGGGGCCCCCACGGATATGGGAATCCACAGATAGTACCAAACGTCGTGACAATTGGGCCCTGGACTTGCAGCTGGAGGCGGGAAAACAGCGGGTAGTGTGATCCTGCACTGCCCACTGTTTTCCTGCCAGGTGCCATGGGGATTGGGCCCTGGGCCTGCAGTTGGAGGAGGGGAAACAGTGGGCAGCACTTCCCACGCTGGTCGCTGTTTTCAACCACGGATGACTGAATCCATGCATTATGAATCCATGGATATCGGGGTCACACTATATTTTGAAGGAATTCTGAACGAACAACATTTTTTTTAAAAAAAAGTTCTACTACATAGTCTTGGTTGCTGTTTGAGTGAGAATGGGAGGACATTTAGACTACAGGCTTCACCCATGATATGCAGTGGATCTCTCACAGTCAGAACTCAGTTGTCAGTTCTGCAATAGATCCACACTTTCACACTTGTGTTTTTTAAATAGAAATATAGTTTAATTGTGTTTTAACTTTTGTGTTGTTAATTTTTTAGTTGTATTGTGCTTTTAAAATGTTGTATGCTGCTTTGGGAAAGCCAGTGTGGGGTAATGGTCTGAGCACTGGACTACAACTCTGGAGATCAGGGCCATTTCCACACTACACTGTTATAGTGCTATTATTCCACTTTCAACATCTGTAGAATTCTGGGATTTGTAGTTTACTGAGGCCCAAGAGCTCTCTAGCTGAGAATTCTAAATGCCCCTCCCTAAACTGCAAGTCCCAGGATTTCACAGGATGTTGAAAGTGGAATAACAGCACTATAACAGTGTAGTGCAGAAATGGCCCAGGATTTGAATACCCACTTAGCCATGGAAATCCACTGGGTGACTTTGGGCAAGTCACACTCTTTCAACCTTAGAGGATGGCAAAGGCAAAAACAATCCCCCCTTGAACAAATCTTGCCAAGAAAACCCCATGATAGGTTTGTCTTAGAGTTTCCATGAGTCTTGGAAAGTGAGTAAGTGAAGACATTGAACAACAAGTGCTGCCTTGGATCTCATGACAGGAGGAAGGAAGGATATACAAGAAACAAACAAGCAAACCTACAAAAACATTACTTGGAAATGTTCATTTCATATGTTCATGTGTGGCTTTAAGTGCCCCAGAAATCAACATGCTAATCACAAAGGTATTTTTAGACAGAAAACCTATTCAGACTGCAAATTATAAATTTTCAGCAGCAGGAAATACATCCGGAATAGACATTGTCCAGCTTTTACTACCACAACTTATCTCCAGCTGACTACAGGCTGAGACCTCAAACTTCTGCTCTCATTCCCAGAACTGCTTCTTTCTATGCACCCTTCACACAATGCTTCCATATACCAACTCACACAATATGTACACCTCCTCCTCCTCTCTTTAGAAAATATTTCTCTGTATCTAACAGATTTCCTATTCACTGCCTCGTAATGAAGTATGAACAAAGCCCCATTCCTTTGTAAACATTATGAAGTCTCTGGAGCACAACTGAGGAGATTTGTCAATCACTCTCTCCTCTCATATGCCATGACTTGCATATATAGATTAGCAGTGTTTGATTACTGACTTACTTGTAATGCCTTCAAACAAACTTCTGTGCCATTTGAATAGTAATCAACGTCCTTTTAAAATCGACTAGGTCTGTTCCCAACTTCTACAAAGATCTTTTTGGAATTTGATGAGTTCACAGTTTTGGTTTTTATTTCTGAACTTTTGACATCTTGCATCTGACTGTTTTAAGCCTTCAATCCGAGCATAAATGCATGATCGCTAAACAGATTCTTGTGGCCTTTATTTGCATAGTTCAATGCCTTAATGATACTTGTGTTTAGCATTCAATGTTTAGTACAATTATTGTTTAAGTTCTATAGCCAATGCTAAGCTTAAATGAGACTCTGCCATTTCTTCATAGTTCCATAGCACTCTTGTCTTTCTAAGCCTTTATGCATGCTACAGTTATACCTTTGTATTTGGCCCTCATTCCTCAAATTAGGTAGAGTGAGGTAGTCACCTCAGGAGGCATGATTTGAGGTCAAGAGGGCTGGCAAGCTGCTGTTGTTATGAAAGTTATTTTATATTTTTCTTTGATGATTAAAAAGGGAACAAAGGGTGTTGGAAGACAGAGTTGAGTACATCATGCCACCTCCTCTGCATTGTCAAGGAAAACGGGGTGTCAACTGAAAAAGAAGCTGAACCCACAAACAGGCTGGGTTGCAATGCACTGCAAAGCCCCATCTTCTAGCCAGGGAAAAATAAAGCCAGCCACACAGCTTTCAGAGTCTAAGTACTAAAAAACTTTATTGAAAGCATGTCTCCAAACTACAAGGCAAATCAAAGCATGTTGAAAGGTTCAGCAAGCAAAGCTCAAAGTCAAGTCACACAAGGCATTCTAAGACAGCATATTAAGTAGGCAAGATACATGGCATAATCATGGGAACACAGCTGTGTTCCTGTGTGAAACCGGACAACAGGTAAAGACATAACAAGCTCATATCTTACAGGCTCAGCAGATCTCCTGCCTCAGCCACAGCTGCTTGTCCTTGACTAGGCTGAGAGCAGAGTTATTTACAACTTTGTATTGCTATAGCAGCGCAGTGAAACAGTTAACTCTTTCCTACTGCAGACCTGGACTGTTTGACCCAGCATTCATTAATATGCACCATGTAAATTAGTCTGCCATCCTCAGGTGCAATGAACATTGTAGCCCTTCACTTGATGTTGAAATGAGATTCTGCACATAGAATGGTGAATCTTGTCCTTCACGTCAAATAGCAAAATGTCTTGGGCCATCTCTGGTTTTAGGACTGGCTGCCTTTGAGTCCAGAGCCAAATAAATAGATATGCTCTAACGATAGAATTAATTATCTTCTCTGTTATCAAACAATCAATTTATTGTGCCTCTTGCAAGGAGCAGCTCATCACAAAAACAGATGCTTTGGAACTCTCCCATCCTCCACATAAACCTACCTCTTCTACCTCCTTTCTCAGTTCCACATCTGGGATGCAGTCACCAAAAGGGCTTTCTTCCATGCTGCAGCCAATCTATCATTAGTATATATTAGGACTCAGGGAAGGCCTTTCTTTGATGATCCATTATGTCAATGGATTAATTAGGTGTCAACGGTATACAGAACTTGATATAAACATGTCTTGTTGACATTCTGGCATATACCATTTTTACAGACATTGGTTAATACCTGTCTTGGGCTTTAGCTGTAGCTGCCATCAGCCCACAGAGTGGAAAAGAAATGGGAGGGGAAGTACATGTAATTACTTCAGGATGGCTATAAAGTGGGGTTTATTGCATTGTATTGCATTGTATTTTGGGGGCAGTTCTAGTCCCACTGTAATGAGGCAACAGATGCTGAAAGGCAGCAGCAAAAAAAAGTTGAAGGAGACAGCTCTATGCCACACAGCCTGCCCAGTGCCCCTTAAGCAAGTTTGCTGCCTTCAAGTGTGATGAAAGATGTTGTCCTGATATCAGCTGAAGAAAGATTGAAGATTCAGAAAAAGCAACAAACTGCTGATGTGGGGGGAAGTGGCAATACTAACTGATGGGACAATTGAAAAATAAGAGCTCCCCAGGTTCATAACTTTGTGCCAGCAGCTTTAAATTTATCACTTTCCCATTTACTCTGACTTCCACTAAAGAAGCTTTGCCCCTTGTGTGTAAAATTACTTCTGAGGGTGTAATATGCTTCAGATGTATTAATCAAAGCATGATTTGTTTTACCTCACCTGCACTATTATCAAACTGAAAAAAAGATATTAAATATTTTGTTCTCTGCTCCATCTCCACCTGCAGGCAGTACACCTGAGGTGCCTTTTCTTATCTCCTCCTGTTCTCTCTGCAATGTTTCTTCAACCGTACTTAGCTTCAACCTTTTCAGTTGGTCCCAATTCACTTTCTGTTTACCCTCTAATTAAGGGTAGGAATCATGCAAACCTCCAGTTATTGTTGGAATGCAGTCTCCAGAATCCTTCACCATAACCTGTGCTGGCTAGGATTTCTGGGATTCCAGTTCAACAACATCCTGGAAGGTTGCAGGGTTCCCACTCCTGCTCTAGCCCATGTAGCATTTTCTGCTTCAAAATGATGCCACAAGAGACTGAAGTGTGGAGCAATCTTTGTGTTATCTTTTAATCAATGACCTCAAAATGGCTCCTACTCTGACTTTCATTTCCGTCCTGATCCTCCCACTCATTCTATCAATGAAGCCACTCACATGGCAGTCTTGTTTCTCATGTCATTACATACAATTGCAGGAAGGATGTTCCAGTGACTTTTCCTGAAACTGTATGTTAGATATGAGTCATATAGGTTAATCATGTAGGGCATACGTGAATCAAATATCTTGCCTAAGAAACAGGGTTAGCAAACATGTGGTCCTTCAGATATTGTTGGCTTCCAGTTCCCATCAGCCCCATCTATCATGGTAAAGAGTGATGGGAGTTGGAAGGCAACCAGTTCCTTGCCCCTGTCTCATTGTTTTTATGAGAACACTTATCCATTCATACAATATCCCAGCTCTAGTGGTCACTAACCCAATAACTAATCCAAATCATCAGGGCACGAATCTCTACTCACATCTCTACTAGATCTAGAGGAGCAGGAAAATAATCTCATACTGAGCATTCTTGTCTCTTGAGGTTCAGTCGCAAGATGTTTGGGAACAGCAAATGCCCATGACCTCTGTAGAGGGGAGTTTCATCCATCAGTGATGAAATGAGGCACCTCACTCCTGACTCATGCTATGAGCCACCAGTGAGCACGTGTCTGGAAATGGCTACCTGGACAGACCTAGCAAGACAATAGCTTCAAATGCCTTTGAAGTAATGCCATAAAAATCATGCTAGACTGATCCTGCAGGGATAGTAAGACAGCTCCACAAATATACACAGCAGAACAAATATTTAAATACTGGATGCCAAAAAGCTGCCCCTCACTACAATTCCACTACTCTGAAACTAGATGAAATCCAGAGGTTGCTATGGAGGCTGGATTTTTTGGCAGCTAGTTTACACCATCAGTATAATCAGGCCATTCTGCAGCCACTTTGTGTGAGAAGAAAAACATCTATCACAGACAAAGAAATGCTTGCAGTTCTATTAGCAGATGTAACAGTGCAAATAAAACCAAGTCTCGTGCTATTAGTGAGAGGAAGCTTTTTTTAAATCATTTGTTTATGGGCAGAAAGACTGTTTATTGCTTTCTTATAAGCGCCAATCCTAACACACAACCCGAGGTTTTTGCTGAAGTATTTTCTTTCTTCCCCACCCTACCCCCTCCTCTTGTGTGACAAAGGGCTAGACAGAGTAATTCTTCTTCTTTTTCTGGACCAACTCATAGAGGACAGCAAGTAGACACATTCCCCCACATTCTATCCAGTGTCCCATGTCCATTTTACCATCCCCTCCACTTGGTATAGGCAGAGACAAATTGCCTATGCTCAGACAACACAATTCCCCACAAGGGAAAATTACATAATTGACTTACCAATTTAGTTAAGAAGTTAACCACACCATGCTGAACTGTACAATGATCTGCTCCCACATGTAGAGGTAGAGGGGATAAGATGCTAGGCAGGCAGAGACTGAGTTTATTCCCTTCCTTCCAGAAGTGGGCCGGATTCAAGAGATGTTGCCTGATTCAGCCCAGTCTGGTTACAACTGCAATCGATTTATGGGCCACTTTAGATAAATGTTCATCTTCAGATGTCTGCTGAAAATGTACATCTTTTCACCAGTACTGGGACTCAAGGCAGCTTACAAGGTATTAAAACAAATACAAATAAAAATACAAAGGTTTCAGTAAGCACACACGTATCTATCTAAGGTGGCATTCCTTCCCAATTAATTATTTTCAAGCCTGTAATTTTCTATTAATTGTTGAAGGGCTGTTTTTTTTAAGTATCCATTGTGTTTCAAATGGTTTTCATCCTTGTTTCAAATCTACTTTTAAGTGTGAACCACCAGGAGATTCCATTATATCACCCAATAACAAAACGAATAGCTGGATATATCTGTCTAGCGTGAGAGCCTAAACAACTCTCCATATAGGGCAGGAACAGTACAAGGCTCAGCACAAAGTAAGTTTCCCTATAATGAGTATTTCATAGATCATGGCACTGCCACCAAAGACACTGTTTTTCCAGACATTACCAACCAAATGTTAAAAATCTAGGAGGCATCTAATGAAAGACCTCCGAAAATGATCTCAACATTGATTTCAGAGCAGGTGTAGATGAGAATAGGTGACCCTTTAGATGCCTGGGTTGTAAGCCACACAACATACTTTCAGAGCTGAAGCCAGCACTTTGAATTATGGCCAGAAGTGAAGTAGGCAGGTAGTTAAATGGTTTAGGATCAGATAAGATATATATACATTTTTGTACCTCTCCTTCAGCCCTAAATCCAATTTTCCAGATATACAACCAGAAGTGAGAATCTCTGCTTCAGGGAAATTGTTTGCCACCCATACCACCTTCCTACAGATCAACCCACATTTATTTACAGCATTCTTCAAGCAGAGAGGAAGACACAAGAAAGGGAAAACAACTCAAGATGCCTAACTAGATGGCATATCTGCCTTAAACCTTAGGAGTATTGCTTATAACTGTAATAATGGCAGAATGCCATTATAATAAAATATTACACAGCACACCAGTCACTTGGCACATTCTAAAATATGTGTCTCTTTTTAAATATTATGTTAGAGTCACTTCTACATTCAGTTTAATATTTCTGACATTCATATATCATTTATTTCGACCCTTGTAGGGAGGGAGGGTGGGAGGGCAGGCAGGCGGGCAGGAAGGAAGGAAGGAAGGAAGGAAGGAAGGAAGGAAGGAAGGAAGGAAGGAAGGAAGGAAGGGTGGGTGGGTTCACAACATGTCTTGAGCCAAAGAATAGCAACCTGAAAGCTGTATAAAGATCAAATTTCATCCTAAAATGGAAGCCCATTTAGACTCAACTATAATACAGTTTTATTAGATGAGTGTCTCAAAATTATTCATTGAAAAAAAATTGCCTTCCATCTCAGTACCAGTGTCTAGAAATTGTTCAGCAACTAAAACATTGCTGCATAGTAATGACAAGTTCCTGAATTCAAATAGAAAAGCTAATGAATTTGTTTATTTTTCAATCATACTCCAATGCAGCTTATTAAATAGAAGGCTCAGTAGACTGTTGTTACATTTCATCTTTCCTTAGATTATTTTCAGGTTTCTTCTTGTTCCTCCTCGCTCCCCACTCTTCTAAAAAGTTTGGGATTTTTTTCTTACACAAGGCAGAAAAAATAAACAGAAAATAGTCAGACTGTGGAAGTATTGCTGTTGTCACTGGGAAGTATCCTGGAGGATGAACAAGCTATTGACATTCTCTTTCTTAAGGCAAGAAGCTATCCTGGGAGATTCATGAGAAACGAGCAATGACAACAGAGAGCGGGAAACAAATTGATGGGATCAGAGATGGCTACAGACCTGTAAATAACTTTTCACACTTTTGCAGTTACATTTAGGATTGAATGGCTTGGTTTTGCAAATTGATAGAGAAATCCAAGTTTATTTAATCTCTTTTTTCCAGCAAAGGGGACATCTTGCATCTTGGATTTGCCATCCTTTCAGCTTGCCAACTGCAGCCTCATTTCTTCCTCTTCTCCACAATTTGTCCTTCCTCTGGAGCAATCAAGGATTAAAGATTGTCAGTTCTCAGTAAAGCAACACATAACTCCTGCACACTGACTAACATGGAAAGAAGGGTGGGAAAGAAATGCTATCACAAATTCCAAGTGAACTCCTGCATTGCAAATTTCCAGGGGGGTTGATGGTACATAAGTATGGACCTTCATAGTGGAATTCTTGCTATATACGTACTCATTTTGTTGACTTTTTAAAAAAACTGGAAAAACACAGAGGTAACTTTATCCATTCAACCCAGTCTTCCTATTTTCTGATTGTGATGTCACAAGGATACTTGGATTTTAAATCCAAATCTATTTTGAAATTCACTAGTGTGTTAAATGATTTTGGGATTGTGGCCAGTGTAGGGCTGCTCTGAAACCTGTGTGAAAGTCATAAGGGCACTTGATTCTTCAATAAACAGAGATCATAAGGGTAGCCATTATCTACACTTGATGCCTGGATCACCACAACTATGAGGCAATTCCTGGGAGCTCCTCAGAGTACTCCCTCATGAACTGGCTAAGAATAAGATCTTGGGGGTTTAGCTCTTTGAAAATACTGGCCCAATGCCTTTTGTGAAAAAGGCAGATTCCACAATAAGTATAACTTAAAAAATAAATGGAAGATAAACCTGCCAAAAACATACTACCATTATTTAAAAAACAAAACTATGGTATCACCACACTTGGAATTTTGAGTAGACTTTTGGTTATCACACCTTGAAGACAGGGGGCTTAATTTTATTGTTAGTCCTCACTAGAGTAGAAACATTGAATCAGTTGGATTTACCCATGTGTTGACTCACCATTCAACAAATAATTACATTGGTCTACTCTAGTTGGAACTAACCAATAGGAATCCAGCCATAGCAGAGCAGAAAAAGTGTAGAGAAGGACATCAAAATGACCAACCAAATGGACAAACACTTCTATGATAAAAGGTTAGAACATTTAGAAAAAAACACTTAGAAAAAAATGTGAATATAAAATTATGTGTGGTGTAGGAAAAAGACAAAAAAAAGCATTTCTTTTCCTTTCATACTACTAGAACCCAAGGTCACCCATTGCAAAGATTCAAGATAAATAAAAAGGGAGGCACTTCTTCACAGAGCACACAGCTGAATTCATTGCCATAAGATGTAGTTATAGATGCTAACTTGACTGGTTTTAAAACAGAACTGGATAAATTCACAGTAGATGGGGTCATTAACAGCTATTAATGGAGATGCCTATGTGTCACTTCTAGTATCAGAGGCAGTATACCTCTGGGCATCGGTTTCTAGGAATGGTGACACATAGGCCCTTTCCACATGAGGCGAGTGAATCGCTCCGTGCCACTACTCACCACTTCTTAGCTCGAAGCAACACGGACTCTCCCTTAAGCCCTTCTGCAGGGTTCCTCTGTTTGGTCCAGGGCAAATCAGAGCAGTGTGAGGTCTGTAGATCCGCATTGCTCAGGCTGAAAATGGTGGCTTCCTGTTTTTCGTGGCTCGTGTTGGTGCGAGCCTGCGCATCTGCACAAGTGAGGAGGAACGCAATGGCACGCTCCAGAAGATTGAAAGACTGGATTTTTCTGGTCTTCCCTTAGTGCACTGGAGGACCACCTGGGGGTGTCTTGAATTGGACTAAAGTGCAGAACTAAGGTAAATAGTCCGAACCTAGTCCGATCCAAGGTGCGGACGACCTCCATGACAGGACGCCTTGGCCCGTTTTAACTTCCTGGTGCGAAAAGGGCCTAGAGTGAGACATAGAGAATGCACTCATTCTCTGCTGGTTGGTTCTCCATGAGCAACTGATCGGCCACTGTGTGTCTTTGATTCAATTCAGCATGATTATTCATATGGTCTTACTAATGTCCATGCTGGTGGAGGGACAATATGCATGGACAATACAGTATGGGCATATGGACTGTACAGTCTTATGATGTCAAAGGATCAAAGGAGCAAGGATTTTGAAGTTGTCCAGCTGCTCTACACAGGGATTCAGAGGGCTTCAAAGAGCTCAAAATTGCCAGTCACATTGATTATAGAGTAAAAGGAATCTGGGTTATTCCTGTTTCACACCTTGAGAAAATACTTAGTCCAACTCAAGCAAAGATTTATAATACAGTCATTACAATAAAGTCTACTAGCAACATTAATGTCACAAACATGGTAAAATATCCTGCACTGTATTGCCCTATGAAAACTAATGCTCTTCTGATTCATTCTTTTACTCATTCATTCACCAAGGTATTATCTCCAAATATCAGAAAATGAGATTTGCCCTGGAACTCTTTGGGTACAACCCAATACTGGACTCTCCACTCAACCATAAAACCATGCCACCTCAACAGAGTGGGCATGCAGATGGCATCATTTACCTACATATTAACATATTAAACATGAACATACTAAACATCATACTAATGAAAAATGTGGCATTGGTCCTAGTCACACAGAGAGTCAGCCCCATCACTAGGCAGAGTCAAGTGATCCCCTTAGGTAGCAGACGATAAGAACAATAAAGGCAGGCCTCTATGTCCCTCTCATGGAAAACAGAGCTGTATGTAGTTCACAGATTCTTAAAACTGCCTCTTAAATTTGTCTGCTGCTCTCAGGTGTGGTGAGAAGGTGCCATCTTGTCTTGGGCCAGTGCTGGTCATAAGGATTAATCTTTCAGTTGTCACCATAATGACAGAGAAGCAAAGTTATATTATATATGATAAGGTGAGTTTATCCTTCTTTCTGTTCCATTGGCACTCAAGAATTATTTCACAAAGGATTTATTTTATCATTCAAATTTCAAGGTTAACATTTGCTCTTATTAATGACTGCAAATTCACAACCTTTCAAACCAATAAATTATCACAATAATCCAGAAACAAAAGATGCATATTTAAAGACATTCTCTGAATGAAAAAACTGAGAATCCTATGAGGCATCAAGTAGAGCACATTAACATTCACCTCTGTGCTTTTCTCAGTTCCTCTATACTAATAAAAAAGAAGAAGAAGATTTGTTTTCTTGCATTATCTTGGAGACCATGTGTCAGTCTCATTCTGAAAAGTAGAAATTGCTCTTTTCATTTCAGATCTATGTGGGTTTTCAGAAGGACAAAGGCCTCGTAAACAATGACAAATGATGCTTCCAGCTTGGGGAGGGGGCTATTTGGAGATGCCTCCTGCTAATCCTGCCCTTACCTGCAGGAAAGATAGATGGGAAGGTGAAATTCTGTGACTTCCTATTCACAGCAGTTCTCTCAACACCCTCCTACAATCTCAACTATTGCTTTTGTTTCATGTCTATGTCACTAATGTATAATTGTGCTTTTTTATTTTTCCTTTTTCACTTCCTGCCCTGTAATATAAGGGGTGTGTGTGTGTGTGTGTGTGTGTGTGTGTGTGTTTGAATTTCAAGTACCAGGACCTGCTATTAAGAGCTGGAGTAAAAAAATGTTTTAGATTAAAGATTGTGCAAACATTGAAGTACCATTATACTAAGCTCCATTTAGGAGGCAATGTAGCACGTTCTATATTTCTGACTTGCTTCATTACTTAAAACTAAGTAGCAATTATTAGTTATAATACTGCCATTTTGAGACCTAAGGTTTTTGCAGTTAGTGCTGGAATTTAGTATCGTTTTAGATAATTTTCTCCTTGACATTTTGCCCTACTCGTTTAATATTGATCAACACAGACAGATTGCAGCCCCTGCTTTCTACAGGCTATAACAAAGGAAGAAAGCTGAGAAATAGCACAGTGTGCACAGCCCAACTGTGCCGTTCTTTACTGTCAAATGAGACCTACCTCAGAGGCCATGGTATCCCCGAAGGTTTATTTCAGTCACTTTGTCCAAAGCGAATTACTTAAAGATGGGTAGAAAACCTCCACTAAAAGGTACAAAAGTGATTAAACTGTTTGGCCATAAGTGTAGCCTCAGTTCCAAATACACTTATCTCTGAAAAGAGACTTAGAGCAAAATGTCATTATCTTCAATAGCTGCAATTTTAACATATGTTAGCCCAGCTGTGAATGAAAAGGCCAGTTTTTCATCTGTCTATGAGTTTTTCTATCTCTGTGCTGGAAGCTAGATAAAAACGAATGCTATTTATCACGTGGGCGCTATCTCTCTGTTGTACTCTTGTACTATATTTATTTCTTTGCATTGGGTTGCATTTGCTTGCTGGGTAACAGAGCCTCGAAGCCCAAGGCACAGAACTGGCACCAAATTCACAGTATTCAGTGTTCCCTTCTCTCTTCTTACCCAAGAAAAAGCAAAAGGAGGGGAATTCTGTTCTGCATTCAAGAATCATTCTTACAATGATCCAGTCCTTGCAACTGTACAGCTGCAACATCAGGGTGCTGATGAATTCCTCTAATTCCAATTTATTTTAAAGTGCCTTCCTCAGATACAAAAGGATATCTAGGATAGCCAGAGTTCTAATATTCACTGAGATGGTTAATCAGGGAACCCTTTCACACTACATGACTATAGCACTACAGTTTACATTAACTGTCATGACAACATCCTGTGGGATCCTGGGATATGTAGTTTGGTGAGACAGTAGAGTTCTCTGGCTGAGAATTCTGCATATGTGTGTGTATGTGCCTTCAAGCTGCCAGTCAACTTATGGCAACTCCATACATTTCATAGGGTTTTCTCAGACAAGGAATACTCAGAGGTAGTTTTGCCAGTTCCTTCCTCTGAAATATAGCCTGCAGCACCTAGTATTCATTGGTAGTCTTCCATCCAAGTACTAACCAGAGCTGAGCCTGCTTAGCTTCCAAGATCAGACAGGATCTGGTGTCTTTAGGGTGTTTGGGCCTGCTTCCTCATCTTGTGCCTCTAGGGCATTTGGAATTCTGAATACCCTCCACAAACCTCATATATCATGAATTCATAAGATGCTGCTGTGCCAGTTAAAGTGGAATCACAGTGCTATAACTGCATAGTGTGAAAGAGCTCTGTACATGGAATGTACCACCTCAGATTGTAAGAGAAGTTTCGGATGACGAAACATTTCTCCATACAGAAAAATAAAGACAACTCTAATTTTATAAGCCATTGTGCAAGGCAACACAACACTGTGCTTTGGACAAGAAAAATACCAGTGCCAGAAAGTGGCAACAATATTACAGAATAGAGACACGTGTGTTTGTAGTCATGCCTGTCAGTCAGATGGCTAGGTGAGAGAATAGCTTCTGCAGGAACACAAGAAACGTGTAGCCCTACAGATGTCCTATGCTACAACTTCCATAATCTTTTATGATTGGCCATGCTGGCTGAGACTTCTGGGAACTCAAAACATATGCAAGGCCATGTTGGATGTGCATGAAAGCCTGGTGCTTGGAAATAAGCAGCAAAGACCATCTAATGTAAAATGAAAAAGAAATGTTATGATAGGAACTCCATCTAGAGGGAGGCAGATAAACCTGGGATAATGTGGCCAGCTACATGCTTGGGGGGTAGAGAGAAGATGTGTGTAGCAGAGGAAGGAAGTGAAGGCATTCTGAGACCATTAAGTCTAGGTGAAAAGAGACAGATCAGATAAAACAAAGAGGGGAACCTCTAGGTCACCTTATCAATTGTCTCCACCAGACTCTTCATGGCCCATAGTCCTTTGCACCCCACATAGCTATTGTACTTCAGTTCCAGCAGACCAAAGGTTTCCCACTCTTGCCCCAAAGTGTGCTGCCTGTGGAGATCAGAAGTGCAATATGTGAGCACATCCAGCCTGCTAACTTAGGCAACTGTACGGTGCTTTTCAAAATTTGCCTGAGGATCAGGAGTTCTGGCATTTACAGCAAGTTACAGAACTAGGAAGGGCAAGTTGCTAAAAATGTATAACCTATTTGCACAGAAGCAAATTATTATTATTTCTGATTTACTGTTTTCTTTTGGTCTGCCTATGTAACAAGCTTCTTATTTTCTCGAGCCCCAGGAAATCTTTTCGAAAAGTAATGCCTGAATCATGCTCATCATTAATGTGATTGTTTGGGTTCACCATTATTATACTCTCTCTTCCTTCCTCATACCATGAACATCCTACTTTTTTTGAACAATTTTAAAAACCCATTGTTTGCTAAAGGTATAGTTACATTTGTGTTCTTCCATTTAGTAAACAATACCTGAATATCTCCTGCTGGGCTCATCCCAAATCTTTCTCTTTTTATCTCAGTTTTGCACTGCTAAGTGCCCCTTCATCATTCTGTGAAGTTTGAATTTCCAGGCATTGAAATCTCTTTCTGTTCTTCACCCTGCTAAGAACCCCTGTTGCCATTTTTCTCTGAGAACTCATTGTTTTGCTTTTAAAAGGTTTGCCCAGCAGTGACTGCTCTGCCTGGGAGTTTTGTTTGAAACTGACCCTGATCTTCAGTCACAACAGAGCAACAGTGAATGTTTTAAGGTCTGGAGACTGGGGAATACGGGAGATAACAACTTGAAACTAGAAAGGAATCATAAGGAGATGCACACTGCAAGTCACATTTCCATGCCAGTGTGTCCCAGCCTGGTGATTTGCTTCTTCTTGTTCAGTCACAATGACCTTTTCCTTCTATGACTTGTTTGATAGTTGTGCCCATCATTATGTCAGTTGTGATATGAGCATCCATGCACTGGAAAAGAAGATAAGCTAAGAAAATATGCATCGTACCAATGTGTATCACTTTGACAAAAGTACACAGCATACTCTTTTCCCTTCCACAGCACAGATTCCAACTGAACAAGCTGCCTTAACTATTGCTAATGGATTACTCCATGCTTTTTCTGTTTCTTGAGTGTAGCAAAGTATCCAACCTAGCCCTAGTTTCCTCTCCCTGCACATACAGAGCCCTCTCCCACTAGAATGGTGACATCCTTATAAGTAAATGTGGCAGTTTAATAAATTATCAATCCATATCTTGGGTGAGCAACTTGTTATTGCAGCTCCGATTGGCCCTATCAAGCTTAGATGGTAAAAGTGAGGGATCGAAGGAGAAGATGCTGAGGATGGTAGGAGGCATGGCTGGAGTGGGAGATGCCTATGAATCACTTTGTGACTCTTTCTTCCATCTCCCTTGAACCATATACAAAAGCCAACATATGAGATGGATGTTGCACAATGCGTATGTTTATCCACATATGAAGGAAAATTTAGATGGGTAGCAGGACTGCACCTGCCGTTCGCTCCCAGCCTTTATGTTCCTGTTGAAAAATATCAATGTCTAAAATATGAACTGTTAAAAGCCAATTAAACATCACTTCCACTAAAGCTGTACCCCCTTTCAGAGACACAAGCAGTAAGAAGTAAGCTTTCAATTAAGAGAGGTGCACACCAGAGAAACTGATACTGCAGGTGCATGTTAATAGAGAAATCACAAATCAGGTCTGGAAAAGATACAGGAAGAAAACATTTTCCCTCTAAAAAATAAAGTAAATAAATGAAGGGTGGCAATTGCAAACTAAATTGCTAGTGTTGCCGCAACCACAGATAATAGCCAGCCAATAACAAAATAAGAAACTTTCATCCTAACTATATAAGCTCCAAGAGAGAAGGAAATGACTTGCTTAACTAGCCATTTCCTCATGTTTCAAATAAGAAAGTAATATACATAGAGAGCAATTTATTTCCAATATAGCTTTATCAGACCTTAGAAACAGAAGTTCCTTTAGGACATGTTTGTTTGTTTGTTTGTTTCAGGTGACATCACTCCAGTCTCAGCAGGGCAGACAATCTACTCCAGATTTTAGTCTAAACTCAAAATGAAGATGCTAAACCCTGGATAGTTCTTTTCAAGGGTCTGTTCCATCCAAGGTCAGCTCTATTGTCAGGCAAAGTGAGGTGACTACCTCAGGCAACAGGGAATGAGGGACAGAATGCTGCTTGGACCTAGTCTACACTTCCTAGGTTACCCTGTTACCATCAGGTACTGAGGAAGACATTCCAACACAAACAAAGGACAATGTCTTCAAGGTTCAGCTTCATGTCTGGTCAGCTGTTGTACACAGAATTGGAGGAAGAGCAGGAAAAATAACTTCTCAGCTGTTTTTCCTCAGACCACAAATGTTTGGGGCCAATCTACACCTTTCTGTCCTCTGTTGCCTAGCTAATACTTTTGCATTCAAGCAACTGTTTAAATGGCCTGGTTTGACTTTTGAACAGCTGATTCCATGGGCTTTCAGTTGGTTTTTAGCTCCAGCAGTGACCTCTTTTGTTGTAGTTTAACTTATTTTAATGATATGTTGTTACTTTGTGTCACAGCTTGTAAATGACACAGTCTACCCCTCGTCCTTTTTCTGCTATGGAAGGGCAGGATATAAATTTCCTGAATAAATAAGCCAAACAACATCACCATCAACCCCACTGCATGAAGTATTACTGGTTCTAATGGCATTTTTGCACAGGTCATTTTTGGTTTGCTACAAAGCAGGTATCTAATATGCAACGTGAGTTTAAAATAGCTCACTGTATCTAAGGCTGTGTGTGCCTGTGTGAAATCCAACATGCTGTTGTTACATTGAAGTATCTCTCTCTGGATTTAATGGAAGGGAAGCATGCAGGCACAACTTAGTAACAGATACAATGTGTACAGTTCTTCTCATTTAAAAAATGGTGGATGCAATCCAAGCAAAGCATTTTTAAGCTCGTAGGTGACTTCATTATCCTATGGCATGTTCCATTAGCAGACAAATCAAATGTCTTTCATGTAGAGTTACAGATAACAAAAGCTAGCAAGTGCAAGAGTGTCCTGCTGAATTCTCAGTAGGGCTTATGGAATTGAATTGTTTAGAAACAAATGCCGAGCACTTAATGTCTTACAAAATTATAGATTTTAAGAGACTACTTAACAAGAATGAAAACAGGGCAGTTGCTGGTAGGTTTTCTAACCCTTACAAACCATCACAGAATGGGTGGGAGGGAGATAACATTTTGCAAGAGAAGGAGATTAACAATTTCACATTCTCTGTTAACAGATTTTATATGTCTTACCAGTTACACATGCATTAAATCAATTTAAAGCTAAAGGGCATCAATACACAAATCAGCTATCAGGTTTTTATCTGCACAGCACTGTATCTATGTTTGTAAATGGTACAGCAAAGCAGACTGGAGGAAGAAGAGAGTAACAGAAAGGTTGTGGTTCATTTCCCTTATACTAAAGGAGCTTCCAGCTGAATTACCATTCCATTTATCTCCATTTCTTGAACATAAAGTTGGTACCCAGGCTGGCCTTATCGGTGAAGCAAACCAAAATGACTGCTTCAGGTGCCAATTATGCAAGGATAGTAGAGAAGGTCAGTGTGTGTGCCTGTGTGCATGATGGTAGTGGTTCTTAGACTGCTCCAGGCACCTTCAGTGGTCATACAAGAAGACTTATCTTTAGGTTATAGAGAGAGTTGTACAACTGACTCCAGCACAAAGATCTTCAGTGGTCAATCACTCAACCTTTAGATAGTTTTGTTACATAACAAAGTTGAGAATAAAATTCATCATGCCTTTGGTGAGAAGCCTGACAATTATTCTTCTGCCTTAGTGCTGTCAAATTCTCAGTTCTGGGGATTTTTCTCCCCTTCTGATTGTCACAGAATGTGACTTTAAGCAGCAAGGTATATACACAAAAGGAAAGTGCCCAATGTCTTGTAGCAGCAAACACTTTGCTGTTGTGTGCTTGCAAGTCCAGTATGGTGACCTTAAGATGAATATTTCACAGAGTTTTCTGGGGCTGAGAGTATATGACACATCCACCCAGTGGGTTTCCATGGCTAAGTGAGGAATCAAACCCTGGTCACACTAGTACATCATGCTGGCTCAGATACCTTTGCAGAGTCCAAATTTTCCATTTAAAAAGCTTTGCATCATAAGGAGAATGTTCAAGGATAAATTCAATATGTATTACATATAATAATACCAACATTTTTTGAAAATAGAGTTTTGGTCTGCCATGACAGCCTCCCTGAGCAAATGGACCTAATGAAATAAGCTTGTTTGCAATGAATATTAACACTGTAATAAATCACTTGGTTTTCAGGATGTCCGAGGCCTCTTCCTATTCTTTTTTCTACTGCATTCTTAAAATGGACTCTTCCTACTAACTCAGCACTAGAGGATTCCTAAACGTTGGCACAAATCATTATTTTTTGATGGGTTTAGGCTTAACTGCTAAAAACATGAAGGATATAAGAAGAGCCACATTGGCTCAGACCAAAGGCCTATTGAGTACAACATTCTCTTCCCACGGTGGCTAACCAGCTGACTATAGAAAGGCCACCATCTAGACAGGAGTCATACCCTCCAGTGTTTCACAGATGAAAACCTGTAACCAAGCAACATCAAAGCATGGTTGAGATAGGAAAAGTTATTAATGAGAAATAACAAACTAGCTAGGAAAGGCTACAGCACTTTGCTTTCAGATGAACCTATTGGGAAGTTCAAGATTCCACTTCCTATCCATTCCCCTGAGTTGAGTGCATTTCTTTTACACATTGAACTCAGGCCATTTCCGCACTAGACTGTTATAGTGCTATTGAGGGCCCTCCCTAAACTGCAAACCCCAGGATTCCATAGGATGCTGAAAGTAGAATAATTGGACTATAATAGTCTAATGCAGAAATGGTCTCAGTTTGTAGCAACAGTTGTAAGCTGAAGACAAAGGAGGAAAGTGGGCGAAGGAGAGAACAACAGGGACATTTTTAAAGCAACTTAGAAAGTGGGATGACAGAGGATTAACCGAGATTCTCTCTACCAAATCAGGAGGGCAATTGCTCTCTCCACCAGTGATATGACATCAAATGATAGCCTGTGTTGGTGAATATTAATAAAGGAAATACGTTTTGATGGAGTCAGTTAAATTACAGTAAAAGGGTAAATATATTTATAAGATATCTTGAATAACAGCAAACTATAAAACTTTCATTTGTTGCAGGAACACAGAGGCAAGGAGACCACAGAGTATGAAAAAAGAAAAAGATTTTATTATGCGTGGGCTATTGGCTAGGTTTCCCCAAAAGTGCCAAGAGCCCTGAATGACAGTTACAGAGATATTTTATAGATACACAACTTGGTGAGCACTCCCCTTGCCCACCCCTGCAGATGTGCCAACTAGCATATTGCATATTTTCAGTACCTCCTAGCCTTGTATATATCCCAGGAAGTGGCATTCAGCATGTTCTGAACTTGTTCTTAAAAACAAGGACCTCAAGCCTCGCTTATCTCTTGCTGGTGCAGCAGACAGAAACTCCTTGACACTTTACCCACATTGAAGCTGAAGCACTAAAGCTGCTTAAAGCTGCTTTTAAAATTCTTTTTCCCTAAGCAACCTGCTTCAGTTCAGTTGAAATATGGCACAGGGTGGCCCACAGATGATTTTTTTTTAGGTCCCAAGGATCCCCACCACCACCTCCTACCCTAAAAACAATGAACTTTTTTTCTTTTGCTGTAAAAGTGATTGCCATAGAAGCAATTTTACAACATTCTTGCCCTCTGTGGGCCATTTTAGACCAAGGACACATCTTTTCTAAAGAGTTAACTGGAAGTTGACTTCCAGTTCATTTCTTGCTTTTTTTCTAAAAAGGCCTTTCTTGAGCCTCAAAAGCCCCACACATCCCAAAAACACGGTGAAACTGTGGGCAAAAAAATGGCTGGCACATCCTCTCAATCCCTGACACTTGTCGATCCCTGTATTAAAAGAAAAAAGAATTTGTGTAGCTCAAAAACAGAACGTGTCACTGAAAAAAAAAGAGCTGTGTGTATGGGGGGGGCTGTGTGTGTGTTAATGTAAAAGCTAAATTACTAAAGCCTCAACTTGAATCATTGTTTCAAATGTCTCCTTTAAAACTTCATCTCTTGAACTACCAGTGAAGTTTCAGGCTTTCCTTCTCCACAAGGGAAATGCATCAGCCTGGTAAGTTATGTCATTGTCTGTTATGAAACTGCAACATTCATTGTTAAGCTCTTCATCTTTTGTATGACAAAGTGTTCCCTGGGGGTCTACTGTGGCTCTTGTTTCTGGCTACCAGCCTCATTTAATGCAGAAGGAATGTTTTGCTAGAAGTAGTACTATTGCAATACATACGAAGGTGGTTGTATTTTTGTCCAGGTCTTTTTTTCTTAGATAGATCAGCTGTGCTTCTGGTATGTTTGTTCTGATATATTTTGTCTCTGGCCCAACTATTTTTGTTGCAGCAAATTTATTACAGTTATTTTTTCTGGAGCTTTGGAGTGAGATAGATATTTTGCCATACCTTAAATATGGAGGGAAACAGGAATATGTATGCTGTCAAAACTCCCACTCTCCACATTATCTGTTAAATGTCTGCATAGCTATACATGTACATGGGGAGGGCCAAGACCTGCTTGGAAATGTGAGAGATAGTATTGGATCTCACAAACAGAGTAATTAATTGGGAAAGGCAGAAGCTGAACAACAGCTGGTGCTACCCCCTTGCATACAGAGAGACAGAGAGAGAGAGGGAGACTCTCACAAAGAACAAAAATACACTTAGGTCTTCTTGCAGAAACATATAAAAGCAGCTTTACCTACAAATAATTTAAATTATAAATAATTTAAAACATCTCTTTATGAAGGAAACAGAAGGAAAGGAAAAATGATGGTTAAAGCAATGTAGGAAGAAAATAGGTACAAGTAAAACAAACACAGAAGAATTCTGCAGATGTGCAAACTAGCAATTAGTGAGTATAGGCAAGCAAAGGTTGCTAACAAGACCTATCCTTAGGCAGAGTAAGGCAGTCATCTCAGATGGCAGAAGCTGTGAGACATGGCAACAGCAGGAAGTTGGAAGACAATCCTGTGTGCTAAATGGATTCCTTGGCTCCACTAAGCTAACCTGCTGCCTTCAGGAGTGCTGGAAGATACTATCTATCATCAGTGGAGGACAAAGATTCACATGCCAGTTAAGGCCAGAGTAAAGTGGCTGATGCCTGGAGAAGCTCCAACAACAGTTCCAACAGCAAGCTCCCCCATGGAAGGGCACACTTGATGGTGCTATAGAGCCAAGAGGAGACCTCCCTTGGCAAGAGTCAACCCCTTTAAGGATAAAGGTAGAATACCAGATGATGTGATAAAGGCTGAATATTTAACAGTAACCCCAATATACCACCAACATCTTTACTCCCTCTGTAGTTTGGAAATGGCAATAGAGTAAGTCATAAATGCTACCAGTCCTAGGGGCCAGAGGAAGAAGAAAAAATTATCTATTTCTCTCTCTAGGAGCATTTTTCTCTTAACAGCATTACAGTACAATTGTTCTTCAGCCCAGGCCACAAAATGTTGTGGGCTGGCCCTGTCCAAAAGATTCATTACACATAAGTTGAAGAGTCATAACAACACAAAGCTCTCACAGAGGGATGTCCACAGAGAAAGGACCTGCATTGCATGTTATTTGCTTCTATGTAGGCAATCAACTGAACATGTTGAATGGAACTCAGGATCCCAGGCAGCACATAAGAGCCTGCTCCACTCACTCCAAATATTCATTGTGACCTGTGAAGGGACCTTTGTGATGTCACAGCGACATGGTAAGTTCAGAGTTTACCATGTCCTTGCAATAGTAACCTGAATCATAAAATCATAGAACTGGAAGAGACCACAAGGGCCATACAGTCCAACCCCTTGCCATGCAGGAATACACCGTCAAAGCATTCCTGATAAGTGGCCATCCAGACTCTTTTTAAAAACTTCCATATCTCATATCACATGGCTCCCAGGCCTTCTACTTCTAGACACATTCCAGCGTGTCCTGTGACTTTTTATTATTATAGGCGGCATTCACAAGACCTTTAGCTACCCATGTCACACTTGTGTAGTGGGGAGGGAGTAATCTCATGTCTGAAATGGTTCCAACATTACATGTAATTCAACATAGCCTATGCACAGTCTGGTAAATTAAATGTCCAGTTTTTTTACTTGGGCTTCTTGGATGAGAACCTATCTAAAACAGAAATATTAAATGCAACTAGCAAATGAAGCTTTTTCCCCCTCATGTTTGAAACAAAAGACAACACCACATCACCAGTAATCCCTCATCTTAATCATAAATTGCATTAAATTTTCCTAAACATTTTTAATAAGTGTATACCTGTCCAATAGTCTGAATTACAGCTGGATCACACATGAAATTGTGAGAGGTTTGTTTTGTTTTGTATATTTTCCTTTTTGCTTTGAAAGTTATTGATTGGAGTCAGAACAGCTGGACCAGTTGCCCAAAACAGTCAATAATATTGACCATTGTGTAATCAAAGTAAATCGTGTCTGTGATGCACTTAGTTTAAAAATTGCTGCAATTATCTGAAGAACTAATAATTGAGTGGGGGTGGTTGATAAGAATTAAAACCCTGTTTGGCAAACGTCATTCAGGATTTATTGTCCACATCCGTTTCTCTTTAACTGGCCTGCTCATTGACTAACCTGTCACAATTAATGGGATTGCTGGTCACCTTTCTAGTTTAAATACTTATACTAAATACCTAATTGAGTCCATCCAGACAAACATTGACAGTTAGCCCATCATTTAGTATTCTGGCAGCTTCTTCATAGTGGCCTAAGGATTTTTTCTCCATCTCCAGAATGATGAAGCCAAGAGGTAACTCTTTATAACAGGGATGGCTACAGTGCAAATTGTACAGCCACATGCAGCTTCCCTCAGGCTGTTCTTTAAATCTAGCTGCTGCCAGCACCTTCACCACAAATTTGCCAGCAGAGCCAACAGGATCCCAGCCGTACATTTTCATATACCTTCCTATAGTATGTATAAGAACTCAGAAGCCATGCTTGGAAAGATGCTTTTAAAGAAATGATATGTTCTTGTTAGTTGGGATAAAATCCCTCAAAAGGCAACTGGATATCATTGCCATTGCAATAAAAATATTTATTGCTTTATTAACATGTTACTTGTTAGTTTTCCATTACTTTTTAATTCCTTGGGAGTGGAGAATCCATCTAAACATCCATTCAAAATTTGGGGAGCAAAATTCAAAATAATCTCACAAGTTCCTCACGCAGAACAAGAAAAAGTAATGAGTTGATGTTTATTGCATGAAAAGAGATAATAACATTGTGACACTGTAGGTTTATTTCCAGTCTCTTAAGTGGACTTCCACCTTTGCAAAACTGGAAATTCCCTCCCAGTGTTTTACTAGGGTTCTTGCCAGCCTCCCAAAGCTGATTCCCACGCTTGGAATGACTGGCAATCTCCCCAACTCCATCGGTATGCTGCCACCCCCCCCCCCGAATTATGAATTACTTAGACAGAACAGGAGGGACTCTGCCTAGCCTCTAAGCGTAAGGATCTTCCCCCTCCTCTTTCCCCTGAGTGAGAGAGGTCCTATGTAGCATGTGCCAACCCTGGCGTGGAAATGGAGAGAAACGGAGGTTTATAGAAGTGTTTTAATCAAGACATGCAAATAAACAATATATACTTGGGAGACTCCCCTCTCCCAGGTGCACTTAGTTACAAGAATTTACAAAACAGATATAACAGCACAGATACATTCTTAAGATCAGCCAATTCCCAAAATAACAACATCCCTAACGCGACTAACTACTTATTTCTAGTTACTCACAATTAGGTTATAGGCGTAGATGGTCTAAAGGAGGAGAGGGGGGGGGTCCAGGAGACACAGCATGCCTGCCAGCTCAACTGGGCCAGCTCTCCCCTCTCTCTTCTCTCTTTCTCTCTCTCTCTCTCTCTCTGGCCACATGGCCTCTCAGAAGTTTTATATTTTCCTCCTTGGAAGGATCTGGAAGCCTCTCCAAGATGCCCACCTCTTTTCCTTTTGGTTGGTCAATTCTCACCTTGTGACCTGTGATGCTGACCCTTTCCTTTTGGTTGGTCAACTCTCACCCTGTGACCCTTGATGTAATCCCAACACCTCATTAACCCTTGGTTTACCTGAAGAGGGAAGTATCTCCCTTTGATAAGCCTAGATAATGGGAAGCCCCATTATCACAAACATTATTATAAGATATTGTCTTTTTTAGAAAAAGATCCTCCATTTTGATCTTGTTACCCCTTCCTTCCCATCCTGCAGGTGCAGATTACAGATAAAATCTTTGCTTGTAACATGCCACTTGCAATCTCTGTTCAGAAGCCATTCTTGTTGGTACCAGGAGGACCTGTTCCCAAAAAGTGTGCTTAGGGCTATGCACTGACTTCTTCATACCTCAACTTAACAAACTGAGCTCCTTCTCCATTCCTTTGATCAATTTAGTTCTTCTTTTGTACTTGGTTTTTCAAACTTATTCATACATGTTACATTTTCGGATTGGACAAAATAGGAGAAAATATTCTAGGTAATGGATTTAACACTGCCTTGAATAGAATCCTACTATTCATTCTGTTTTCAGGAAATGCATATTTATTGAATTGGTCTGCCTGGTACTCACAAAACACCACCATTTTAAAAAGTTGATTTCCCTTGACAGCAGTATTGTGTGGAAACAGCATATAAGACTCTTTAAAAAAATCTGTCTGTTCAAAAATATCTGCTTCAAATTATCTGATAGAATGATGTCTTGTCAGTGCTTTCTATGGGTGTGTCCATCTTAACACAGACTTTTTCCATGTTTGATGAGGTTAGACATGTGCATCTTGATATATTAATTCCACTATTTTTTTAAAAAAAATTAATTTAAAAAAAATTAAAAATGTACTCACATGTGTAATAGCACTGCCATAATTTTCTGTCATCTTTCTGACAGCTTCAGTGCTGATGTCATGAGTTGAAAGACAAGGCAAATTAAAAAAAAGTGTAGGGTGTAAAAAAAGAGGAGAGGGGAAATATTAGTACAACTTTGGTTCTTACTTTATTAATTGGTTAAATTAATTGATTAAAACACTTTGGTCAACTAAAAGGATATCCTAATGCAACAGATTTTTGAATTGTTGTTGTTGTGTTGTATTATGTTGTTGCGTACCTTCAAGTCATTTTCTGACTTCTGGTGATCCAAAGGCAAACCTATCACAAGGTTTTCTTGGCAAGATTTTTTCAGAGGGTGGTGGCCATAGCATTCCTCTAAGGCTTAGAGAATGGGATTTGCTCAGAGTCACATAAAGTGACTTCACATGTCCAAGCAGGGAATTAAACTCTTGTCTCCCAGAATCCTAGTCTAACATTCAAACCACTACACCATGTTGGCTGCCATGATTTTTGAATGCTAAATGTAATAATTGTCTTTATGCCCTAACATATTACTTCAGTTCAGGTTTGGGATGCTACAACCATAGGCAGAGTCCGGCTGTCAATACAATCTGAACATGTCCAGTTCTTCTTAGATATGAGGAGGATAATGAATCACATTAGCAAATTAGAGAAAAGTAGTGGCTTTAAAGGAAAACAACGGGCAACAGATTAGTTATTTATTTAAGGTATTTGTATTTCTGTTTTCTTTTTGGAAAGATGAATCTTAATATAGTCCATAATATTAGAAACTCAAGGACCTGCAATAATACCAGTTGATAAAATAGCAAAACAACTGTGTAGCAATAGCATAACAGAGTATTTATTTTAAAATAATAAGTAATAATAAATTATTTTAAAATAATTAAAATCTACAAGGATAGCTGACAGCAAACAAATTTGTTGACCTTAGCAAACAAATAAGTCTTGTTGGCAGCAGAAGCACTCCACATTGGGAGCTTGTCTAATCTCAAAGAAAGATCATTGCATACCTCTGGATGCCCTGGTGGCACAGTGGTTAAATGCCAGTACTGCAGCCACAAGGTGGTAAGTTCAATCCTGCCAGGCTCCACGTTGACTCAGTCTTCCATCCTTCTGCAGGTCAGTGAAATGAGTACCCAGCTTGTTGGGGGCTATTAGCTAACACACATTGTAAACCACTTAGAGAGCACGTAGCTAATAAGCGGTATAGAATACACAGGCTACTGGTCCTGCTCCTGCTATCTTTGGTGCCACAGTAAAGAAACCTCTTCTCTATGCTGCAGCCATATGAACCTCACTGGACATGAGAGTATTCCCCTCAGAAGCAGAGAGAATATGGTGGCCTGTTTAATATTGGAATATTGCTGTCCCTAAGGACTTTAGTTTTTTTAAAAAAAAAAAACCTGGGGTAGAGCCATAGTAGTCTGTTACAAAGCAAAAGAGTCTTGTAGTACTGTAAATAATAAGTAGGTCCTGGGCAAATAAGAAAAAATAAGAAAATAAGATCCTGGGCAACTCAGGGTATATACGCTAGTGCCAAATAAAAGTTTTAGTCCCTACAGTACCTAAAGGTTCTTCGTTGTTATAATTTTTAGTGAGATAGCTATACCAGTCTGTTCCAGCATAAAAAGAAAAAGAAGGGTTTGGACATCTAATTTAAGGCTCCTCAAAAAACCAATCCTTGCAGTAAGTATCAAGCTACTATATTCCTGAGTTACAGACCTTGTAGCAGTTGTTCCCAAAGCCACATCCAGTCATGCCATAAGTATACAAGTGTGTTAGGTTCTGATGGAAATGAGGCAAATGGTAATATGGACAGGGTTTCCTTCTTTCCCCATACTTCCCTATGCAACATCTTATCAATGGGACATCCAGAGCTCTGGGAGGTATTAATGCACCCTGACATTGGAAGCTACCCCTGCTGATATTGGGATCACTGGGATTTAAAAACAATCTCATCTTCTGCCCTGGGCTTCAAAACCCTTGGCTGATCTCAGAAATTCACAAGGAATAAACCAAGATAGGAGGTACATGGTTTGGATAGTGCCCCCCAGAAATGATCCATACAGATAAAACTCCTGAGGCTTTTTACCAGTCCAGAGGAACCTCAGAGTAACAGATTTATTTCAGCCTGACTAGGAACTGGATCTATAAAAATTCATGACAAAATAAATGTTGGTCTTGGAGGTGCCACAAGGCTCCTTTGTGTGTGTGTGTGTGTGTGTGTGTTGATATAGTTATTTAGGAATTACCTCTTGATGAAATAGCTATGTTCATAATAGCAGTTTGTGAAAATTCTCTAGTTTGTTCTTTGGCTGGAATTCTAAGACACAGTTCAGAGAAGTAGCTGTGCTTGCCCAAAGAGACTTCACATTTGTATTTCTCAGATGACCCAGTTGTCATCACATCACATGGCAGACTGCTTTTCCAACTCAGTTGAGTTTCAGAAGCACTACATGATCTGGGATGGGGAGGGGGAAACATTTAAGCACAACAGGGATTCAGACCATAACACAGGTCTCTTGAATTGTGGCTTTTCCTTCCTACTAAGGTTGTAATTCTATACCCATTTACTGGGCAACAGCCTCCAACAAACTCAATACAACTTACTTCTAGGTGGATAAATATAGATATAGATGTATACAGTTGGCCCTCTGCATTCACTAAGGTTAGGGGTGCAGGACCCTCAGGAAAGTGGAAAAATGTATGTGTCTGTGGGAAGGGGGCCAAAGTGTGGTGAGCGAAACAGGCACCTAGGGTCCAAACCAGGTCAGGGCAGCAGAAGGAGAAGGCTCAGCATCATGGCCTATACTACCTTTCTCTCACACATCTCCCTCTTTGTGTCTCGGCGGGGGGGCATCAAGATCAGGTTTGTGGTGCTGAGAAATTGGGCTGCAAGCTACCCTTAGCTGGTCATACAGTGGCTGGTGAAGGAGGTGGAGGACCAGATGCAAGTTTTTAAAGGTCTGTGTAGCCTGATGGGAACCAAGAGGGAAAGGTCTCCTAGAAAAGAAGCACCTGAGGTAGAGTTAGAGAAAGAAACCCTGTCCATATAAATAACCAGATCCATGAAAATCAAACCAACAAATATGGAGGACCACCTGTAGATATCTCTGCCCAGAACTAAGTATGATTATGTTCTTACTCTCCATTTCCACCCACAGTAGCATCATTCTTTCTTATTCTCCTGCTATTTCTGAACATTGTACGTGCTGTTTTAGCTTTGCAATTATTCTTGCCAGAGGCTTGTTTTACAGGGCTGAACATCTGTGATCTTCCTATTCAGTGGTATTTTTTCCCCTTTTGAAGAAAGAGTCCAGAGCTAATCACCTTGCTGTGGTCATTTGCTGCTTCCATCCAAAATGTACTTCATTTGTCTCTCACGGCTGCTTGAACGTCTCTTCAGATTTGTAAAGTGTCAAGGTTTGGGATAGGCTGTAAGCATGCATGTTTGCCTTTCCCTTTTTAACTGACATTTTGTTTTAGTGTTCCTGGCAAACGTGATTGCTATCGCACAGAGAACCGACAGTAAAGAAAACTAAGTAGCAATCAGAACTTCTGTGAAATAAGAAAAGTAATGCAGTTAAGCACTGTAAATAGGAAAAGGGAAGAAAGAAAATCAAATCCTCCTTTCCGCTCTTTTCTTAGTCAAAATGCAATGATATATCTTCATTTTATCATATTTATATATTTATTGCTGTAAGAAAGCCATAGAGCCTCTCACTGATGGAGCAGATTACAGGAGCCGCTCAGCAGATGCAATGACCGCAAAGGGAAATATGCTCCAGATCAGTCCTGCCTTTTTCTCTGAGCTGGTTTCCCCTATTTGCCATTGGCCCCTGCTTTGTTCCTTTCCATTTTTAAAAAATTTCTTTACTTATTACCATTCACAGCCTTTTCTGCACCATTTGTTCTCTTTTCCTCATCACTCCAGCTGTATTCTACTCCTGTGGCCATCTTGGCAAGGGCGGTCTAGATCATCCCTTCATAGTGCCATCATGTTTGGGAGAGCACAGGCTCTGTTTCCTGGATGTTACCGATGTGTGCATGGGTTTGTAAAATCCACCTTTCCCATTGGTAGACAGAGAAATTCAGCAACATCATCAGCCTCTCAGTCTCTTTCTCTTTTTTCCCTAAGAGGTTTTAACTTTTCTGCTGCCACTGAAAGTGCCAATACCAGTAACTGTGTTGGCAGTCTGGCCATCATTTGCCTCCTACACAATGCTGCATACCTAAAGTCATTCCATACTATGTTGGGGGGAGACATTTCGTTGTTGCAGTTTATTGCCATCAGGTTGATTTCAGCTTATTGCAAATGAGAGTCCTGAATGAGAGTTCTGGAAGACAAGCTGTTACTATCATCTCTGCTGATGTCTTGCAAATTTGGGCTGTGGCTTCCTTCAATTAAAAAAGTGGAGAAATTTTGGAGAAAATTCTTCATTGCACCTCTTTTCCTGGGACATTAAAAATACCAGAGTACTAGAACTTTTCCCTACATAAAATATCTTGTTATAAATTGTGTCTCAACATAGTCATAATTCTTCAAGATTCAGCTCCTTGCTCAAACTGTTAAATTCTGCAGATTTACTGTGAATATATAGAGGTGTGTTTTTTTTATGAAGATGCTTTATATCATTCCTTTTCCACAAACCCTATCCTAGATGGGGGCGGGGGATGCTGTATTCAACTCTGAATAAGAGATAGAGCTAGTACTATGACTACACCAGTCTTCCAGTTTACCAAAACACTTGTTACCAGCACACTATCACCATCACCACCCAAGAGGTTTCACAGGGCACCAATGATATGTAGTGCTTAGCCACCTCCAGACTGCCCAATAATTCCAATAAGTGTGTGGGTTTTCTGTTTCAGGATATCATGGTTTGTGACAGTTGTTTCCACTCCTGCATGCAGATGTGCCCTAAATATACTAGGGTTTTGGCCCTGATTTGTTGCTGATCATAGCAGAGTTTACTGCTACTCCAATCTGCACATTTCTCTTCACAGAAGAAACTGGAGACATGTTTCGAAATTTTCAAAACATAGTTGTTCTATTCACCAAAAAAAAATGCCTCTGACATTTACCACATTATTCTGCTTTGGTCAGACACCATCTGGAATACTGTGTCCAATTCTGGGCACCACAGTTCAGGAAGAATATTGACAAGCTAGTGTCATGGGCCAGGACTCAGCTTCCCCAGGTGAACAGCAGCCTAGAAGGACAAGCAGATGCAAGCACACTGGGAGCTAATAATGCTGGGATGAGAGCCAGCTGACTCCATCCTTCTTAAGGAAGGCAGAGGGCAGTGGGTTGACGCTTGAAACAACTCATGTGTTTATTACCCTTTGCCTTGTGTGCTCTAGATTCCCTGCTCATTGCCTGCCTAGATTTTCTGATTCTGGACTGTCTGATAATGTTGCCTGCTGGATTCCTGGACCTTTGGACTGATTCTTGACTAAGTTTCTTTTCTACCCTGAACAGGCAAGCTCTACTGAACAGCTAAGTTTGTCTGCTGAATATCTCTGCATTCCATTGCCTGGAAACAGACAGCTGGAACCTACCACAGCTAGGACGTTTCCAGAGGAGGGTGACCAAAATAGTAGAAGGCCAGGAAACCATGCCGTATGAGGAGCAACTTAGAAAGCTGGGTATGTTTAGCCTGGAGAAAACAAGGTTAAGAGATAACATGATAGCTATGTTTAAATATTTGAAAAGATGTCATTTGGAGGATGGAACAAGCCTGTTTTGCTGCTCCAGAGACTAAGGCACAGAGCAATGGCTTCAAACTTCAGAAAAAGAGATTCCATCTAAACATTAGGAAGAAATGCCTGATGGTAAGAACAGTTTGATAGTGGAATACACTGCCTCACAGTGTGAAGGAGTCTCCTTCTCCGAAGGTTTTTAAACAGAGGTTGGATGGCCATCTGTTGAGAATGCTTTGATGGTGTATTCCTGCATGACAGGGGGCTGGACTTGATGGCCCTTGTGGTCTCTTCCAACTGTACAGTTCTGTGATTCTATGTTTCAGCCTGTGTATACCCTTAAGGGCTTCTTCAGGGGCTAGTTACAGTTTAGAAACTGCTGGGCTAGGAACTCTGAAAGCATTTATTGGTCATCTTTTCAGCATCTGCAGACATGTCCCCTGTGAATTTCATTGGACGGTCCTCAGTTGCTGCTTCTGTTCATCTGCTTTTGCTAAATGCCAGCATTCCATAGGATGAAGCCATGGCTATAAATGTGTAGTATGAACGGGCCCAGGAAAATTGTTGCAAGGGAAACATTATCTCATGATGCCTTCCACATGGGCAGCAAAGGAAGCCATAGAGACTATAGACCACCTGAAAGATTATGGTACAATGAAAGGCAGGACAACCACATAGCCCTATTGTCCACCACCTTACAGCTGAGGTAAATATAAGAACCCCACCCAAGAGAATTTCTTTTCTCCTTTGAACATTTTGTACCCCAGAAAGATTATTTTCTATCAAACTGAATGAGAATGGTCAACGGGATATGTGGGAGGAATATTCAGCTCAGCACTACAGAGTTATATCAGAAAGCTGAAAAAGAGGAAAACTGGTGTTTTGACTGGTGATGTCACATCTGTTCATATTTCAAAACAAAGCGGAAGCAACAGAAGCCTGAGGAAATCTGCTGGGTGAGGTGGGCCTATCACAGCCATAACTTAGAAAATGTTAATTTATTATTTTAAACTATATAAATAAGTAGTTACCATGACCTGATATTTAATTGCAAGGCAAATTTAACATTGTCACATTAGAATTTCACATAGCACTTTCCCTTGCATATGGATTCAATGTTTGCTTTAACACTACTCTGCCTTATTCTGGTAGTTGTCCGAAAAGGTAACTTTATCAAGCTCTTCCAAATTGTGGTACTCGACAAAAGGCAGTGGAGCAAAAAGGAAAGGAAGAAAATATGGGACAAGTATGAATGAACACCATCTGTTTCCATGCATTTCACTACAGAAATCATTTAAAAAGTATTCTGATTATGATGGAGCAAATTTAATGTAATTTCAGACATTGCTCCCCTTGAGTATGAGCACTATAAAAATGAAACAGGGAGTGCAGATGCTAGGTCATATTGTTAACAAAATGAAGCCTCTTACTTCTTCATGCCCATTCCTCACCAGTGAGTAAGTACAACACACACATCTGATATGAGGAAAAATGACTTGTATCTTTCCCCAAGCAAAATAGGTATCTTCAAACTTGTCCTAAACCTTCACATCTTTCATTTTACAAATTATAATGTATAGGTAGAGTGAAAATTTACCATCCTTTATAGAATTATTGCTTTCCTGTGTAAGAAGAAGATAAAGAACACATAGTGTGATAAAGAAAGACAGATGACCAGTGGAAAGCTGACTCCTAGTATAAGAAGACTTGCAAAGGTAGAAGACCAATTTGCTACACAATTAAACCCACAGAAGGGACAGCAAAAGTCATGTCACATGCTTCATGTCAGAGCTAAAGATAGTGTCTCTTGATCAGAGGAGATAACAGTTCATGGGGGAAAAAAGATCTAGGTGATTTTTTTTAAAAAAATAGATACATCCTCAGGAGTTTGGCTGAACTAAGCACAAGAAAATCAGCTTACCCTGCTTTCCTGCCATGTCTCTAATTTTGAAATGAAAAACCTCCATGTCCTTTCTCTGATGGCTACATCCTGTCAGTGAACTCTGTAATTGAAAAAGCCACAAAGGGTTCATGCTGTTTAGATAGAGAAAAGCCCTAGGTCCCATAGTTGCCAAGGCCTTATTAAACCTAATGGAACTTCTGGGTGTTCGCTGTCTTTCAGCCTGTGACAACAGGTTTTTCATTCCTGGAGCTTCTGGAGAAAAGCATATTGAAAGTAAACAATTTTTGATAGGAAGGAAATTAGTTTTCATTGCAGTAGTGAATTTCTGCCTTTTTTTTTCCCCCTTTGGTAGTATTAATTAGGATAAGCCAGATGGTTTTGTTGATGTTTAGGGTATAAATCCAATAAACAAATAAAGTGGTGGATTGCCGGTTCCGTAGCAGTTAGTAATTTAGTATTCTACTAAATATTTCCTCTCAATGTGCAAATCACTTTCCTAAGAAACCAAAACACTGTGGAAATCTATGGTGGGTGAATTAGTGTTTTCCAGCACAAGAAATTCAGTGGCCAAATGCTGAAAAACAAGCCTAGGCTCCAGCCCGGTGTGGACTTATTTGAAAATACGTCCCACTGAACTCACAGGAAGTATTTCTGAGAAAACATGATTATGATCGTGCTGTTAGTTATCAGTTAGTGAAGAAACCAAACAGCAAAGCTTCTAAAGCAAGATAATCAAAAAAGTTTCGTATTCAAAACTCTATGTTTATTTATTAGTAAACAAATATCCCTGTACTGGTAAGAAAATTTCAACTCTAGTTTCCAATTAGGTGGTCTTTAATAACACAGCTGGCTATAGTTTAATTTCTAATTCATTTTATTTAAACCAAATACTTTTTGCAGGAAAGTTCCTCCACCTGTTTCTTGCTTTCTTCCTGTATTTTATTAATCCATCTCAGAATTTGTCTTTAAATTTTGAATTTTGTAACAAAAACACAAAAGATAGGAAACAACTTAGAAAGACATTGTTATCTAATGTCGATTCATTTTTTTAAAAATCAGAAAAGCGTTGAAGCATTAGATAGATGCATAAAATCTCTATGACTGCCTACCTCACAGAAGACATACTGGAACCCAGTAGCAAGGATACCCATAGTTACACCGTCAAAAAGAATTGCAATAAGTAGCAGCATACAGTAGGCCATCCACATTCATGAGGGATAGGGACACAAATCCCTCATGAATGTCAAATAATCACGAATAGGGTATCCTCCCTACAGGCTTCTGCCTGGCAGGTGCACCCACCCAGGCGGGGGGCAGGAAGGCAGGAAACAGGCAATTGCCTTCCCTGCACTTTCCTGCCATCCGCGAGAGGCATGCGTGCACTGGCTGCGGCAGCAGGAGGAACGTAGGGAACTGGCAGTCACTTTCCCTGGACTTTCCTACCACTGGCTCGGGGCACACCTGCACCCGCAGCAGCAGCGGAGGGGGCAGCAGAAGGAGCAGGGGGAATTGGCGATTGCCCTCCCCGGACCTTTTTGCCCCCTGCACCAGCATACCCGCACTCGCAGCAGGTCCGGGGGTGGCGGGAGGAGTGTGGGGAACTGGCAATCGCCCTTCACAGACTTTCCTGCCGCCCACGTGGGCATGCCCACACCTGCAGCAGCGGCAGTGGGAGGAACATGAGGAATTGGTGATCACTCTCCCTGGACCTTCCTGCCACCGGTGCAGAGTGTGCCTGCACCGGGGGCAGGGAGAATGGAAGGAGCAAGTGGGGTGAGAATGAGGTGGGAGCAGGTGGGCACCCCGCAAACAATCAAATCAGTGAACATGAAAACCGCGAATGTGGAGGGAGAACTGTATTTGCCATCAGTCTCATGAAAGTATACTGAGGAACCAGGTTCAACTGATTCAGAATTATAAGAGATGTTTTCAGTTTTTTTGTTTTTTTAAAAAAAGGAGAAGCTGTGTTGAAATAGGCTAATATGAATGGGCATACATATTTAAACAATTCATTTGCTGTTTTTAATGCAGTGACAGAGGAAACTCATTTTTACATTTCCATGAAACATGAAACAGTCTAATCTTCCAAACTTTGTCACTGCAAAAGCATACACCTCCACTATGCAAGAACAGTCTTGTGAGAATAGCTCAGAACTTCTTGGAGTTTTGTTGCTGTTGTTGTGTGCCTTATGACGAACTTACGACAAACCTACCATGGGGCTTTCTTGGCAAGATTTGTTCAGAGAGCATTTACCATTGCCTTTCCTTAAGGCTGAGAGAGTGTGATTTGCCTAAGTTCACTCAGTGGGTCTCCATGGCTGAGCAGAGATTTGAACACTGGTCTCCCAGAGTTCTTGTCCACCACTCAGACCATTGTACCATGCTGGTTCTCTCCTAGAGTTTTCACAAGTTCATTTTTGTTATTGTTCTTTTCCTTTAAATGTCTAGATTCATTTTCTACTTTCCTCTATGATATATATCTTTCAAAAGCTTTCAACCTAATGAGAAATTATTTATGGTATTATATAGTGGAGAAAGGTACCATTTGTCACATTTATATCCAACTTTCTTTCAAAGAACTCAGGGTAACATACACGGTTTTCTCACAACCCTGATAGGCAAATGGGATTTAGACAGAGTGACTGGCTCATTGTCACCCACTGAGAGTGAATAGTCAAACCTGGATATTCCCCAGCAAAGTTCAACACTCAGACCTAATGCACTACATGTTGTTTTTTCATGTTGTTATCAGGAATAACATAAAAGCCATTTGACCTAAACAAGAATGTTGTGAAATAGACCCAGCACTGATTTATGCCATGAACCCTGAACCAGTTGGACCTAAAAAGGCAAATGAATGGTGGCAGCTAGCTAGATTCATCAATAGCTTTACATCTGTTTCAGCTACATGAAGGAAAGCTATCTCATTGGGACTTACTCATAAAAAGACATGCATAGAATTCAGCTGTGTGTTGTGTGTAAGAATGACCCCACTTATTTTTCTTTGGTTCTGTGTACTTGTCGCTGTCCCATGCTCTTAACCTTAATCACTGCTGGAGTGTGATTCCCCCAAACTCTTCCCAAAGTGGAATTTGGCCCCCACACCAAAAGCCCCTCCAGTTCCTAATGTTAACTGGGATGGCTGAGTTCACAAAGAGTTATGTTGTATGGTATCTTATAGACCCTGAAATCAGACCCAGTAAACAGATGCTGAAGAAAGCCAGCATGATGTAGAGATTTGAGTTTTAGACTATAACACTAGAGACCAGGGTTTGATTTCCTTCTCAGCCCTGGAAACCCACTGGGTGACCTGAGGCACATCACATAGTCTCAGCCCAAAAAGTTCTGTGATAGGTTTGCCTTAGGGTCACTGTAAGTCGGAAATGACTTGAGGGCACACAACAACAACAAAAAGATGCCAAGCCTTTTAGCATGCAATCACCCTGCCTATTTCAAGGAATTTTATAAGCCTTCCAGATGAATGTGTCTACCACTTCTATTATTCCCATATCTTCACACTACTTCTTCTGTCTTTTTTTCTTATCAAAGAAAATAAGGAAGGAATAGGTGTACAATACATTTGGGCTGGAACGTAAGGAGCTGTCCCTTTGGAAGGCCTCTACTCATATGGTGGCCTGAATTCTATTGTTTGTCCCAATTTAAGTAGACCCACTGAATTACTAGGATTTACTGATAGGTTGATTTACAGCAATTGATTTCAATTTGTCTATTCTAGTTGGAACTACCGAATAAGATTTAGGCCTATGTTGTAAAACCTACATATTTGAATATTTCTGATGATCTTTTCTTTCTTCAAATCCTAGTTAATTGTACTGCCCATTCTTTTGTTTCAAAAGAAGAGATAAAATTACACTGAGCCATTTTTGGTTTACTTTTTCATATACCTTCTGCTTCATGGAGTTCTGAAAGTGATCTGTGAAGCAAGAAAATGTGCTTGTCAGCCTCCCTTTCAAGATGTGATGAAAACAGGCACATCACAGGCTCAGTTATCGCAACAGTCACTTCTGATTTGTCCGTGTGTGTGCCAGGCTAGTGCCATACCCCTTCATTCAATTTCTTTTTTTTTTCTACTCATTTTTAATCAAAATGGAAAATTCACCCATCTTTAGTGGCTGAAGAGGGTTGTTTTTGCTGTGTAGTGTAGGATATTTTTAAAAATCAGAAGAGTCACTTGTGCTCATTGATTATAATGACTAAGAGCAGGGCATTGGCACTAGTTCCATTTGCCTATGAACTGAAGAGTTAATTTGTTTGAAGAAGATGCCCTCTGTGATCACTCTTTCTTTGAACTTCAGCCATGCACACTGGCATGAACATGGGTAGGTTTTGCCGAAGAGGATCTTGTTTATCAAGGAAGCTTCATAAGTGGTAACAGCAAAAGCAATCTTTTAAAAAAACAACAACACTGGAGTGTTTGGAGCATTGTAATGGCTGGATTAGCTGCAGGTTGAACAGAACACTCCACCTGCAATAACACAAGTACTGCAGTTGCTACATTACCTTTCCTCTTCTGAAAAATGGCTAATGTGTCAACAACGTTCTTTGACAAGTCAAGATAATGTAGACCAGTGGTTCTCAACCTGTGGGTCCCCAGATGTTTGTGGACTTTAGCTCCCAGAAGCCCCAGCCACTATGGTCAATGCTCAGGGCTTCTGGGAGCTGAAGTCCAAAAACATCTGGGGACCCACAGGTTGAGAACCACTGATGTAGACCATGTGATCCCTTTAGGGAAGACTTTAATGGCATCGAACTAAGAGGACAAAAAAGGGGCAGGAATAAGAAAAGACTGTAAGCATCTCTTGCTCTTTCATACACAGCCAAATGCCACTGATAGGGAAACAACAACAGAGGAACTATGCTTTTCTTCATTGCACAGGCAGATAGAAAAATTATTGTCTATACTGTATACAAAGTGCTAAAATCACCAATAGTAGGATAATCAGAAGCATTGGTTCTGGCTATCCTTTCCTACCAGCTAAACACACAAGGTTCTACAACATCAGATGATTTTATTGGTAAACAGATAACCGCCAGAGATGATGATTGTCCAGTTCACTTGATTGCCATGGAATGGGTAGATTGGGACAAAAAGTCTAAGCAATTCTTTTTTAAAAAAAGAAATCCATTATTTATTCAATAAAATGTGGCTACCAATTACTGTTCATGAAATATTTTAAAAGCCACTTTTTGACATTTGTTTTGGGTCAGAAATATAGATTGCAAGGGTTTAATTATGGTGGTGGACATGTTGGTAGAATGGTAGCAACCAGTAAGGTAATTTTCCTCTCCTTTCCCTTCCAACCCTTTAATAGAAGTATAGTTTATAGCACTATAACCCGCTTTCATTTAAGCAGTATTTCATTAATATGCTAATAGTAAAAATAGCAGGGAAAGCATTCTAGTGTTAATTAAAAGACTGATTATGAAAAAAATTAATGGGGTTGTAAAACTGTGCCACTGCAAAGGTTATCATAAATGTGTGATGCACCTTGATAAGCCCACTTGCATGATACCTATCTGCCCACATAAAAAGCTACCCCCTTTGGGGGAAAAAACCACAAAAGAAGCACTGAAGACATCTGAACCTGTGAAACTGCACTGCTTCTCTATTGTCCTTTTATTAAAAACAAGTTTTCCGCAGGAAGAAAAAAGAAGGAAGAACACCAAAAAATCAACATAGTTTGCACCATGGACAGCTCATGGACCAAGCTAGGGGTGCCTCCCTCTGCCATTTGGGTGAGAGCCAGCCTCCACTTGGTCTATGAGCTGCCATGAATGTTCCTCTCTTGTAATGTATAAGATTGCTTCATTTTATGTGGAATCATAAATGAAATTCCACGTGAAATACCTACTGTGGAAGTAGATGCAATCAAAGACGACAATGTTATTTGTTCTTTACCAAACCACAGACCTTAATAGAAAGTACAACAATACAAAATGTTCTGTAATATTTTCCAAACTGAATTACTTCTTTAAAAATCCCCACCACATTATTCTATAGGAAAGTGACTTTGTTATTTCAAAGACTGAGATGTCTTCTGAGGTATATTTAGTCATTGTTGGTGTTTAATGTATCAAGTATAAATCTGAGAATTTCTGCCACTTTTAATACATTTGAAAAGCTTGATACAAAACTGACAAACTGCTAGAAGTTTTGGGAACTTTAAATTCCAGTTATCAGAAAGTTTGTGAGAACTTCTTACACTGCTACCACGTATTATTTTAAAGAAGGATTTAGCTACAATGATTTACTGATTCCTGACACTATAAAGCTAATCCTCTACTAGAAAGTAAGGGCTTATTAAATGACCATATTGCACACCAATTGAAGTTGTTGTAATATCAGTTTCTATTGGCACCATTACTTCCCTTAGTCTTTCCAGTTTTGGAAGTGTAGACAGATAGGGCTCTACTTGTTTAATGGTGAAGAAATTGCACTCTTTGTATTGTCAGAGACATTTCACATACTGCAAGACTCAACTTTCAATACCCCCACTAAGGGGAGTGGCAGGCCAGCACCATCTTATTATGATCCTTCAAGACGTTTTTATCCAGATAGGCTTTTGTAAGCTGATCTGTTGTTACTGGGGAATTATTTTCAAGTGTTGACTGGTATCCACCTTATGACCATAGTTTAATTGTTTCAAGGGAGTGTTGATGAATTTTAATTGTTTTTAATCTGTATGATTAGTGTTACTTGTTTTGAGCATCACTTTTGGATGGCATGGCAGAGTATAAATACAAGAAAGGAAGAAAAATATAATTAGAACTCAGGAAATGGTATTGTGTTTGCTTCCATTTGGATTAGGTCTTTGGCTAGGGGACTCAGTAGTAAAGTTTATAGAAAAACCAGACTAAAGACCATACCTACAATAAGCTGCAACATAATGACTACCTATCCTACATTGTTAAACTGGTAATCTATATTTTATGACAAAATGAAATGAGCAGTACAACATAATCCAGAAAGTAAAATATGACTGAGTTACAGATTCTTCTTCAGTGTGCTTAAACATTAGGTTCATATATTGTGCACACTAGTCAGGCCTCACTTGGAGTATTGCACTTCAGTTCTGGGCACCTCATTTTAATGATATAGACAAGATAAAGTAGGTTCAGAGAGGGGCAACAAGGATGACAAAAGATATGGAGAACAAAGCATGAGGAAATGTTGAGGAGGGTTGGCAAGTTCAGCCTCATGAAGAGAAGACTGAAGGGTGACATGATTATACCCTTAAATATTTAAAGGGCTGTTACAGAGAGAAAGACGCAGGTTTGTTCTTTGCTGCCCCAGTGGACAGGACTGGGTATAATGATTTTAAGTTAGAAGAGGGTATTTTTCAATTAAACATTGTTTGTTGGGCTATACCTTCTGTTGAATACCAATGATTAAATGTATATCTGCCAATGTGCCCGTTTTTTGTCCCTTGGTGCCAGATGAATGCCCAGTGGCTGCTTCTGCAGTCTCAGGGAATCAAGTGGTACACTGCAGGCATTGAGGAATAAATAGGCACCATTCAAGAATTTGTAATTGTATGTAATTGTTGACCAGTAATTGGAGAATGAGTCAACACATTGCTGTTGTGTGCCTTCATTTCTTTTTCGGCTTACAGCTACCCTATCACAGGGTTTTCTTCATAAGATTTCTTCAGAGGAGGTTTGCCATTACCTTTATCTGAAGCTGAGAGAATATGACCTGCCCAAGTTCACCCAGTGGATTTCCACACCTGAGCAGGGATTTAAACCTTGGTCTCCAGAATCCCAGTCCAACACTTTTAACCAAAATTGATGCAGCCTGGATTAACAATAGGAGTTAGGACCATGTGAAATGGCCGTACTTGTGCAGCTGTGCTTGTACAACCATGCACTGATTACATCCATGGCCAAAAAAGTATATCTGCTTGTGCAAGACAACTTATATATATGTGTGACTCCCAAGGATTCCAACTATATTTTTCTACTTGTAGGACCAACTAAGATTTGGCATCATAACAATGTCTCTTTTTCTCTTTTGGGTGCAAAGATTCACAGAGCATTTCAAACTATAATTTATAATAGGAGTTCTTTCTTGGTGACCAGGAAATTGGAAGTAGAGATGCTGTATCTTTCAATTAGGATAGTTTTAGTAGTGTGGGTGGTTGTGTTTAAAACAGGCTTTTACTGATCTAGTGTCTAGCTGAGGTGGGGGGAAAATTCGGATTCCATGCAGAAGTGCTGAAATATTAGGCTAAGGGTGCAGTGCCCCCAAGTGGAGAAAAGTCTCTTTCTTTTCTGCAAAATATAGGAAAAGTGACCAATTTATTTAATACTTTGAAAACTAGATATTGCTGTAGAAGATACCATATTGCACAAGTCCTGTTGTTGCTGCTGCTCTTGTTGTTTATGATAAATTTCACCTTGCCTCAGCATTTATGTAAAGATTTGTCTCTGGCATATCTCCATGATAGTTCAAGTAGATCTGACAATCTATTTGTGGATCGATCAATTAGGTTTCCCCATCTCATAGTTAATATATATCTTTTCTTTAAAATGGGATTCCATTGATTTATCCTCCTTCAGTCTACCATAATTATAAATAACACAAGTGGGTGGTTAAAATGAAAGATAAGGCCATATTAAATGGTTAATATCCTGCTGCAAACTAATTCTGTATTGGTTGCGATACGAAGATGAGAAGCAGCAGACACAGGGCTGATTCACATATGTATTTGACTGTTTTGATAGTAAATCCTCACTTTGATATCTTCATTGCACATGTGTGTCATATTTTTCCACTATCTCCTGAAGTTCATCTTGGTCTGGCCAAGCTTCCTTAGGAGCAATTTCCACATATAGTCCCTATCCTTTGTTCTTCTTGTCTGCGTCATACAGACAGACTCAGAGCATGGTCTTTCTGGATGATTTTAAAAGGGAACAGGAAGTTTGTTTGAAGACAGGCAGAATCATGGTTTTAGCAAAGAACTGGAATGTAATTATAAATATGGGGATAACTATAAGGATGAAAAGAACCAGCAAGAATACCCCTTAGACCAGTTGAAATCCATGTTATGCCAGTATAAAGCTTCAAGTCTCAGCTTTATATTGCTAAGCATACTTTTAGCTTACAGGATGGTGATACTAAAAATATAGTTCAGGATGTATAAACACCAAAAGGCTGAAAAACAAGCATTTTCACCATGAAATTATGTTCGCCTTGTGTTCATTGTCATCTCCTCAATCTGCGTGTTTGGAAATACCCATTTGAACACCATCCATTTTAAAAGCCTTTGAGTGTCATAGTATAATGGCTACTCAGAAATAAATCCCATTGAGTTCAATAAGACTAACTCCCAGTATATGCAATTGCAGCCTAATGGACTAGTTGCCATGACTAGCAGAGGCTGAACCATTAGGAGAGTGAACAAAAAGATATTTTCTCCTAAAAATGGTATGTCACTTTACTTCATGTTCCATATATCAGAAATGAAGAACTGCATAATAGAAGCTTGTGAGTAGATACATTGCTAGGATCTGTATGTTCTCACAATTAAAAATAAGTGGTGGTAATGTGCTAATGTGAGGCCCAACTGGTCCATTAAAATCAAGGTGAAGGGAACATTTTCCTTTTAACAGGTGTTAATCCTAAAGCGGCAGGTAAATGGGCCCAATAATTATTATTTTTCCCTTTTTTTTTAATTTTTATAAAAAAAGGGGGTTTTCCAATACATATAATTTACCTTGTTTTGTGTTGTCATAGTTTCATAATTTCTCTTTTATTCCCCAGGTTTTTAAATTTGTTATTATTTTATTTTTCAGTCCCTTTTTTTCTCTCCCCCCCTATCTTCCCTTCCTTCCCCTCCCCCTTTCCCCCCCCTTTATAAAAACCTTCCTTCCCTCCTTTCCCCCCCCTTTTCCCTCCCCTTTTCCTCTCCTTTTCCCTTTTTCTCCCTAAACTTTTTTTTCTTTCTTATACTAAATCCTTATGTGAAATCTTTTTTTTTTTATTCTCCCTTGTTAATCTTTTTTTTCCCCCCCCAAAATTCCCCCCTTACTGAAAATGTTCCCTTTCTTTCTTTTTTCTTTTCTTTTTTTTCTCATTTCTCTTTCACCCCAAATAATTTTTTCCCACTGCTTTTCAAATTTATTATCCCTTTTAAGGTTGATATTTTTCCCATTTTGATAATGTCCATCACTTTTATTTTCCTTTCTTTTTGGGGGGATTTTTTTTTTTCCAATTTTTTGTTTTAAACTTTCTCTTTTTTAAATTTAGAAATTTTTTTTCTTTTTTTTATTTGCTTTTTTAAAATATTTTAAAAAAAATATTCTCTATCATTCAAATTTACCCCTAGCATTGGTTATACTGTCAGGGATTTTTCCCAATATTTTTTTGCTGTAGGGCTAGCCACCATATGTGAAAATGGGTTCCCATTGTTTTTCCACATTTCCAGCATTGCCCATTTCCTTTTCTTTATTTTCGTTAATTTCTGGGGAGTCATATACCATCGATGCATTGATTTATAAAGGTTTTCTCTTAAAAAACTGTATAAATTTTTTTCTTCCTCCATATTTTCCCCCCATTTTTCCAGCTCTATATTGTGGCCAACTTTTTGGCCCATTTTATCATGTAATCCTCGATCCGTTCCTGATCCAGTTCTCTTTCCAATAAAATTTTATAGTTTTTTAAAACTTTTTTTTCTGTTTTTCATTAAAATTTCATCCAATTTATTCTTTTCCATTCCCATCCTATTTTTTTTAAATGATTTTATACCTTTCTTTTTTTTGGGATAAGGAAACCAATCTTTTCAATGTTTGTCTTTTAGTTCTTCTCTAGTTTTTATCACCGGTATTTTTCCTTTCCCATCTTATTATATCTGTATTTTTAATGTTCCTCCTTGTTTTGGTTCTTTTTTTAAAAGCTTTTATACCACATTGGTAATTTCCTGTAGAATTTCTTGTTGATCATTTGCCACATTCTCATAAGACTCTCCTAATGTAATGGTCTCTAAATTCTTATCTGTCTCTGCCTTGTTATAACATAAGTATCCATGCCACCCAAAAATTTACATTAAATCCTTCCAATTCCAATAATTTATAATTTTTCAATTGTATCCATTCTTTTATCCATTTAGACAGTGTTTGATAATATATTTCTAAATGTGGTAGTCCAATCCTCCTCTTTTGTACTATCCTGTAGTATTTTCTTTTTTATTCTTGGTTTCTTCCCTGCCCATACAAATTTTGATATTTCTTTATTCCAGCTTAAAAATGGTTTTTTATTATTAATTATTGGAAGATTTTGGACGGGAACATGTTCTTTGGAAGTCCCTATTTTATAGTGTTTATCCATCCTAATAATGAAAATAGTTTATTCCATTTCTGTAAGTTTTTTAATTTGATTAAAGTTTTTTGATATTATTTTCATAAATTTGGGAATTTTTTTTGTAATGTAGATACCCAAATACCAAACCCTTTTTTCTTGATATTAAATCCTGAGATTTCTTTCAGCTCTTCCTCTTTTTTTTTAGTCATATTCATTGTTAATAATGATGATATGTACTTATTTCTCTTGAGGCCAGCTACTTGTCCATATTCTTTCAATTCTTCTAGCAAATTGGGCAGTGTTTTTTGGTTCTTCTAAAAATACAACTATGTCATTTGCAAAAGCTCTTACTTTGTGTTATTCTTCTTTATCCTTCCCCTTTATCTGATTTGATTCTCTAATTTTATTATTCAATATCTCCAATGTCATGATAAATAAAAGTGGTAGAGGGGGATTTCCTCACCCCCTTGAAATTTTAAAAACCTGGAACCCCCCGTTAATCATCAAATTCCCCCTTTTTGATCTTTGTAAATAACCTCTATCCAATCTTTGAATTTTCCTCCACGCCATATTCTTCAATACTTTTTTTCATAAATTCCCAAGAGATTTGTCAAGGGCCTTCTCTGCATCGAGAAAAGCCATTGCAAATTTTTTTCCAGAGTTTTTATCATAGTTTTCTGTGCAGTTTAGTACCGTTCTTATGTTTTGTTTGAGATTTCTACCTGGTAAGAAACTTTTTTCCTTGAATATAATCTTGGAGTGTCCTTTTTAATCTTCTACTTAATATTGCTGTGAATATTTTATAATCAATATTTAATAGTGATATCCGTCTATAGTTTCTCACATCTTTAGTGTCCTTCCCTTCTTTGGGAATCAAAATGATATTTGAGTCTCCCCATGTATTTGGTCTTCCTTCTAATAATAATACCTTTATCATCTGATAATATGGTGTTGTAATTATTTGAAATTTTTTTGAATATGTTGCCTGAATCCATCTGGTCCTGGGGTTTTTCCCCTCTTTTAGTTCTTTGAATGCTTCTGAAATTTAGCATGGTGTTGGGGATTTAAATGTTCCTCTAAATCTTCTTTATTTTTTGCTTTTTTAAATAACTCTCTATTCCATTTTTTTGTTGATGAGTTATCTCCTGAAAATGTTTTTTATAATATTTTACAATTTGCAAAATTTTTCTCTTGGTTTAATTTTTTTTCCCCTTTTTATTTCTGTAATTATATTCTTCCCCCTCTTTTTCTTCAATCTATATGAAAGTCACCTCCCAATTTTATTAGCATGCTCAAAGTGATGACACTTCAAATATGTCAATTTTGTTTCTATCTCCTCCATTGTTAATTGGGATATTTCTTTTTGGATTTTTTTCTTTTCATAATTATTCTTTTTTTATCTATATTTCCCTTTAATTCTTCTTGGTTTTTTTGCAGCTGCATGACAATTCCTAAATTTTTCCTCTTTTTTTTTTTTCTGTAAATGTTTTGCTGGAAAAAGAAACCTGCATTTTTTTGCTTGTGTCCCATATCATACTCATTTTAATCCCCTCTTTAATTTTTTCTTAAAAAAAATTTCAATTTTTCCTTTTTTTTAGTTTCCCCTTTTTTTTAGGAGGTTATCATTCAGTCTCCAGTTAAACTGTTTCTTCATATCCTTAAAAATCAGAGTTACTGGTTTATGATTGACGCAACTTTGGGAAGTATTTCTGCTTTTTTTATTTCTTTTGTAAATTTTTAAATAAGATCATTTTTTCTCGATAATGTTTGATGTGTATCTGAGAAGAATGTATATTTTTTTCCATGGGGTAAAAATTCCAAGAATTATTTGTTAAGTTTTGTTTTTTTCAAAGAAAGTCTTCGGCAATCTTCCTTGATCTTTCTTTTTTTTTTTTCTTTTTTATCTTTTTCTACATCCAAAACCCCATTCCAATCTCCAGCCAAGATAATCTATGTTTTTTTTGTAGGTCATCTAAATTTTTATAAAATTCCCCTTCTTTTTGTTTGGTGCATATATACCCACAAATAGAACCTTCTTGCTGTTTATCTGTATTTCTATCCCTATAATCCTTCCTTCTTTTTCTTTGAATATTAATTTTGTGGTATCTTTTGTGAACATACACAGCCACTCCTTTTTTTCTTTTATACAGTGTTGTATAGCATTCTCCTATTTTTTTTTCTTTAAGTATTTCTCGCTTTTCTATCTTTTGGGTTTTGAAACATATAATTTTCCCCCTTTTTAAATTTTTCCAGCTGGTGAAAAATTTGTTTTTTTTATGTTGTAATTAATCCGTGGACATTCCACGTTTTTTTTTCATCTTGAGTTTTGGTTTTTTTGTTTGTTTGTTTTTGTTTGTTTGTTTGTTTTCCTTCCTTCCTTCCTTCCTTTCTCTTACTCTAATGTCCCTACTAATAATTCTTCTTCCTCTCTTGTTGGGTCCTCTTCCTGATCCAATAGATTTATAATATCCTCTCTTCTCTCTTGTTCTTTTTCTTGTTGAGTTTCTGTTTTCCTTTTTTTACTTTTGATTTCTTTTCGTTCTTTCTTTCCTTTTTTTTTTTTCTTCCATCCCCATTCTCTTCTTGCATATATTTTTTATAAAATTCTTTTGCTTGATCTATTTTGTCACTTTTTGTGGTTTATTTGAAATAAAAAAAATCCCCCCTGGGATCTCCCACCTATATCTTATATTTAATCTCTGTAGTTTCTCGCCAGGAAAGAATATTCTCTTCTTTGTCTTATGGCCCCTGGAATGTCTTTAAATATCTTTAGTTCTTGATCTTTTATCATAGTTTTTTTCTACAGCTCTGCTCCAATAAATCCTTGGTCTTCTCTCTAGTAAAAAATACCACAATATCTCCTGGCAATTGTTTCTTTTTAGCGATAGGTGAGTCCACCCAAACATTTTATCAATTTCTAATTGAAATTTCCCCATTCTTTGTCCCACAAAGGTGGCCAATATTTCCGCTACTCTCTCATATAAATTTTCCTCAGCTTTTCCCGGGAATCCTCTTTTTTCACACATGTATTTCTATATTTTAATTCCAGTTTCAATCTAGCCTTGGCTTCTTTTTCTTGTTCTCTTTTTTAAAATTTTCATTTTCCATTTCTATTTTATGTGTCTTCTCTTGTAGTGTCTCTACCTTTTTATCTATAATTGTCAAGCCCTGTGTTAATTTTTTCAAATTCTGATTTACTTTTCTTTTTCCTTTTTTAAAAACTTGTTTTATTTCAGCAGAGTTTCTTTAAGATCTTCTTTTATTTCACTTCTTAATTTTTAATTTCCTCCCCCCAAATATTCTAATTACCATTTTTTCCCTTCTGTTGATGGTCTTCTTTCCTGTTCTTGTGCTTGTAGAAGCAGTTGTGTTGTCTTTTTCTGTCCAGTTGCCATTTCTTACTCTTTGTCTTGTTTAGTTTCGGTTTCAATGTTCCCCTTTTTCCTTTTCCCTTTTTTTTTTCTTATTTATCCTTTGATTCTTGTTTAATCTCTTTATTTCTCAATTTACTTCTCTTTCTCACTCCTTGTGTCATCTCTTCCTTTAAGCAATGCTTTAAGCAATCCCTCTTCTCTTCTCCTTCCTCTATTTCCCCTTTCCTCTCTTTCTCCTTTTCTCCCTTCCCTCCCTTCTTTTTCCTTCTTGCCTCACTCTATATTTCTTTTTCTTTTTCTCTAATCTTTAGCTTATTTATCTTTAAGTTCTTCTTCTTCTTATCCTTTACTCTTTTTAATCCTTTAAAATCTCTCCACTCTCTTTCCTTTTTACTTATCAATTTCCCTTACTTCCACTAATTCCTAACCTGTCTCGATCTGAACACCAGTCACCTCTCTTACCTCTTCTGGATTCTATTTTTTTAAATTTTTCCCAAAATTTTTATCAATTTAATCCTTCTTCCCTTTTTTCCTTTCTGTCACCCCCCTACAATTCAATCAATCCTTAGCAATTTCTAATCAGTCCCTTAAATATTTTTACACTTTGTTTTTCCCAAATTATTATAACCTATATATTCAATATATATTCTATAAATTACTCCCTTCTAATTTACCTTACACATATCTTTTAAAAATAACAATTTTCTAAAAGACTTATAAGTTCATTATACGTAAATACTTATTTTTAAATATATCCTGTTTTATCCTATTTTATCACAAATCTATGCATATTTATATTTATCAATCTTATTTATCAAACCAAACTTAATTCATATAAATATATATAAATATATATCTTAAGTATTTATGTATATTACCTCTATGTGTGTATTTCTATGTAAATATATGTGTATATACATATATTATCCCTTAATATATATATATATATATATACATAAAACACACACACACACACATACATACATACACACACTCTTACTTATCTTCTTCTATAAACAATTCATCAATTCAGATAATAGATTATACCCCGCCCCTTCTCACCCTCCCGCCTCCCTTTTTAAAACTTTTTTCCCTCCCCCTTATCAATTAATTAATCCCTTTCTCCCTTCCCCCCAAAACCCCCAAAAATTTTTTGTTGTCTTCTTCTTGCTTCCTCTCCTTCTCTTTCCCTTCAGTGTTGGAGGTTAAAAAGAGGAAAAGCCTTCTTCCTGGCTGGTTGGACTCTATTCCTTGCTAGCTGATTTGCCTTCTCTCTCCCTTCTTGTCGCTAGCTCGTCCCCTCTCTCCCCCTTTTTTGTTGTTGTTGTTGTTGTTCTATTACAGTTCTAATACAATGCTTTTTTCCATATTAATTTTCACTTTATTTTTCCCCCATATTGAGTAGTCCTTCTCTTTCCCAATTAATTTTTTCAGTTAAATCAGAGGTTTTAAGACCCCCCTCGTCCTAGTTCTGATTTCGTTAGTCTTTTATTCAGTCCTCTTCTCACACCGTTAAATCCATTCATGTTTCTTTTTTTTTTAATACCTTTATTTTCTAATTTTTTCTCTCTTTTTTTAATTCAGTCCTTCTTTTCTTGTATCCAATCTCAGTCTTGAAAAGTTTTAAGCTTCTTTTACAGTCCCGTTGTATTTCTCTTCTTTTTTATCTGTAGCGTTCCTGTGTCTTTCACTTTGCCATTTTCCTGTTTTTAGTCCTTGCCTTCTGTCACTGTTTTCTGTATTTTATTTTATTTTGATATTTTGATATTTGATGTAAATAGTCCTCATTTTTCCTTTTCAAACCCTTTCTTTCCTTTGGCCAATGAATTCCTTTTCTCCCTCCCTTTTGATCTTTTCTCCCCCTTCTTTCTCAGTCTCTATCCGCCTTTCCCCTCTCCTCTATCCGCTTCGTTTTTTCTTACAGCATTTTTTTGTTTGGGTCCTCAAGACTGTAAGTCCTTCGTTTACTTATTTCTCGTTTCTCTTTGGTCTAGTTTGTCAATGTCTGTGGTAAGGCTGGCTTCTTTGTTAGGTTTAAAGTGAAGCTTTGGGGTTTTTCAATTTTTTTTATGGTTAAAAGCAAGGCTGTCGCCGGCATTAGGCAGGTTCTCCCTGGTCTGAGCCCAATGGCGTCCGCTCCGCTAACTTGATCCTGTCCGCTGACAACTCTCCTTCTCCTCTTTTCGTCGCTGCTGGGTCTTTCGTTGACTCCATGAGCCGCTCTGGATCCCCTTTACCAAAGGGATCTTTTTAGATCTCCTTTGGATCCTCTCGTGTTCTTTTCTCTACTTGGGCTCAGCGACAGCCCGGGAGTGTAAAACTCAGGCTGCCATCCATGCCGACATGTCAGCCGGAAGTCCCCCATTATTACATTTTTCCTAGGGTCAGACGGCAAGAACAATCTAAGTGGAACCCCCTGATGCTTTGGAAAGAGTCATGCCCATTGTGTTGCTGGGAGGACTATAAACACTTATTATGACAGAATACAGTACAAACAAGAACACTGGGATAGAAGGAAGGAAAGAAAAGGAATAAGAAAAAGAAGAAAGGTAAGAAAGCAAATATTTTTATTTTATTTATATTCCACCTTTCTCCCAATTTGAGAAATAAGGAGCTTACAGTGTAATATAAAATATATACAAAAAATACACAAAAACATATACAGTCAGCCCTCCACATTTGTGGGTTTGACTTTCACAAATTTGATTATTTGCAAATTTCTCCAACCCCTGCCATCCTTCCTCAGTTGCTTCTTTTCCAAGGGAACCTTCTTTCTTGGTGGCTTACTTTACTTGTTGCATCACTCAGTGTTTTTTCATTACTTTCCTTTACTTTACGGTGTGGGAGTTAAGACTGGGAAGAGAATAGCACAAAACTTGAAATATTTCTGTCACAATTCTCTTTAAAATGCACTTCAAAGTAACAGTACTGATTCCTGATATCTGGAACCTGAAGTGACAGCAACCACAAAACATATTCATTACACTAAAAAAAACCCTTCCCTTTTACTCACTACATTACTTTTGAAATATACCTTTGTTAACTCTAATAACTAGTTACAGATAACCTTATTGGTTAACTTATTACTTTCAAGCTCTGTTTAAATGATAAGGGGTGCATGATCAAATTCTCCCAGTGGACTCTGAAATCAAAGCGTCACGGAAGCTAAAGTACAAGGACTAATTAATGACCTTCTAACAGTGTTCCAGTATAGGCCTGTAGCCCAAAAGCACTGAAATCTTTGAGAAGCATTTTGTCTTCTACAACCAAAAAAAGCCCAAGCTTTTGCTGGAATTTTATTGGTTAGTCCCAACTAAATTAGACCCATGCAGTCAGTTGCTGAATGGTGAATCAACACATAGCTAAAGGCCATTGGTTCAATAGGTCGGACTAATAATAGGATTTAGGCCTTTGATTTCTGAATATCCTCAACTGCATCAGAGAAAATGGAACCAACTGAGGATGATGTTGTTGTGCGCCTTCAAATTGCTTCTGACTTAGGATGACCCTAAGCCGAACCTATCACAGGGTTTCCTCGGGTTGAGAGTGTGTGACGTGCCTAACGTCAACCAGTGAGTTTCCATGGCTGAGCAGAGAATCAAACTTTAGTCTCCAGGGTCATAGTCCAACATTCAAATCACTGCACCATGCTGGCTCTTAAAAAAGGCACTTGGAAATAAGTCTCCCCTATTCTATTGAGATATACTTCCAACAGTCTTTCTGAACATCCTTGCTGCTTCTGTGTGCCTTCAAGTAGTTTCCAACTCATGCCGACCCTAAGGCAAACCTATCATAAGTGTTTTCTGGGGGCTGAGAGTGTGTGACATGGCCAAGGTTACCCAGTAGGTTTCCATGGCTGAGCAGGAAATCAAACCCCGGTCCCCAGGCTTGTATTCCAATGCTCAGACCACTACACGATGCTGGCTCCTTTTTAACCCTACCTCATCCATGTGTGCTGGTCCGAATCTGGACTGGAGACATATGTTCCTACTTTAGGGTGAAAATGAAAAACTGCACATAACCTATTTAGTCCAGTGTGTACTTTGACCCCACCTGAAGAGGAGCAGAGAGAAATCTGATAAGGAGGGAGCAGAAATGAGGTTCTTAGTAATATATCTCCAGGGAAGATTTGCCCAATACATATTTCAAATTTGCTGGCACTGTCAGTGTAACTAGCCACATGTTTTCTCCTGCACTCCACTATCCACTCCTGATTTCCAGAGACAGAGCTCCTCATAACTATGGAGTTTTTTCCTCCTTAATGGATATTTTGTGGAAAGAAAAAGAACATGGGAGAAGTAATGTGGAACCATGGGCAGATGCAAATGGAAAGCACCATATCTGCCTCGTCCCTGGTGGCGATGATGATGATGATTCCTCCTTCCTCCCAATAATGGGATTCAAGGTGGCTAGCAACTTATTTTAAAATGATGCAGATTAAAAACAATACACACTACAAACTCTTCAAAACTTTGATAAAAGTATAAATATAAGTTATTTTAATTAAAGCATTAAATGTTAAAAACATTAAAATTAATTTTAAAATATCTTGGGTGCTAAGCAGGATTGGCCCTGGTTAGTACTTGGATGGGAGACCAACCATGAATACCTGGTGCTGTAGGCTATATTTTAGAGGAAAGAAGTGGCAAATCCGAGTATTTCTTACCTAAGAAAACCCTATGAAATTCATGGGTTTGCCGTAAGTCAACAGGTGACTTGAAGTCACACATACACACCTTAAAACAGTACAGCACATCATTAAAAGCCTACCCCATACAGTTTTTAAAAGCCTGGTCAGACAAGAATGTTTTAAGTCAGTGGTTCTCAACCTGTGGGTCCCCAGATATTTGTGGACTTCAGCTCCCAGAAGCCCCAGCCACTATGGTCAATGCTCAGGGCTTCTGGGAGCTGAAGTCCACAAACATCTGGGGACCCACAGGTTGAGAACCACTGTTTTAAGTTGTCAACAGAAGGACAGCAAGGAGGAAGCCCTAGGGAAGAAATTTTAAAGACTGGAAGCAGCCACTGAGAGTGCTATCTTCCCACCAAACAAGCTTGGGAAGGCGGTGAGACAAGGAAAGATGGGCCTTTCTAGAAGATCTTAGAGCTCTGATGGGCTCATAAAGGGAAATACAATCCTTCAGGTAGCCTGAGCCACAGCCATATAGGGCTTTATAGCTTATCACCAGCACTTTGAATTGTGCTTAGAAACAGACTGGCATCCAGTGAAGCTGCGGGAGTTGTATGCTCATTGTATTCAGCCCTAGTTAGCAATCTGGCTGCAGCTCATTGTACCAACTGAAGTTTCTGAGAACTTTTCAAAGACAGACTCACATAGAACACATTACAGTAATTCAGACAGAACGTAATCAAGGCATAGGGAAAGACCAGTGAGAAAGAAAAAAGAATGAAGAGATAAGTTAAAGAGACATAGCACCAAGACGGTTCTCAAATCCTTGTGTTGGGGGCTGTGTGTGCTAATTCAGTTTGTACAACAGCTAAATCTCAAACCTACCATCACTCCTAGAGTGAGATGACTGCCTCAGGCAGCAGATGCTGTGGAGCAGCAAACCCAAAACCTTGGCTTCTTTTTCTGGGAACTTTATCACACACAGCAATTACATCAGGATAATACCATCTTTGTCCAGCACTTATCACATGATAGTGTTCCTCTTCTGTTGTTCTCCTTGTGAGAGACAAACATAAAAAAATCCCTTAATGACCTCCTCTGTAAAAGAAACACTTTGCAAACGGTCTCCCATTGGGAGAACAACAGAAGAGGAATGAATCCCAGTCAAAGATGCTATTATCCCACTATAACTGTGATTTACCTGCCTCGTGTGATAAGCTCCTGAGTCCCTTGGTTAATCCACTCAGCTGGAAAATAGAGCTATATCCCCTAAACTAGCTGTTGCCCTCGGGGGTGATGAAGAATGCTATTCTATTTCAGTACTGAACTGACAGTCCAGACAGCTTCTGAATGTCTGATGGAGGAGTAGACACCAATCTTGTATTTCACTTCAGGCAGCAATATGTTTGGGACTGTCCTGACCAGCCATGACATAAATATAAAACAGAGATCTTTGTGACTTGGACAAACCCATTTTTAACCATTAATTTAATCATTTTCATCTTGCCTGATAAAACACACTAGGTAAATTTGTTACACAAAAAAAACCCACTGTTTTTTGTCCTTTCTAGAGTAGTAAAACTCGCTTCACAGCCTTTCCAACTAGCTGCAGAATGACAGTACTGAATTATTATCCATATGACTTCTGTTTCCTGCTTTTTATAAAGATGGCAAAGCAGAGACCGTAAATGCAAACCACCACCAATTACTGAGCCTGTCAGGATTCAGCAACAGATAAAATTAATTCCAAATTTTAAACAATCTGCAGAAAACTGAACACAATTATGTAAGAAATTAAGTTATACAGTTGCCATGACCTTTAATCAATCATCCAACTGTTAATGTTAATTTTGTGATCTAAAAATCATAGTTCTATTTGCATTTTAATGGCTCTTAAATGAGTGTCATCAAGAAGAAATAAAGGCAGCCTAGCCTTTGGATGCCAAATTCTTCCTCCTTAATGTGATGCAGGAGATTAGGAAACTCAGCTCGGAAAAGGTTTTTGTTTCAACCTGCAGCAGACATATGGAGCCAGCTCCACAAAGGGAAAAATAAAGCTATTCTATGCAAAATATCATGGTTGTGCTGTTATTATAAATAAACCAGAATTGCAAAAAGAGAGGAAACTATAATAGCATCATCATTACCCACATGCTAACACAAAAACTGCAGCATAGCTTTTTAATGACTTTTCCACTTGAATATACCTTTCAAAGTGATATAATCCAGATAAAGTTAGAGGTACTCAAGTTCTGTAGATTTCTCAGGGCTTGGGAAAGTTACATTTTTTTTACTATAACTCAAAGAATCCCCTGTCTAGGGTAGTACCTCTAGATCATGCTGGTTGAAGGATTCTGGGAGTTGTAATCCCAAAAAATTACTTTTCTGAGCTTTAGCTTTTTCAGTAGGCATGGCTGTCATACTTTGGACATATCAGGAAAGGACATGACTCACTGGAAAAGACAATAATGCTTGGTAAAGTGGAAGGCAGTAAGAAAACAGGGAGATCACACTATGGATAGATTGATTCAACCAAGGAAGCCACAACCCAGATTTTGAAAGACCTGAGCTGGAAAGGTGGTGACCAGGAATCTTGGAGTTCTCTCATTCACAAGGTCACCCTGCAAAAAAATTGACAACAAATAACAACAACATTCTACTTTCTCTGGATTACACTGTAATGCTGTAAGGATTATTCGAGCCTTAAATTATCTTTCTTGGCCAAGAGCACAGTACATGAACACAAAGACATGTTACAACACAACTCACTTAAGAAATACTCTCATACTTCAGTCTGGAGTCTAAGTGGTGGGTTTTGGCTACTGCAGGATGAGCAACCAAGTGTTCTGTCAAAGGCCTTACTCCCCTGCAGGTACTCTGTTACTAGGCCACATACTGGTGATGGATGAGGCTGCACCCAGCCATGGACAGAGACAGAGTCAAAAAAGGGTGACTCACCAATTTCCTCTTTCTGCCACACCTTTGTCTCTGCCCTGTCTTACTCCAGGGCTGCCAGGAGGGAAAGAACACTCCTGCCAGAGTGGACTCAACAGATTACACAGGGGCTTAAAATTAGGCTAAATAGATTAAATAAAAACCAATGGCCATCTACACTGCAAGAGTCATAGGTTGTCTGCTTCAAGTCTACACAAATCTTTGCAGTTACATATATAAAAACTTACCCTTTCTTCCCACAGTGAACCAGTTCAAGGAAAAGTTGTTGTTTTTTTAATGGCACAAAAACATTGAGGTACGTACACACTGTGGATCTTTGTGCATTAGGCTGCTTGTAATAGTAAGGATAATAAGCTGCATTGTACTATCATTATATAAGCATTAACGGTGGCATATTTCAGAGGCAGAGACCCTTAATATTGTAACACTAATTCAAGCCCTGATTAAATTGGATCCTCATTATCATGTTATTGAGAACTGGATGATTACTTCTTTACTATTTAATAAGGTGAAAATGCTTATTGTAAGGCTCTTGATGGCATTACTTTCAATTATAATTATTTTGCTTTATTAACATATATGCCCAGGTCTCCTGCATGCTGATTTATTTGCATGCAGAGTGTATAACACTGATTAAAATGTTACATTCTTACTAAAACTTCCTTAAGCTCCCTTGGAGAGATACCCTCTATGAATTCTCTTAAGCTAACATAGAAGGTCTTGGAGTACATGTTCAGAAAGCAAAGTGGTAAAAGCATTTCACTCGTTGAAAGTCTTCAGTAAGGGCAAAGAGAAGGAAGTTCAGATAATGGCAGAGAGGAAAAATGCATCTACTAGCAGGTAGACCGTGAGCTGGATTCTGAAGTTTCATTTCATAGAAAATGTAATAATCCTGATGAAAGGAAATTGTGCTTGATAAATGACCTGTGCTTTACCACAAACAATGATGGGTTCATTGTCTAATGAACTGACTTAATTTGAATTCACACAGCAACAGTTCTTTTCTTCCTCCAAGCTGAGAATCTCTGCATTTTAATTCATCCAAAAAAGTACCCAGGTGGAATGCATTTTAATGGGACTCACTGTCTGAAGTTAATATACCATAGTGAAGAAAAGGAAGAAAAATTATAGCAAGTCACAGGAAGAAGTGAATTAACATTTTTACATTGTATTTTTATGGTAAACCTTTGGTTTTGAAAGCCCTCTTTAGGAAATGGCAAACATGTATGTGTTATTTTTATTTTACTTTTTGTAAGCTTTTCTAAATTTTGGGAAATTGTCACAATTCAGCCAATTGCTATGGGCTACAAGGACACCAATAAATCCCAGGCTAGCCCATTGACCTCAAAGGGGGAAACGGCTCCACAGAGATGTTCCTTCACACACAGAGAGAAGTCCTACCCTCTAAAATGAACAGGACAGGCCAAATATGCAAAACCCACAAAAGTTTTTCTGAAAGTATACTGAGCTCTGGATCAGAACAAGGTTGAGTAATCTAAGACTTGCCACATCCATCTACAAGTGCTTAGGACTGGTTAATCAAACAGAAATATATTATACAGGTCTTGCAGGCTCAGGGCTTTTTTGCACTTTGGGAAGAAAACAGGGCAGTCTGTTACTCACCAGACTGGCGTGCTCCCTCTGACGATCCATGCTGATCTGGAGCAGTGCGTGCCCGCGCTACACACTGCTCCAGGGACGAAAATGGAGGCTTTTGGTTGGTGGAGGCTGTCCACCAACCGGAGAAGCTCGCCAGCCAGAAGCCCACCCCCGGAAGATCTCGCACGCTGGTGCGAGCCTGCAGATCTACACATGAGCGCAGCGACGGACTGGGGCGTGCCAGGCTATTGAAAGACCTGTTTTAAGCGGTCTTTCAATAGCACAGAGAACTACCAGTTCTGGTCGTTCCGGAGCGGGCTGAAGTCTGAAACTACAGAAAGTAGTCCAGACCCAGTTTGCCCCCAAGTGCAAACGTCCTCGCTGGAGGATGCGCTGCCCCGTTTTAAAAACAAAGTGCGGAAAAGGCCTCATTTGTTTACAACTGGAACAACTATAATATGTTATCATGACTCTTACTTGATGGAACATTCCATCACTAAATAGAAAATTTCTTTTGCAGTAATTACTTCTTCTTGTTGTGTGCTTTCAACCCATTTCCCACCTATGACAACCCTAAGGTGGACCTAGCATGGGGCTTTCTTGGCAAGATTCATTCAGAGGGTGTTTGCTATTGCCTTTCTCTGAGGCTGAGAGACTGTGACTTGTCCAAGGACATTCAGTGGTTTTCCATGTAGGAACTGGAACCCTATTCTCCAGAGTTGCAGTGCAGAACTCAAACCACTACACCATGCTAGCTCTTGAAATTATTTATACTAATGTTCAATATCTGTTCCAAAGTAGGGGAAGGCTTCCATTAATTAAAGGCCAATCTACCATTGTGTTTACCAAACCCAGGGTCTGGAATAATTCCTTCTAGTTTTTCATTAACTAATAACAACTTTTAAAAGGGGGATTCAGTTAACAGCCATTTTAGGAACTTGGCAAACACTAGCATGATTGGATGTCATGGCAGTGAGCTACCTTTCAACAATTCATATTTTATGAGAATCAGGTTTTTCTCTTCCATCTCTTCCATACTTGAACCAGTACAAATATAAGCACTATGTACAACGTGCCTGATTCAGTTCAAATTCCAGTTTCGTGATTTTGATTCACTCTAGATTGATCCAATCTGGACCCTTACCTCAAATCTGAATCAAGATTTAGAAATTTGGATTGAAACTAAAATGGATTTTTTTTTATCTTTTCACACATCTCTCTGGAGACATAGAAGACTTTAAAGAAGTAATTAGCCCCACCAAATATCAGACAGATAACTTTAAGAATCTTTCTGTAGGTATCTGTAAAGCTTACTGGCAGTGATACAGATTTGACTCAATTGACCTGGACTCATGTCAGACTAAAGATGCTTTAATGACTCAACTTGGACTTAACTCAGCAATAAATGACATGCTGAATTGACCTAGCCTGTGACTTGTATACTTGTAGTGACTGACTTGCTGCCCTTGGCTCAGTAACATAACACATTCATCCAGAAACGTCACAACTTTGAACAACACTTCCGGATCTTTTTGCTTACTGGCCACATGACAATCTGTCTCAAGCCTAAGTGTGGGCGCATTTCTCAGAGGGGAATAGCAAAGGGGTTAGGCAGTGGTTGAAGCAGCACTGAGGTCTGCTCAGCAGTCTGTCCTTACTAAATATTGGAGGAGCCTTCTGAAGCTTTTTTGAAGAGCAGAAGGCAAGACTCAGCCCTAGAGTGCAGGGCTTGTTTCTCAGAAGGGAATAGCAAATATGTTAGGAATGGGCTTGAGGACAAAAGATTCTTCCTTCTAAAGCTTTTGAACCTTCGGTAATGGGAAGTAAGAAGATCCTATTCCCCACTTCCAAAGCTGCAGACTTTTTTATGCTCCTTGACACAAAAGCCTCCAGCTTCAGGAATGGAGAGTAAGAAGGATCCTGTTTCCCACTTCTGAAGCTGATGGCAAAATGATGGCGAAATCACAACTATGGAGGGCCAACTCTGCTCAAATTGTTATAACTGACTTTATCTGACTCTGTCCAGAAATTCTGGAATATAGGTTGGGGTATAAAGTTGGATTCCAGATTTGAGACTTGAAAGTATCTTGCAAGGACTTGAAACTTGAAGGTAGAGACTTGAGACTTGGAGTAAAAGACTTAAATACATCACTGCTTATTGGTTTTTTTGAAAAGCCAAAAAACAATTTTTAAAAGTTGCAGACTGCCAAGTCTTGGCAACTAATGTCATTTTCCCCTCTCCTGGCATTGTACTCCTAGTACTGGGTCTCATTCCTAGAGTTCCCAGGGTCTACAGCTGAAGAAGTGCAACAAAAGAAGGGAAGAACAATGGGGCGGCAGGAAGGCAAGAGTGCCTGGCAGAGGTAGGCCAGCAGACAGGCAGACAAAACATCAGGATTTAGAAGCTTTAGAAGCTTTAGATGCTTCTCACTTCTTGAATCAAGATGGCAAAAAACAGCATCAGTGAACTCAATCTGTTTAAATTTAATTACTGATCTGCATAAGACAAAAGTACCCTCTCCTCAAATACACAATCATAATAATTGATTATGTACTTGAGGAGAGGGTACTTTTGTCTTATGCTACCAGCTGCGCAACAATCAACGATGCATCATAAGGAAACAGGAGGTGACAAAAAGATACTTCACCAGCAGTCCAAGTAGTGAGATCTGTGGGGAAAATCCCTGATGCCTCTTAAAGCATTTGATGACCAGAATCCACGATATGAATTAAATGAACCAAATAATATTATTAACAACAATTGCTATGACAGCTTCATGAGTTGAATAAATGTGCTCTCTTGTAGACCAAAATTGCTCTCTCTCTTTCTCTCCCACCCCATTCTCTCATTCTCTCTCTTTCTGTCTCACACACACACACACACACACACACATTCATATCCACTCACACATATAGACATATTAAAACTAGGATGTAAAAAAACCTCACTGAAAAAGAAATCAGACATCTAACAACAACCTTGGGGGAAGTGGGGATGGAAGTAGAGTAAAGATAAGCCTCACTGACTAAAACATACAGACTCATAAATCGATCATTATTCAGATTAACAAATTAACAAGAAATGAATTAACAAGAAGCAGGAAGACAGTATTAAACCAGAGTACTCAACAAGACAAAAAGCTGGAAAATTAGAAGTGAAAGATTCAGAAGGACAATCAACACATCCACATCACATTGGCTTTTTCCATGTATGATCCTCTTGCAGATATACTGTCTGTTTCCTGCTTCTTCTTTTTATATCTGGATCTCATAACTGGTCTGAATCACTTCAGGCTGTGCATTTCCACTCTGCAACCACACTGTGTCAAATCTGATCTCATCTCGGACTAATAGAAATTGGTCCAAATTGGCCCTGTTCACTTTGGGATTTGGAAATCCAACCAGAACTGGGCGCACACAGCTACTGGACAGCAGCAGGAAATGCCTCTGAACTACAATGATAGTTCGGAAGATAGTTGGACTTGTTTCCAACAAGCAGACATTCTCTAGAGGAGAAATACTTTTTGTGCAGGACACACAAACTTAACATTGCTTATAAACCATTATATACTTTATACCCAAAATAATTCAAGTATACAAAGCATTTAGGAATACTTCAATAACAGGTTTCTTGAGTTTCATCTGAACATCTCTTGAGGTCCATCTCATTTTATTTATTGGTTACTTTTGGAAATTGGTGCTACTCTTTTTTTTAATCACTGATACATTTCTTCAGCTACCAGAAGGCAAAGGAATGTAATAATATGATATGCATATGCTATTGACAAAGGCCATAGGATAGAGCACATGTTTTGCATGCAAAAGGTCCTAGATTCAGTTGTTGGCATCTCCTGGCACTTCTGGAAAAGACCACTGTTTGAAATCCTATAGACAAGAACTATTGTTAATCATATTGCGGATGACACTGAGCTAGATAGACCAATAGTCCAACTCAGTTTAAGTAAAAAAAACTAGGTGTCTGAACTTTTCAAAGGTCACAGTGTGTCCTAAAGGAGCCAACAGGAAATGGATCTAGTGAATGGAACATACTCATTTGCTCTAAATAATGCAATCCAGGATATTTTAATTGTTACCTATAAAATCTTTTTTAGTTTACAACGTTGTGTTTTTCAGAATTTCAGAAAGAGTTTTGGCATCTCTTTCCCCTTATGCAGGACATGAACACTTGCTGATTCATAATCAGGCAGCTTATGAAACAGAACATGAGTCACTTAGGAGATTTCCAAAGTTCTGGCTGTCATTATGGGAAGCTCAGGAGATAAACAGAGGTTGAAATGGCCCAATTCAAGCACAGCAGTATAAATAAGAATAGAATGGTTGTTTTCCTGCAGGACAACAAAAGGATGCTGCTTGCATGATTCCACTTACGGAAATGGAATTGCTCTTTTAAAGTTTAGTCGTAGGCAGAAACATAATGATGGCATTTCTTGAAATGAATTCAGTGCCCTCACAGAACAGATTTGCTCTCCAATCCTTCCAGCATTTTTCATCTTTACTATTCTTCCTTTCCATTAAGTGGAGTTTTCTAGAGTTCTATGCATGGTGGAAAGATGAGATGAATCTGGGTAATCTAACAAAAGTCTTTTTCCTTTAGGGTTGTGAATTGATTGCTTATGGAAAGTAGGGGTTGCGACCATGGAGATAAATAGGCTGCTTCAGCCACAGATCATTTCCAACATATGTCTGCTACTTGACTGATACTACTTAACATGCAGCACCAAATGCCATGTTAGGATAGAGTTATTCAAGAATCACAGCAGGGATGGACTGTCTCTCATAATGTCCTAGTGCATTATGCCTATAAAAATTAATAACACAGAGAGAAGGGGTTGTATTGTTACTATGCTAGCTCAAGGCATATTTCTCCAAACAAATCCAAAATTTATCCTTTCCATGCTCTAGGTATAAGCCCTTCTACAATATTGCTGTTGCTGAGGAGAGGAAGGAATTTAGTTCAGGTGCTAGGCCTTTCCCCTTTGCAGCCCTTATACTATTCTGCTGGAAGATAATCAGTTGTTTGCTCCATTATTGGCTGGTGGCTTCCATGTCAAGGATGCTATGAATTTCTTGTTGCTGTTGTCGTGAGCCTTCAAGTCATTTCCAATTTGTGGTGAACCTAAGGTAGACCTATTATAGATTTTCTGGGGGCTGAGAATGTGTGAGGCACCCAAGGTCACCCAACAGATTTCTACAGCCAAGTGGGGAATCAAACCCTGATCTCCAGGATCATAGTACAATGTCCAAACCACTACACCACACTTATGAATCTACTGTATGTTTACTTCAGACTTCATAGGAGCCATCCAAGGTGCTGAATTTATTTTCCAGATGGGGCCAGTGTCTTGATAGCTTCCTTATGGTCTGGAATAAAATTCAGACCAGATTTATTGCACTTCTGACAAAGAAGCTGTGTCCACCACTGGTTGGCTCAGTATCATTTGCTCAGAAGCTAGCACAGCCCACAGCGTGACGGACTATAGCAAGAAGTCAGCATAACTAAGGCCATTTCCACACTAGATTGTTATAGCGCTGTTATTCCACTTGCAACATCCTATGGAATCCTGGGGTTTGCAGTTTAGGGAGGGGCTGGCCACCCCCTACCGAAACTGCAAACCTCAGGATTCCATAGGATGTTGCAAGTGGAATAACAGCACTATAACAGTCTAGTACGGAAATGACCTATCTTTAGGAACTTTAGTCTAAGTGATAGAGCACCCTTGTATGGTACTCAAGAGGGAGCAACAGAGATCAGACTATAAAGTTCTGCATAAATTGTGTTGTTGTTTTTTTCAGTTTAGAAAACAAAATAAAAAAACAATTTGTGGGTTAACTATTATCTCATAGAAGGGAAAATGAGCCACTTACAAGACAAGGGGGGCTGAGCAGTGATGCTTCAGTTTTTAGGAAGGAGAGGAAGAACTGAGACAATGAAACAAGGAAGAGGAAAAAGAGAAAAAGTTATAACTTTCTTTTCCTATTATATGTCTGAAAACATGGGAACAGGAGGGAGGGATGTCCTTTCACCATAGCAAGGATTTAACAAGTAAGGTATATAGGACACAGACACAGTGATGGTCACCCAAAATTGAGATTCTTCAGAAACTGCTTTTCTGAAATTATGCTGCTTTCTTGATATGGCTTATAAGCCACCCATGCATTTGGAAGAAAAATTCTACTTTGAATGATTGTGTATTCATTGGACCTTGATTTATCTTGTTGTTGCTAGCAGTTCTGCATGGAAGATACAGGGAAAGCTTTTATCTGAGAGTCCATGTAGTTGCTGTGCTTTCTATGCAGTTGAAAACCTGCAACATATTCCATTAAATTGTCCAATTTACTCGAATTCAAAAGAAAAATATTTGAGCCAAATCCTCACCCCAAAAGTGAAGTATTGATTTATTTTCAAAAAAAAGGTTAGATTCTGAATGCAAAGACTATGCCATTTCTGGCTTTATCTGTCATTTTAAGTCATTGTTGTCTTGGTGACCATAATTTTTAGATTGGTAGTTGTCTATTCTAGTCTGTGTGTGTTTTCTGATGGCTTTATATAAATAAAATTTATTCCTCCCTGGAGTTCAGGGGTCTCACTACAAGTTATAATTATTAGATGTGAGAAATGGTAGTTACTGAATATTTGTACCTGGAGTGCGCAAGTGGGATAGCTGCAATTTTTACCACTGTGCTTAAGTGTTTGTGTGGATACTGGAAGCAGGCTCTTTCCCACACAATGCTCTTTCTCTCTATTTCTACTCACCCCTTGTTCCCCCTTGTGAGTTCTATGTGTGACAGGCCAAAGACACGACTCCCTAAGATATTTATCTCATTACGTGGTTTTAGTCTTGCTGTATGAGTTTTGTAAACTAACAGTAGTGTAGTGAGACTAGAGTGTGGGGGCCCTTTCACACTACACAGTTGTAGCACTATGATTCTACTTTAACTGCCTGGTAACAACCTATGGAATCCTGGGATCTGCAGTTTAGGGAGGGGAGTTATTTAGAATTCTCTGCCAGAGAGCTTAAGTGCTTTGTTGTCTCAAATCCCAGATTCAATACAATGTGGCCATGGCAGTTAAAATGAAATATAGTGCTATACTCATATAATTTGAAAAGGTCCCAGTTTTTTTGCTCTGTCATTATGATGCAAGTGGAAAAGACATCAGGTTTGAACAACTGTTTTCTCAAGAAAAATTCTTGGACTTGTTTGTGTTCATGCTTGGTGAAGACAAGCTAATGGTACAGAGTAGAAGATTAAAATCTGATTTTCCTGAGGGGAGGCAGAAGGACGAGGAGGGGGAGAGGGAGGGGAAAAGAAAATTCTCCTCAATGTGAGATGGAGATTTATTTTATTTTTGCCAGTATTAGAGAGATTTTGCATATATTCAACACTGGATTTTGTGCATTTCTGTAATAGACTAGTAAAAGTAGTACCATCGTTTATGCTATTTTCATCAAATTGAACAGCCAGTTTGCTGTGTGTGCTCAGCTTCACAAAGGAAAGGAACTCATTTTGCATAGAGATATTTTCATGGAAAATGGAAAATGAGAAAACTTTTCCTGGTATTTCTCTCTTACACTACATGCAAGAATTCCGATGAAGGTCAGAGGCTCTTCAATAGGCTGTCTCACCATGCTGTTACAGTCTATCTTGACTAAAATCTTGGCAACAGGGTAATTTTCTAGTCTAGAGAGGTACAGGATATGGCATAAGTGTACTCATTCCTTGTGGTTTTTCATCCTGCCCATGATTTTGCCCCATTTTAGCCAATCCACCAGGTATCTATCATGGTGGTAGCATTTGTCATATTCCATTGGCATAGCAAGGATCACATCTTATGCTATACCCTCTCAATCTATAATCTGTGTGTCTTGAGGACAGGATTGTTCTATTTAGATCAACAATGAAACCATAATTTTCTTTAGGGAAATTTGTCCACTTGGCAGTGGTACTAATAGGAATAAAAGACTATTTCTTGAAGGATGGTTCACTACTCACTTCCTTTATCTCTGCACTGTTTCCTGCCTTTTGTTAACTGCTTCATACTCATGCTATAGATTTGGTGTCAACAGTGTTTTCTTCTTAGGACTAACCAGTCAGCAATTACTTAGGAAGTCTAATAATTATGCAGCAGAATTTGGTGCATAAGATCACAAAGCTGAATCAGTTTAACAACAGGAAGCACTGCCTGCCCCTCACTCTGAATCGATTTCCTAATGACACTCAAAGCCAGTAACATATAGTGTCATTAAGTAAAGCCTGATCAGACATATAGAAAAGCCTAATCAGAGTGAGGTCTTTCTGCCTTCACTCTGTCTAGTCCAGACAATAGGAATATATTTATTTTTGTGACTAAACTGTCCAGAATATCATAAATCACCCTCTAGATTTGGAATGTTTAGACATAGAGTGAGAATGCCAGGAATCCACAACTCTTGAGGTGGTCTCTCTGAGTCAAAGGAAAGGGGAATGAGGCAGAGAGGGGGACTACTTCCCAGAAGGAGGTGGCAGATGCTGAGAACATGTTACTATTGTTTGCAAAGCAATTAAGAGGTAAGGAGGGATTATGCCAGTCCTTGAGCCTATTAAATAGAAGTCACTGAACAATTAGACACCTACCTATAAATCTTCCAGCAGATCTCTGGCAGCTTTAATGCTTAGAACTGTCTATCTTGGTGACTAGCAGTACTCTTCACAATTCAGTGTTGTCTTGATCCTGGAATGGCTATAAGTTACAACTCTGTTTTATTCCTTGCTGGCTGACTACTACTGGCTGAACAACTTCTGAACGAGCTGACAACCACCCTTTTGCTTCTCCCTTCATCCTGTGACTATCCTAGACTGGATTAACTATCCAACAGCTCTTGAATTCCAACTACCTGCTTCCTGGGATACTTGCTGACTGGAGCACAGGACACAGAACCTTCCAGTTGGCTAAGCAATTCTGTGAGCTGTTGCCCTCAAAAAGTAATTTTTTGCTGCTCTTGACTAGATAACATTTTCTCTCTCTTTTATTCTATGCAACTTTCTCTGCTGCTTAGAAGAATGCTGCTTTTTTCAGTAGGTGAGCCTTTCTTTGTGAAAATGATTACTCCTCCAGTTTGGTAAAATTTTATGTTCCACGTTAATGTTAGTCCTTGAGAAAAGAAGTGGTGGGAAACTGAAGGCTGAACACACATTTTCTGCTATTTTGAGAACACATCTGTTCCAAGTGCATAGAATTTTCTCTGTGATTTAGGTCCAAAATCTCCCATCTGTCATATCTTTCCCTGTTAGCTCTTGCAAAGCAAGGAGTCCTTCACCTCTGCTTTTGTCAGTTCAATCAATATGCAAGTGAAACACAATATTAAGAACTGAACTATGCCAGTGGAAACGGCTGTCCTGATTTACTAAAAAATGTGTGGTTGTTTTTAACTATGAGAGGGAAAAAATTATTTTGAAAGGTTATACAGCTTATAGTATTTTGAATTTTCCAGCATTTTCATTTGCAACTGGAAGAATAACTCACTGTAGCCAGGAAAGCTGTGATCCTGGCTCACTGAAAAATATTGGTGGCACACTCAGTACAAAATACATATAAGCTATATAAGCGTTGGCTCACAATGCTTTTGTTCTTCTCTAACCATTTTGTAAAACTGTGCTTGTAATGAAATCTTGGCTTAGATATTCTTTTCATTCTGTAAATGTTAAGTAGTGTTTTTCTTATTCATTGAGGTTTCCCCTAATAGCTTAATTTTCACTTGCATTAAAATATGGTTCACTTTATGTTTTGCCAATATAGTGAAACATCTGTGGGTTTTTGTGTACTTAGGAAAAGGACATACATATGGCATCTATTTTTACTTGGCAGTCAAGAATTTTAAATGCATCCCTTTAGTGTTCTTGCACATTTTGTATGATTTCCAGAAACAATCTTTTTTGTATTGTTTTCTCTGTAAGCTTTGAGCTTAAGGACATCTATCGTTTATATCTCTCTCTCTCTCTCTCTCTCTCTCTCTCTCTCTCTCTCTCTCACAGAGATTCTAGCACACATAAGCTTGGGGCTTACAGAGCTCTTGTCAATAGCTCTTTCACAAAGTCTGCAATTTCCTTTGTCCACAATCCAGAATCAACTTATGTAGCCTATGATCAGAAAACCTAAAATCTCAGGTTTGAAGAAATTGCACCACTTGGGTCAGTGATGCACACTGAATTAATGTCCATGTGTTACCTCAGTTGGAAAAACTGCATTTTTATTGTAAAGCTTATACTCAGAAACTGGAGAGGAGGGTGTGGTCAGGGAGACAGGAATTGAGGGGTACCCAGCTTTTAGCAAAACTTCTGAGCCTCCCCAGTTTGAGCCTAAACCAATTTTAAACATTATTTATTAGTTAGACAACATCTTTTCTGTAATTAGCTCAAAGAAGCATGCATAGCCCTTCTCTTCCATATTTTATCTTCACAATGAGCTGTGAGATAGCTTAATCTGAGTGGGAATGACTAGCCTAAAGTCACCCAGTGAGTTTCATGACTCAGTGTGTACCAGAAACTCTTATCCAAGGAAATTACAACAACCAAACAGAAAAGTAAGAAATACAGAATAAAATCAAGGCAATCCCATTTAACCAAACATCTAGAAATATGAAAATCAACCCTAACACTTAATTAGAATCTCAGTAACTAACAAGAAGAGTGATGCTACAATAAGAACACAATATACTGAGAGAGTGTTTCAAACCTGAGGGTTTCAGCAGCAATAGTTTCCACCACAGATATATAAAACACTGTACACAATTCAAGTGAACTGAGTTTCTATTTAAGATGGTAATAAAGTAAGAGCATAAGAAGGGCAACACTGGATCAAAGCAAAGGCCCAGAGTGTAGCATTCTGTCCACACAGTGTCCAACTAGTTGCCTCTAGGAAACCTCAGCCAGATAGGAATGCAAATGTGTCCTTGGTCTCACATTCCCAGGAAATGATACACAGAGGCATGTTGCCTCTGGTAGTGGCAGTAGTAATGCAAGTATTCTGAATAATACCCATGAATGGTTCTAACCTGCATGAGTTTATCTGATTTCCCTTTAAAGTTATTCAAGTTGGCAGCCATCTCTACACCTTTTGATAGCAAATTCCATAGTTTAATCTGAATAAAGAAGTACTTCACTTTACCCATTCTGGATATTCTACCATTCAATTTCAGCATGTAACCCCAGCTTCTAAGATTATGAAAAATGTCTTCCTATCTACAGTCTTCACATCATGCATAACTTTATACACTTCTGTATCACGTCTCCCTTTCCTGCTTTTTATCTAAACTGAAGAGCTCCAGATATTGTAACCTTCTCTCATAGTGGAGTTGCTCCAGTCTCTTAATCATTTTGGTTGCCCTTGCAGCAAGACTCAAATGTAGTTCTACAGACTAATTTCTTTTATAACAAAAATGGTGAATTCACTGTTACTGGTCCAGCAGCATAAAGCACTAGAACAGTGGTTCTCAACCTGTGGGTCCCCAGATGTTCGTGGACTTCAGCTCCCAGAAGCCCCAACCACTATGGTCAATGCTCAGGGCTTCTGGGAGCTGAAGTCCGTGAACATCTGGGGACCCACAGGTTGAGAACCACTGCACTAGAACTACATTCTTCTACATGCACGTTTCTCTGCAGATCTTTTTGCTGCAATTACAGCAAGTTCCTTCTTTTCTTTGTGTATCCTGTACATCTAGTATAATTTAAAGTGTCTGTCTGTTATGGATGCTATCCAAATCTGCATTCTCAATCATAGAGTTACCAAACTTGTGCTGTCTAATAGGACCAAAACAGTAGTAAGATTTGGGACTGATCCATCACTACTTCGAGTACATCCCAAACAAGCTTCAAATTTCTGTCTTTTTTTTTGCTCCAGGGAGCATATTATCAATGATTTTACTCACATGTGATACTTTGACTTAGGTTGACATCCTGTACATTTTTGTAGACTGATCACCAAACTTTGGCTGAGGTATATCGCTGAGCATAACCAAGATCATCAACAATCTCTTACTTAGACAACGCTAAGTAAATTTCCTATTTATGTATATAATCCTCCGCTCTATCTCTCCTGTGTAGTTTGTCTTCAGTGCAGTACACACACAGGATAGGGTCCTCCATGGAGTATCTATGGCATTCTGCTCACTTCTTTTCTCCTCCAGTCTTCACCTTCATCAGGTTGGAACTGCCTAGCTATTTTCCAGGATTCTCATGCAAAGGTGACTCTCATAATGACCTTCACTGTATGGATAGTAATTGGAAAAATAATGGTATACATCTTCCACTTTAGGCACAGAAGAGCTTCCCATCCAAGGTGGACATGGTCCAGAAAGTTGCCTTATTCATGCTTGCATTGCAGTGTTCCAGAAAAACATACACTTAGCATTTGTTATATTTGCATTTGTTAATTTCCTGTGCCTCTTACTGTAGCTGTTAACATTCTAGGACATCCCAGGCCTCTTCATTAGGATCATAGGGTATATCTAAACATTATCCAAATATGTAATTGTTTGCATTTTTTATTTTTTTAAAAAATGAGAATAGGTCTTAGAATTCACTGTAGCCCTGGTTTGACAGGCCTGCAGGAAATTTGTCCACAATCCAGTATTATAGTTGGGTTATACAGACAAGAAATCCTTCCTTCATACATATTGAGGCAGCCAACTTCAGTGGATGTTGCTCTCATATTTCTGTCCCTGGACCCCTCTGGGGCTGCACAGACTATCCAAAAATGGGAAAAGGTGGGAAAAATGAAACCAGAAACCTCCTTCAGACTTTGAAAAACTGAATTGAAGTTTCTTTGCCATTTTCCAGCTAAGCTGAATTCGCCCTGGGGTCCCATTATCACCTTCTGGCCACCACTGTGTCCAACTTGTAACAGCAGTGAAAACCAGACAGGCAAAGTTAACATCAGCACTCCATTTAAGCATTCTCAAATACTGGAATCTCAGGATATTAATATGGGCAAATGAACAGCCTCTTTGGTAATCTTTAGGCTATTTATTATATGGAATCATAGATGTACAAATATATGCATCCTCAGGGAGAAACACTGACATTTCAACGTCTGGATGCTTTGCTTTCATCACATTACATTGTATTGCATGTAACCTTGTTGTCATACATTCATTACATTACAGGATATGGCATGTAAAATGTTACACTTTCATATAGACTGAACCTCTCTCTCTCTCTGACTTTTTAGCAAGATTCTTAATAGTTAACACATAGTGGAACATTACCGTTGTTGTTGTGTATCTTCACATCCTTTCCAACTTATGGCAACCCTAAGGCAAACCTATCATGGAATTTTCTTGGCAAGGTTTGTTCAGGGGGTGCTTTTGCCTTTCTTCGAGGCTGAGAACATGTGACTTTCCCAAGGTCATCCAGTAGGTGTCTATGGCCAAGTGGATTCAACTCCTGGTTTAAAGAGTCATAGTCCAATGCTCAAACCACTACATGCTGGCTCTAAAACCATCTTAGGTAATACAACTCAGTCATTTATCCATTTAGAAATACCATTTCATCTGTTGAGAAATTATACTTCTGTGAACAGGCATCCAAGGGGTTAATATCCTTGGGCATTGTGAAATCTAGCAGCATCCATTACATGACTATCAATATCTATAACAAGCCTCCATAATAATAATAATTGTAGGAAATATATCTATTTTAGCATACCCTGGATGTTTCTCTTACCATCAGTATCTATCAGCAAGTCTGAGGAAGTTATAAGGAACAGCATGGCTTGAAAGCTGCATTGCAATCTTCTATTTATGTGGTGAAGACTGGCAAAAGCAGCCAGATTGCCATTTCCCATTTATTAGCCTCTTTTATTCTCTCCTGAATCTTTACTCGGCCTATCAGCTATCAAAGGTGCTGGCAGTGCCTCATTTATGTCAGCCAATCAAAACAGAGATCTTAGATATGATGTCACTTCAGGTACTGTTAGATGACCTCCATTCTGATTGCATCAGGAAGTGTACATGCTAGGAGGCTAATCAGCAGTCAATTCTGTTCTTTTCTTAATGGTGACAGAAAAGCTGGTATTCTCATCTCTTTGTTCTGCTCAGAGTTAGCCTATCTCTTTGTTCCCAATGGCATGCACACAAACACTTATATTATAATACACATAGCTTTCTGCATTATATCTTACTATCTTTATGTTATACTCTATAAGTAACTTCCAGGCCTCAAAGCTGGCAAATGAACCTGCCTGTAACACAAGAGATTCTGAGAAGATTAGGTTCCAACAAAAACAGAGAGCACACTAGATATGGGAAGAATTTTCATAATTATTCATTTCCAGGTCAAAATGGGTTTCCCGACAGCTGAAACTGAGGCTAGTGAGAAGTCTACACAACTTTTTCCCAGTATTTAAACCTACCAAAGTGTTGAAATTGTATTATCCTGCAGATTTTTAAAAATGCATTTTTGTGCCAAAAAAAAATGTTTTCTGTACAGAAAATGTTGTTTCCTGTGCAAGAAACCAGTTTTCTGCACAGAAATAGGGAATTAAAAAACACATGATTTTCTTTACAGGCAAGGATCTCTAGACCACATGCAGGAATACACTTTGGTCATCTGCAATGTAGAACAATATAAGGAAGCATCAACTTCTAGGCCTCTCTTTAGAACAGATCCTATACCTTAGCCACATATCAATACAGTAATGTCCATTGCCCAGCCAACTTCTATGCTTCTATGCATACAGACATCAAAAATGTATGTAATCTGTACTGTCCAGGGGCTCACAGTGAATTTCCTGTCCATCTTGATTCTAAATTGCATCATATAGAATCTGCATAACCAGCTCAGTGATACTAAAGTTTAGTGCATTTGTAATCTCAATTTTGTTTCTTGTCATATATCAGAGCTGTAGGTGCACACTTCCGGGGTACCACTGAGTTTTAGTTGTAAGCTCAAGAAAGAATATGATCTTGCTTTTAACAGGTATTAACTATCACCAAGGCTGCCAGCCTTAACAAAACTGCTGTGATCAACTAGGCCAATTTATGCCAGCACGAGTGTCATCCTGTCCTCATTAGCAAAGCACTTTTTCACTCTGCAGGACTCTTGATCTATTTCTTCTGGTATCTTTGGAGACAAGAGTACAGCTTCTCAGAACAATTTTTTTCTTCACTGGTCCTAAGCACTTCATCATATTGTGGAAGAGGTGTTGTTGTTCCTTTGACATAAAGAGAATGCTAACAAGATAAAAGAACCAAAGGAGGAACAAGATCAGGATTGCCTGATCTATTTGGCCTTGATTCTGAGTTGAGACAACCCAAATCATGGACACATGTCCACTGATTCTATTGATTAGTGATTTAATAAGTCTGGAAAGAAGGGGAAGGAAGAGTAGAAATGAACAAAATCCATGAAGGAGACATTGAGCCAAGTACTTTCCTAATTTATTTTCATTAAATTAGTGATATAGTCCCCTTTAATTTATAGATAGACAGACAGACAGACAGACAGACAGACAGACAGACAGACAGACAGACAGATGGTATAGCTAAATCACTAATGGTCACTGTTACTGGGGGTTGTGAGAGTTGTAGTCTACGACATCTGGAGAGAACCAGGTTGTGGAAGTCTGCCATTAAAAAAGCCAGCATGTTTCATAGTGTGGATAATGGGTATCTACTGACTTTAGCTATTCTTTTCTCCATTAGTTTTCACACAGAACCTTTCAATTTTGTTTCCATGGAGGAGTGAAGTAATCAAATAAGAAGAGAAGGGCCAGAGAGGAAGGGCTATCAAACACAAGTCCTCTCACAGAGTCCTAGAGATATAAGGAGAGGGTATAAACGGAAACGTTATAATTGATCTAGGTGACTGAATAAGCAGAAATCAAATCAGATTTCCCAGACTTTATGTGTACTTTATAGCCATTTCCACACGGGGTAATAAAAACGGTGCAGTGTGTCCTTCACGGAGGACGTCTGCACCTTGGAGGGGACTGGGTCCAGACTACTTACTGTAGATCTGCACCTCACTCCGCTCCAGAACGACCCCAAGTGGTCCTCCAGTGTGCTTTTGAAAGACCTGATTTTTCCTGTCTTTCAAAAGCCTGGAGCACGCCGCTGCATGCCTGTTCTCCGGTGCAGATTCGCAGGCTCGCACCAATACGAGCCTGTGATCTGTGGAGGGCGGGCTTTAGGCTAGCGAGCTTCAGTGGTTGGTCGGGACCCACAACCAACCGGAAGCCGCCATTTTGGAGACTGGAGCAGTGCGGATCTACGACTACGAACTGCTCCAGAGCAGCCTGGACTGGACCGGGAAGCCAGAAGATCCAGTAAGTAGCGGCACGGGGCGATTCCCTCGCCCCGTACGGAAATGGCCTATGACTCTAAGGTTCGAATCCTATCGGTTAATCTCAACTAGAGGAGACCCACTGACTCGATTGGTCAATGGTGAATCAGCATGTAGGCAAATTCTATTGATTGTATTGTTGTTGCTTGCCTTCAAGTCATTTCCAACTTATGACAACCCTACGGAGAACCTATCACAGGGTTTTCGGGGACTGAGAGTGTGTGATGCACCCAAGGTCACCCAGTAGGTTTCCATGGCCGAGTATAAACCAGCATATGTGTGGAAGAAACATCAGTATAGAAGATGGCAGAAATCATTCATGTGGAAGAACACATGAGCTAGGAAAGGCTATAGCAGTTTGCTTTTGCCTGAGCCTTCAGGGAAGGGCAAGATTCCACCTCCTCCTGTCTTCCTCTCATCAAGTTAATTGAAGACAAACTTTTTTTTTCATTTTGAACTCAAGTGTCCAGCCACAGAAATAAGCTGAGGACAGAGAAGGAAAGTGGGAGGGAGAGATTAAAACTGGGGCATTTTAAAAGCATCTGAAAAATGGAATGATGGAGAATTAATCAGCTCTGTCCCTGCCAAATTGGGACAGTTAGAATATATGAGAGTCACTGGTGTATTCCAGTAAGACTGAAAACAGGATTCAAACCAAAGGCATTTCTGATATCTGTGCAGCTGGTTGGGGTCAACCGCATTTGAGCAGTTCAGTATCACCATATGAACTATTTTATCTCTTGCTGAATTTATGTAGATACAAAATGACCTTAAGCTTGCCCTGATTTTGACTTCATGGGGCACACTGTAATCTAATTACAAAGATATGCCTTTCTTCAGCAACCCTGTGACACTTCCTCATAGACTATAGCTCTGCTTGCAATCACCTACCTACTAGCATGAATTAGCATGAAAGGGGACAAAAGAAACTTTGGCAAGTAGCCAGGAAAAGCAGAAAAGGTAGGGAGGGGGCAAGCTGCTGGATCTATGCAAGAACAGCTGCTTCCCAACTAGAGTGGCTTTTAGAGATCAAAAGGCTGTAACGTTGCTGAAGACCTTGGTCCTTTCGTTCATCTCAGCATCAGGGGAGACTGCCTGGCTTCTGACAGTAGCATTGCACTTTAAACCTCTGTTTCCACACATAAGAGGTTTAGAAGGAGATATTACTGCCAATGATGATGGCATTCTGCTGCTGAGGAAACAGCTAATCTTTATTACTCAGAGAGAAAGAGAGAGGGAGAGGGAGAGATTAAATAGCATTTGCTCAAACGTTACACATCTCTGTGCTTTATTTGAAGCAGAGCTGATAGACATAAAGAAGCGTCTGCCTGCATAATTATCTCCTACAGAGATCATTGTCCAGAAATATCTCTTGAACTTTCCCTTGATGCATTGAAAAACTGAGATCTCAGAAGCAGTTTGGCAGGCTGTTCTGGCATTCCTTGTACTATAGTATTCAGAGCAACATTTAGGATACTGTATAGTATTATGGACATAATGAAGCTTGCATCTTGTGCTAGGGCCATGATAATTGGGATCTTTGGCAAATCTGCTATGATCTTTGGGAAATTTAAAGAGCATTCCGTGTGAATATTTTGCAAAAGCCCTAATGGGCTCTTCCCCTACTCTACCTCATTAGTCTACATCTGTGGCATTTGGGGGAATCCTTAGGGCTTCTAAGAAGCTTAACAGGGATTTCTTAATTAGAAGACCAATAATGGTGGGCTGGATTCATTGAAAGACAGTTGGGTTACCACTGCTGATCTTCTCCTGCAATGTATAACAGTCAAAAGGCTTGGCTGTGGTTGGGGCACACCCTCAGTTCACACACAGTGATGGTGAACAAGCCTGAATTACAAACCCTAGAAACCATGTGTGAGCCCTATAATGTTATCCTGAGCAATCAACACAACCCCCATAGCAGATTTTCAGGTGAGTTAACACTGGAAGGCTTTCCTGAAAGTTGAAAAATGGCACTCTACATCACATCACAAAGGATGTCGATTATGTATATCCAGCCAGCAATCTGGCATGCCACTGCAAATCTTTCTGTTCCTCCCTTTCACCAGCTTTTCAGTTTTGCTCTACAAATCCCACTTCTTCACTTTCTCAAGAAGCCAAAAGATGCAGCATCACTGTAATGTCACCTCAAATCACTTTTCATCCCTCCTCTCCACATGTAAGGTTGCCAAATGAAATAAAGGCCAGGACTTCTGTCCCTTTAATACTTGTACTGAAGACAGAATTTCAGCAGGTGTTGCTTGCCACAAAAAAGAATACCTGCTGAAACTCCTTCTTCTACACAACCATTAAAGTGACCAGAGCTCTGTCTTTTATCTCACCTTGCAACTTGTCATCTCTGGGTAACCCTTTACAATTACTCGACATTTGTTGGACTTCCTCAATAATAAATTTCTGGAAGAGCTGCAAACCTATCTCTACACTCCTGATTACTTTACAATGGGACTCTGCTACCCTGTGTATATGACATACAGTTTCTATTATAGTTGTTCCTCCAAATTTGCAAGTTTGCCCTTCACAAATTTGATTATTCACAGATTATTTTCTGCTGCCTCTGCTTCCCTCACACCCTCACTCACACAGGCAGATGGGTGGAGGAGTGGGAGGAGGGAAGGACCATGCTGCTTGGTCAGATGGGTAGGGGACAAGGGGTTGGGACGGGGGAGCAGGAGTAGGGAAGGTGTATGCACGTGTTCCCTCACACTTAGGCAAGTGGGCAGAGGACAAGGAGATAAGATAGGGGAGCAGCAGGAGGGAAGGTGCATGTGAGTGTTCCCTCATGCTCAGGCAGGTGGGTGGGGAACAAGGGGGTGGGATAGGGGAAGGAAGGCGTGCACATCTGTTCTCTCACTCAGGTGGGCAGGCAAGGGAAGACATTCAATTTTTTCCACTTTTTTGAGGGTCTTGCCCCCCCCCAAACCCTTGCAAAAGTGGAGGGCCAACTAATGCATTTGGAAAATGTATATTTATGTAGGTAGCTTTGTTTTGCAGTGGGGTTGCATACAGAAAATTAATAAGATTAGAGAGCTAGGCCAAAGCTAACAAAATGAATTTCAACAGAGAGAAATGTAAAGTCCTACACTTAAGCAGAAAAAATGGAATGCACAAATACAGGATGACTGGATAGCAGTGCACGTGAAAGGGATCTAGAAGTCTTGGTAGATCACAAGCTGAACATAAGTCAGCAGTGTGATGAGGCAGCCAAGAAAGCCAACACGATTCTTGGTTGCATCAATAGGAGTGTGGTGTCTAGATCGACGGAAGTAATGGTACCACTCTACATTGGTTAGGCTTCATTTGGAATATTGTGTCCAGTTCTGGGTTCCTCAATTCAAGAAGGATATCGACAAGCTGGAACGTTTCCAGAGGAGGGCGACCAAAATGGTGAAGGGTCTGGAAGCCATGCCCTATGAAGAATGGCTTAGGAGCTGGATATGTTTAGTCTGCAGAAGAGAAGGTTAAGGGGGGACATGATAGCCATGTTTAAATATTTGAAGGGATGTCATGTCGAGGAGGGAGTGGGTTTGTTTTCTGCTGTTCCAGAAACTAGGACAAGGAGCGATGAATTCAAGCTGCGGGAAAGGAGATTCCACTTGAACCTCAGGAAGAACTTCCAGATGGTCAAAGCTGTCTGGCAGTGGAATATGCTGCCTCGAAGTGTGGTGGAGTCTCCTTCTTTGGAGGTTTTTAAAGCAGAGGCTGGATGGCCATCTGTTGGGAATGCTTTGATGGGTGTTCCTGCATAGCAGGGGGTTGGACTCGATGGCCCTTGGGTCTCTTCCAACTCTATGATTCTATGAAAAAAAAACATGCTCATCTCTGGGTCAGCGGTCTGTCCTCTCACAAAACAGATTCAGAGCCATGGTGAGAAACTGTCTCCTTAATATACCTAAGCTAAATTCCTCAGTATTTTTTCATGTTGCAGAATATCTTAGTCCCTAGCAGTATTCTACATAGTTTATGTGGGTAGCTATGTTTTGTAGTCGGGTTGCATGCAGAAAATTAATAAGTAGAGATTTTCCTAATCACTGTGCCTTCCATGTCATGAAATATGCTGAAATTCTGTTAGCCATACAGAAGCATAAAGAACCCTTTTATAAAATAATGGTAATGATCCCATTTCAGTGAGAGAAATGCCTGCACTCCACCTCTTTCCTCATGGAGATATACAGAAATACGACTTAGCCTAAAGATATCTTAGGCTAGCTAGGTCATAATCTCTAGATACCTATACAGACAAAGTATCTTAAAAAGGCTTGAGGGATCCTCCAAATGTGTTGGCAATGTTTGGTTTGTTTATATTTTAGGAATATAATTCAATGTGCCTCTTTGTGTGTACACTTGCATGTGCATATGTATTGTGTTTGTATTGTAACCAATGGCAGATCAATAAGAAAAAAAATCTTTGAGGAATGACCTGATGGGTTTAGGGGGTGAATGTATAGTGATGTTAGTGGCACGCATGTCTTTCAGGAGCCTGGCCACCTCTACAATGTAACATCCACACAAAAACTTTTTTGTATGGCTTCTCACAAAATCAAACTGATGGTAGGCGGGGAGTTAGGGTTTTTTTAAAGTTTCAAAAAGTGAAAACTGAGCAAACAAGTATTAGATGCGTTTTCCAAGCATTTTTACTCACATATTTACCCTAGTTATACATTATCTTAGTAATTCACTGTTTACTCCTCTAAAATAAATATGCTCCCCTTTTTATACAGAAGTTTACCGTGAATGTACTTTGCAGCTTTAAATGTAAGGAAATGTAATAGTTTCTCCATACAATTCTCACGTCTATAGCTGGTACCATAGTAAAGATCAGATCCATGTAAGTATCACTGCAGAGAGCAACTTTATTCAGCTGAGCATTCATAGTCTTTTCCTTACCACACTGCTGGAAGTAGAATTCCATGTGAAAGTCTGCCACCCAGTGGCATCAATTTTGATAATAATAATTTACTCTGAGAAAGGCCCTGATCCTCTTCTGATTGATTATTCAGTGTGGATCAGAAACAAAAGATGTTAGACTTAAGGATAATTCCTGATTTGTTCAAGGCCAATCAGATCCTTTTTAAAAGAAATTTAAACAATGATCCTTTCTGTGAAATTATGTCCACATGGACCTGTTTCAGGTATTTTGTTTTATATTACACAAGCCTATAGAGTAAGGATGCCTACACATCCCCAAATGCCAGACACCCAGAAACATATGTGTCATCAGTGGTTGCAGTTGGCTTTCATGTCAGTGGGGCAATGAATCGTGCCCAGGTTTTAGTTTGAGGGAGCTATCCTACATGCTGAACCTATTTGGTGGAAAGAACTTAGCAGTTTGTGTAGTTGTCTAAAGTTCAGGTTAAAGCCCTGAGTGGAAGCATTGCTCCCTGGATGCAAAAGCCACAAACCACCAGGATGTGTTTTCTTGTCTGGCGTCAGTTCCCAAGTAAAAAATGTCAGTAGCAAAGCAATTCTCAGAGTAGTTCCCTTGCTAAGAATATTCAAGGTAAATGAAATCTAATTAGATTTTGTCACCAAATATTCTCAGTTTCTCAACCAAACTGACAGGACAACTACTGGTAATTCCAAACCAAACTGTAGCCAAACATTTTATGCTTCTTGTGAAAACACAGTAAGTACTGAAGCCTACACTTTTCTTTCCAGTAGGATTTATGTTTCAGAAAAGCCTTACAAAAGCATCTTTCCATTTGTCGAAAGCTAGTCACTGCCTGAATTGCCACTTAAAAAAAAAAAGTGCTTACAGTGATAACTGTACAGGCATTTTAAAGGGATGTTTATTTTACAAAAAAAAAAAATGACTAAGAGTTAGAATTTTTTAACTCATGAAAACTTTGAAGTCATTGGGGAAAAACAATTTCTTCATATAATAAAAGGCAACCTCCAAGTAGGGCTGCAGATTGGAAAGCTGCTAAAATCCAAAAGACAGAACCTAGTCTCCTGTGAAAATGGTTTTAATAAGTTGAAATTGTGTTTTTAAAAGGAAAAAAAATCAAACTGTGGAGGGCAATATCAAGGCATTCCCAAATGAAAGGCATAAAATCATGAAAGGAAGCAAGATTATGTAGATTAGAACCTTCTGAAACATCAAACACTGGGCACCCATTTATACTACACAATTATAGCACTTTGATTCCACTTTAACTACCCAGGTTGCATTTTATGGAGCCCTGGGATTTGTAGTTTGGTGAGATGCTATAGATCTCTGGCAGAGAATTCTAAATACAAAACTACAAATATAACTACTGTATAGCACTACAAACCCTAAACTGTAAATGCCAGGATTCTGTAGAATGGAATGATAGCAGTGAAAGTAGAATCATAGCACTATAATTCTATAGTGTGAAAGGGTCCTAACGTTATACCTATTTAACAGGAAGGAGGACTGACATTAAGAGGCAATTTAATCCTATGCACTGAGTTTATGAGAGTTCTGAAGTTTGCCCCCATATTATTACTGCACTGCTTGGAAATGGAAATTAACAATGGTATGAGTTTTACATTATGAGCCAACCATTGTTGAAGATAATTACTGGTACATTAGCCCATGGCCACTTTCAAACAAATCATTAGCACAATTGAAATCATCAATATACATTTTGATGTGACTCATTTGCATCATCAGAAACTCGCCTGGAGCTCCAGTGTTAAAATTCATATTTTTCAAATTGAAACCTGAGGAAAAAATACATTGTCTGAGTTTTCATGAAAATAAAAGGCAAAACACCATTCAATACAGCAAAGTTTTATACATATGGGCATGTTTCTGTTAACTTTCACTCTGAACCAATACTTAGTTGAAGAATTGCTAACAGGTTTCTAACTTTCCCCTTTTGAGCTGTGACATGCTTCCAACATGTACTGTCTGCATTGTCAAACTGGATGAAGTTATCTTCTTTGCTTCAAAAAATGTGTGCAGAATGAAGTCCCACAAGCTATACATTCCAATCAACATCATTGTTCATACATTTTGAAGTAAAATGTAAGGCTTATTGTCACTGTTTGATTGTATTTTGTACAGGTTTTGCTCAATCACTGGCCATAAATAAACAGCACGGGAAATGAAACAAAATCTTGGTATGCCTAAATACCCTAAAGGTACCATCTTGGAATCTAAACCCTGGTTAGTACTTGGATGGGAGACTACCAGTGAATACCAGTTGCTGCATTTCAGAAGAAGGAACTGACCAAAACACCTCCAAGTATTCCTTGTCTTAAAAAACCCTACGAAATTCATTGGGTCACCATAAGCTGACAGGCAACTTGAAGGCATATACCCACACACACTCTTTTATTCTCTTTAGATGTCTACTCTTATGACTTTGCTCCTTTAACACATCCGAATGAAAACTGATAGGAACAACTTAAACATGTAGTCCCCCAGGGGCTACATGTGGGTGGTCACTCTGCATGTGCTGGCCTACGGTTTAAGCAGAGAGCATACCATTGCAGCAAAGAAACCATGCACCACTGTGGCTCATTATAGTAGTTTTCCATCCCACATACATAGACCAGAAGAACCCTAACATGAATCAGCAGCAAAGATACCTCTGATATACCTTAGACATTCTCCACACATTTCCAAATATCTCATAAAACAGCAGCATAGAGACCATTCCATGGCCAAAGTAGTTGTGTGTACTAGCTCTGGGATCCAACTGGAACCGATTACAGGGGAAGGGGGGGTGGCAAAAATTGTCTGAAGGCCATCTGTTCACTGTGGGCGGCATCTTGTCTGTTCCCAGCCAAAACCCAAAAGACAGAAGGTGATCACAACAGAATTTCAGGCTACCTTGTGGATGGAGATGGCTACCTGCACGCAAAATGGCTAATACAATGATGACCTAAGGGAGAAGGACAGGAAATCTGGTTTTTCTGGAGCACGACATTCATGACAACAGATTTTTATGATCTGGCTGAGTTGATTATGGCCTGCATTATGTCATCAGACCAATTCCTCTGCCAAACAAGCTCCTGCAGCTGGAGAGATAGGGGCAAGATTTGCCTTTGGCACATACATTATTTATCTCATTCCACAGGCGCTTTGTTCTCAAGTTCTCTAAAATGTCATTGGGACACTTTGTCATGGCTCTCTTCTCCAGCATGTTTGCAAATCCCTCCTAGCTTGGTGCTGTCTGCAACTTCAACTGATGTACAATTTAATTATTCCCTTGCAACATTTATGAAGCTATTAAAGCAGGCAGGAGCCAATTAAGGAAGGGAAATACGGTTTAGGAGAATATAGAGACTGGTGCTGTTTCAATGTCATCCTTTGATATCCTCCCTTGGAGGACTGCTGGGAAAATGTGCTATTTGAAAATAACTACAAAAAGACAACTAGTCATTTTTGCTGCTTCCTGAGGTACTTCTCCAAGAAGGCTTGATTTATGCTGCCTCTGCCCCTAACCGTTAATGTATGTTTATGCTTAATTAGCCCCTGATCAAACTTTTCAACTTTCTTGCCCAAATCACATTAAAAGGTAATTGAAAATACTCCTCAGGTTTCATCTTCCTGCTGGTTTCTTCTCCATCTTCCCATATGGCTATTTATACTTTTAAGAACTCTTTCTCCCTGCCTCAAAATTTTATCACTGCAAACGAGGGCACCTCTATATTGAGGGGACTGGAGGAGACAAAATATTTTTCAGTTGCACTCCTTCAGCCACATGGCATGAGGACTGCAGCTTTTTCTACAGACTTTTCACATGTGCCTGATATTAAAGGTACTTAGAAGTAGCAATGTCATATGTGAAGCTTTCCCTATTAACACTATGCTAAGAAGTATAGATATAGATATATGTATTTATGTATGTATACACAAACACACACACTAAATTTCTATCCTCTTATAGTCCTGTTAAAGACAAATAAAGGAAGATCAGTAAACATCCTGCAGACCCTCCCATACAATCCTTATCTACACAGCATATACACAGCAAAGAATAGCAAGCTATGCACAACAAATGGCGCACTGCATTATGGCAACCTGACTTCAAATCATAAGACAGATTAAGACATCAGGCTATTGAAGATGTTTACTTTCATCTTTAAAGACCTAAATCAGAAGCGGATGAATGTGGAGGGGGAGCATTTCATTTCCAAGACACTCTCCCCTACATGGGCCACAATGCATCACTTATAGTTCTAGGAATCAACTGAAATATGTCCAATTTCTGCAGTTTTATGGTTGGGATGTGACAGTGGGAGCCGAGGGAAAGCAAACTGCTATGTATTATGATAGTCTGCATGCTTTCCTCTTGGAGCGTGGCTTTTGGCCACTTTTTAAAAGTGTAGGTCTGGGGGCTTTGGGGACCACAAAACAATCCCTCAGGGGCTACATGTGGCCCACTTTCTCTACTGTTATCCTAAAAGGATTGGGACCCTTCATTACATTCTTCATTACATTCATTCATCGTTACAAACACATTCTTCAAGCAATCAAAGAGGCAGCTGTATAGATGGACATCACCTGATGACCAATATAGAAATCAAATAGACTACAGTACATAATCAGAAGCCAGAGATGGAAAAGTTCCATTCTCTTTGCAAAAACAAGACCAGAAGCAGATTGTGGCACAGATCATGAACTGCTATTATCAAACATCACAGTAAAGTTAAAGAAGAACACATCATGCCAAAACACAAGCTGAAAAACATCCTTGTAGAATTTAAAAATAATTTGAAAAATAGTTTTGCACTATTAAACCTAATTGACTGAGCTCTGGAAGAACTTTGGACTGAAATCAGAGAAGAATGCAAAAAGACACTATTTGCCACAGAAAGGAAAGAGAAGCTTCAAGAGATGAAACTCTTCAAGCAGTTAAGGACAGATGAGAAGCAAAGTTTAAAGGTAACAGAAATAGAGTTAGAACCCTGAATGCAATTTTGGCAGTGACTTGTGTGCAGGGACAAGGAGAACTATTATAATAATCTGTGCAGAGAAATATAAGATGGAAACAAAAAGGGAAGAAAAGCGATCTCTTCCATAAGATCTGAGAAATGACAAGGAAATTTAAACTAAGAATACAGATGCTATATGACCAGAAAGGAAACACCTTACACGACTAGGACTTGGAAAGTAGCTATGAAGGGACTAGACAAGATCCTGAAGTTTAATGATACATCACTGAATGCTAAAGTTAGGATTGTCCACACCATTGTATTTCCAATTTCTATGTGTGGTTGTGAAAGGTGAACAATGAAGAAACCTGATAGAAAGAAAATCAACTCATTCAAATGTCGTGTTGGAGAAGAATTGTATGGATACTGTGGACTGCTAAAAAGACAAGTAAATGGGTCCTGGGGCAAATCAAACCTGAACTCTCCCCAGAAGCCAAGATGACTAAACTAAGTCTGATGTACTTTGGCCATATCATGAGAAGACATGACTCACTAGAAGAGACAATAATGCTTGAAGAAAACAGCAGAGAAAGAGAAAGATTGCATTACAGATGGATAGACTCAATCAAGGAAGCCATGACCCTGAGTATGCAAGACCTGAGCAAGACAGTTCATGAGGTCTCTCATTCATAGGGTCACCATAAGCCAAAGTCCACTTGACTGCAGTTGACAACAATGCTCCTACTGAAGCTTACTGAAAGCTTACCATCAGGGATCTTCCCCCCTCCCCCAGGATGTGTTGTGCTATTGTTGCTACCAAGGCTTATATGAGAAAGCTTATGGCAGTGGTGCTGCATTCCCCTCGCTCCAAGTGGCATGATGGGCCAAAGTGCACATACACCCAATTTCTTTCCTTAGCTCCTTCCTTCCCTCCCGGCCTTTTGGGTTCACTGACATTGTAGAAGTGCAAGATACATACAACACCCCTTTGCAGAGCCTGGCTGCCTTGATGCTAGCTTGCAACAGGTAGAGATGGGAGCCCAAGCCTGAAGGCCACATCACTCACAATATACAAACATTCTGCTCTTCCAGAATTGTTTAACCTGTGATCTGTTTCCCCACATGGGAAAGCACAGTAATTTCGTAAGACTTAAGCTGGTGATCTGAAATCTGACAACCCTCCTCCCCTCGATACTTCAGTCAGTTTCTATTCATGTTGCTTTTAAGAAGGTTGTGAAGATGCATCAACTTGGCCTTTTATGGTTATTATAGAAATTTTAGTTGTTTTACCATTTAAATTGTTTTTAGTGATATCTGCTAGCTCCTTTCAGCCCTTTTTTATTGGATAGGTGGGAGAAAAATGTAACGATAAACATTTACCACCTTCTGTTAAGAATCTTCTTTAATCAAATGGAAACTCCACCCTAACATGCAGTTACTTTTATGGTAGAACAGGAAATTAACCAATCAGTTGCCATATCCATGTCATAAAGCTTTGTTCAGTATATTGAACTGTACTGAATTAACCTGTCATAAACTAATAAGAAAGCAGCTTATGAGAGTAGCTGCTTTCTAATTAGTTTATGACTAGTTATGACTGCCCTATTTTCTTTGTGAGACATTACTTCTCCTCTTGATCTGAAGGTAGCATGCTTTCCACTCTAGCTTGCAGATTTTTAGACCAGGCATAATGCTGAAGAATTGCTTCACTGACAGACTGAACTCTAAGGTGTTCCATGTCACCCTTTTGATGACAGGGGCTTGGATCTTTCCAAAGAGTCATGAAAAAGAGAACATTCTGTAGGATTCCTGCACAGTTTCTTGTGGTATACAGCATGATTAAACTGTCCCAACATACACTCGACACAGAGCCTGCAATTTATGGGGGGTTTTTCTTCAAAACCAATCTTTATTATTTTTAAAGGCAAAAATAAAATGCTAAAATAAAAACCGATTAATCTTAAAGGTGCTGCCACATTCCTTTTTTTTTCCCCTCCCCCTTCCTTCCTCATTTTTATTCTAAATGATACAATTCGTGATAGGAGTTCCAGTCCAATCCATTGGACATTGACAAGTTAGGGAAAGCTAGTCTACCCAGCCTGAAAGTGATTAGTGACATAGGGTTGCCAGTTGAAATGACACACAGGGTTCCTGTACCTTTCATAGTTATATAGAAGAGGAATTTCACAGCACTATTCAAGATGTAGGAACTCTGTCCTTTTCTTTTTCAGCTGGTAACTTTTTGACATACTCAGGTGTAACAGGGAATTGCACCTGCACATGGACTTTTCCAGAAATCACAAAAGGAAGTAATAATCAGTACCTCTGTTCACAAGGCCCCTATTCTGATGCATAGTAAGGAGGGGGCTGCCAGGCATATCTCCAACTCCCTGATTGGGTACAGGGATGATCCCATAATTGTTACAGTTTCTCTAAGGGAGGCCATTTGGCCCCGGCCCCTCCCTAAACTGCAAACCCCAGGATTCCATAGGATGTTGAAAGTGGAATAATTGCGCTATACGAGTGTAGTGTGGAAATGGCCATAGAGAGTAGCAGCCTTGTGCGAAAGAGACTGTTCCTTTTTCTCTCCATGCTCTTGACTAGCCACCAGAACAAGCCCAGGTATACTTCTGCAGACAGCCAGTGGGTGGGGAGACAGAGATGTTGCTGAGCATCCCCTCCCAGCTGTTGTTGCATGATGGGAAAAGCAGCTAGGTAGAGGAGCAGCCTCTATCAGTTCCTGTTAAGACTTACCCTCCACCAGTGTGATGCAGGATTTTAGCAGAAACTAATAAATATAAAAATAGGGAGAGAGGTTCAATTAAGTGAAGAAAATTGTTTAACCCTCAACTTAGGGATAATAGGTCTAAATGAAAATGAAAGTTATGTAACAAAACAAATTTTAATAGCAGCTCATGCTGTTATTGCTTTAGGATAGAAAAAGGAATCAATGTGGAATGAGTTTTACTTGATAAAATATATAAAAGAAGTTACATTATTTGACTTCCTTAGGGAGAGAAGGTTAAAGTATAGTGGACAATGTTGTAAAGAATCATGGAGTGATAACTGGAAAATAATGATTGAGAAAGTAAAAGAAAAACCAGGGTATGAAGATCTGACTAATTTGATTAAGATAATATCCCATATCTCTGAAAAAGCTTTCTGACATAAACTGATACAAAAGGGGTCTGAATCCTCTATTAGCTGTTTGGGGGATGGGGAGTTGGATAGGTTGAAAAGGCATTGCTGTTAAAAAAAATTCCTTGTAATAACATTGTAATACAGTATATTTTAACATATATTTAGTATGTGATTCATAATAAAAGGAAAAAAATGTAGGATTTTAGCCTATGTTTCCAAGCGAGAGCCTTTCCCAGCCCTATCAGGCAATGATGGTGATTGAACCTGGAGCCAGTTGTATATAAAGCATGTGTCCTCTACCAATGCTTCCCAAAAGTTAAAACATTTTCAATTAGTAGCTGCAGTAGATGATAATACAGGGACAAAACCCTGCCATAAATCTAAATGCCAACTCTGTTCCCACATCTACTCTGGGAGCAATATTATAGGGGCCAATAACATCATCCACAACATCAGAGGTGCTCTCATCCTATGCCAGCAATGCCACTCTGCATGCAACATTGGACAAACAGGATAGGCTCTACACAGGGAAATTAATGGACACAAATCTGACATTAGAAATGGCAACCCAAAAACCAGTTGCAGAACATTTCAGCCTTCCTGGACATGTAGTAAGGGATGTACAGTTTGCAGTCCTTGAACAAGGAAATTACAAAGGAAGACTAGAAAGAGAAATAGCTGGATTGAATTATATGCACAAATTCCAATCCATTAGCAGAGGTATGAACAAAGATAATGGCTTCAGGGAACATCACAAGAGTCCTCGCTACTGCACATATAACAGAAAGTATCTTCAGGGAGAAAGTTTTGAATCCAGGGAAACTGACTTTTGCTAAGCAGATTTATCACTTTCACACATCAGCACTAACTGACCACTCTAAAGATCTCTATCACCTTACACAGCCCTTTGAAAATTTCGGGCAAGGAACATGCTGTTCATATTTCGGGGAACCTATTACATACTTTTCCACTCCCACAACTGTATAAATATGCTTTGTACCTGAGGCCTTAATACCACTCATACTGCATCTGAACAAATGGATTTATATCCATGAAATTCACGCTAAAATAAAAACCAGTTAGTCTTCAACATGCTGCCACATTTTTCCTCCTCCCTCCCTCTTTCTATTTTCTGTGGAGGCATTGTTTGGCCATAGAACTCTGTAAAAGCAATCCCCCAAGAGTGAGACTCAATATCTTTGGAACCTGACATATAAGTCTAAAATACTTGGAGCTGGTTCCCTCAGCATTATCAATTGAGTATTACAGTCTTGTTCACAGATATATGCCAGACATTATTTATCTCCAATAATACAACTTTTCTACTTTTTGACATCTTCAGTTGAAAAATGTCAATCACTGGGGAACAAGAGGAGGCAAGAGTACAAAGATTGTGTGTAGCACACGACAGATAATTCTCACATGAAAAATTCAAAGAAGCAGTTGGAATTCCTTCCTAAGTACTTCTCTGAACAGGTGGAAAGATTATAAGGCAAGCAATGCAGATAATTATTCACATACCTTCTTTTATCAAAGAATTAGAACTAAGAATACAATTAAAACATCAAAAACCTCAGGGATTTGATAGCTTAGCAGTCCCTTTGCCATGGTTTCCTCAAAAGAGCCTTATAAGAAACGTGTATCTCCAGTCCAATCTTCTTGGCTTCTTTCTCATGCATTAATTCCCCACATAATATTAGCAGCACAGCTGCTTCCTTTGCTCCAAAGAAAAGCTGCCAGGTGTTGAAAAGAGTGAGTTGGCAAGAGGGCAAAGCTGTGACAATGCCAATTTCTAAAGAAGCTTCCTTGTGGAGAGAGAGAAAATAGTTATGTTCACTTCAACTTATTGAAAATGCAGTCTGTGGGGGAGACACAAGGATGCAGAACTCTGGACAGGACTTAAATATTTATTCCAAGTTTGTATGGTGCAAATCCTATTGTTCACACTTAAAAATAAATTACCTAGGGACTGAGGATTATTTCAACAGATAATGAAACAGCCACTGCACGAAAATCAGATAGACAGATACATATAGGTGGAGAGGCAGATATATCCCAGGAACAATTTTTTTTAAGCAGCATAATTTCTCTTCAAACACTTCTTCTGACCTGCCCGAAAGAAAACAGGCAGACATTTTGAGTGGAAGAGAATGCTTAGCTGTGATGCTTGCTCCCCCTACTGGTTTTAAGACTATTCACACAGAGCACATTTATTTGACGACTACCTTTAGATTGAAAAAGCAGCAGCTCCATTTTTTATAGCTGGTTTTGTGGAGAAAGCAGTGGAGCGGGGGAACATTTTAGTGCAAATATTGCAAAATCCCCAAATGGTGCACTGGAGCATTTCAGAACACTTTTTTCTCCCATCACTTCTGTCAAAAAAGCCCTTTTATCTGAAGAGAAAAAAATTGAATCAAATCAAAGGACACCTGCCATATTGTCCCTGCCTGCTGGAGGCAGAACAAAAACTAGCTAGGCTCAGAGCCAGGTTCTCTCTTAGTGATTGACATGTTTTGGTCTCCTTGGCCATGCCGAGGGAAAAGCCAATAAGAGTTTTGTGATCCTGTAAGGGAACCATTATGGTCCTTCTAGCAAGCACGTCTGTCTTATGTACTGTGAACAATGCTTTCATTCATCCACAGATTATTTGAACAATAGCTGATGCTCAAATAATATTTATTTTCACGCTGAATATAATCTTTTCATGTGGCATGGGCAGAGGTATATCAATCAACCTTACATTCTGTATCAATTTATATTTGCAAAGTGAATGTAGTGGCTCATTGGATATATTGTTCTCCAAGGTATCTAAAGCCTTTTTTCCACACATTTTGCAACAGTGAATGTGAGGTTGCCATAAAATGGCCACTCAGTAGGAAAATATAGCCAGTTATGGCTCTTTGATTAGCATTTCTGTACTTATACATCTGCTTTTGTTAACAATTATAATTCTTAAAGCTTTATTACATCTTTAATGTTTGATGACCAGACTCTGCTTCCTGATGAAATGCATCTGAAGAAACTTGCATTTGGTGAAGTGAATGCTAGTCACTGAATCTTATTCTATGATCAGTTCATTGTTTTATGGTGTCACAAGTTATGTTGTTGTTGTTCTTATTTACCTGACTATTGTAACTTGAAGAATCTTAACATCAACTGAGGGCCTTTTATAGTGTTATAGTGTTATTATTCCACTGTCAACATCCTGTTGAATCCTGGGGTTTGCAGTTTAGGGAGGGGCATTTAGAATTCTCAGCCAGAGAGCTCTTTGGCCTCAGGAAACTACAAACCCCAGAATTCCATAGGGTGTTGAAAGTAGAATACTAGCACTATAACAGTGCAGTGTGGAAAGGCCCAGAGACTCAGAAAATCATAGAGCTGGGTGGGACTGCAATGGCCATCTAGTCCAACCCTCTCCCATATCATTCAGCCTCTTTTAAAGCCCTCCAAAGAAGGAGAATCCATCTTGTGTTCAGGCAGTCTGTTCCATTTAGACATAGATACTAGAATTTAGACATAGATACTAGAATCTAGTATACACATTTGCACTTCCCATGAGGATGCCAGGAAAACTATCACTCTACACAGATCACAGATTCATGCTGGAGGTTTTCATATCCCTATCAACAGATAGAAGGAAAGTCCTGGCAGGTTCTGAAGGTTCATCACCTGACTGCAGAATACCACGTAGTAACCCATTCTCTTCAAGTTTGAAACCACTGCTGGAAAATAAATAAGCAGTTCGTGAAAAATAATGAATAGGTAATAAATTAGAATCCACCCACCCATTCGTCAGTTGATATTGCTGAGGAACACCACAGCATAGGGAACCTTCCTCATCTTAGAGGCTCATTCCCAGATGAACACACTCATTCAATGCTGAATTCTCCTAACAAAACAAAACCAGTTACTATAATTTTTATAGCCTTAAATAGCATGATATCTGACTTATGCTTCTTATGTAAGCTAAGAGCATGCTTAGCTTGTTTAAGAGCATAAGTTAAAACCCTGTTGCAAGTATCATATTCAGAAGTAGCCAAGTTGGTATTATTGGTAAGTAGGCCTTTTTTTTTTTTAGCTGGGGTATCTACCCCTGTAACTAATCACAATACATGACAAGAGAAAATATTATGACAATACGCTTTAAACATATTTTAAAGATCAGCAAGTTATTGTACATGGCTGGCATGACATAGGTTGTCACTAAGTATAATAAAATCCTAAGTAAACATTTTCAAAGCCACATTGTATTTGCTCTGGGGTTTTTTTTAAGTAAATACATTCAAAGCTTCATTGTATTTGTTGCTCTGTTGTTGTTTTTTAAATCAGAAAGCTGTTTATAAAGGTGGTAGCAGAAAAGTGGAAAGATAATAATAGTTTCTATGATTTTGTGGAACCATGTGGGGATTATGTGATAATCTTAGAAATCCAAACATAAACTTTCCAGGGTAAAAACGTTTAGGGCACAATTCTATATGTCAGTTAATGGGTTGCAAGACTCTAGAACAGTGGTTCTCAACCTGTGGGTCCCCAGATGTTTGTGGACTTCAGCTCCCAGAAGCCCCAGCCACTATGGTCAATGCTCAGGGCTTCTGGGAGCTGAAGTCCATGAACATCTGGGGACCCACAGGTTGAGAACCACTGCTCTAGAATTTGGCCAAAGTTCTACTATGTTGGCAGAGGTCCCACAGAATTTGGAAAAGTTAAAATATGTTTTACAAATCCCAGTATTCCCAAAAAAACATGAGTCCAGTGGCCATGCTATCTGGGAAGTTCATTGAGGCTCAACAGGGAGTTTCATGGAGTTGTCACCAAAAAGGTGACTTTTCTGAGCTCTGAAGCCCAGCTATGTGAACCCATCTACCATGAGCCCAGAAAATCTGGTAAGAAACGGCATGAACCGATTCACCAGCCTCATGCAGAAAGAGCCATTGTTTCATGTTACAAAGTTTTTGCTCTGCTCTTGTATTCCTAGTTGTGTGTTTCTCTTTTCTCTTTTCACGCTGTGCATGTATAGAATATGGCAATTGTTCCACTAGAATAGTTGCAGCAAGTTTTCCCCTGCTCTCTGATGGCTAGCATAAATAGTATATAGGACTGTTCTCCCCACTGAGAGTCCCGTTTCTAAAATGCTAAGCTCTAAGACTCTGCCTCATGCTATTTATCTGGTAAGTCTTATGAGGAAAAGCACTCTAAACTTCCTTCCAAAGTACATTTTTTCTTTTTATCTCATTTCCCTGAATGACCACTAACAGTAAAACTAGGTTCCCAGACCAAACCCCCTTGAGTTCTAACTAAAACCCCTAATTAAGTTCAGAAAATGGACACTTCCCACGCATCCTCAAATTAAAATCCTTTCAAACTTCAGATGTCTTAAAGCTATCACTGTGTTATTTGAAAAATTATCTTTGCCAGTTATGATTTATTACATAGTCAGATGCTTGGAGGTTTCTGGACCTAACACACGATTCACTTTTATTTCCTTCAGACAATGTTGTGTTATAGTGAATCTCTAAATCCTCTTTAGACACTTATTCTGTTGTAAAGATATTGACATCTTAATATATGTGACAAGCTAGAGCTCAGTGTCATGCTGAAAGACCCTATGAAAAATAGAAGCTATTACCCTTTGTTGTCCTGTCTAGACCCAATCTCTTATTAATAAAGTTTTCCATGACACAAGAAGTTAATATGATCATTTAGTCAGAGTTGCTAGAGATTTAAAGGCATAATTCTGGCTAAGTTTCTGGGTTCTAGCCAGTGGCAGAGCTTGGAGTGTGTGGAGGGAGGCAAGGGGGGCTACAGCGGCGAGGGGCATAGTCACTGTGAATGGGGGTGTGGCTGCCTTGCGTGGGAGCATGGCCAGGGCACGCTACAGGGCACGCGTGGGAGCATGGCTACAGGCCAGGATGCCACAAAAACATTGCCCCCAGGGCAAACCACCTCCCCACCCTCTCATCTCTATGTGACTGGTTCTAGCCAATAAAGTTATTTTGAATTTCAAGTCAGGCTTCAGTAGGTAGTTAGGATTTCTTGAGGAAAGTGCATAGGAGATGCAGGCCTTGGAAAGCTAAGTAGTTTACAGTTATAGTTCCAAGACCCTAAGAAGTCATTTTTACCCTTAAAGTTACACTAAAAAAAAATAAACTGAAGCCTTTACTGGCTAGCTTTCCAAAATAATTACATTTATACATTTTTTTAAACCACAGTTTAATGTTATCAAGCACGGAACTGTGGTACAAAACATATTCTCAATACGTACAAAGAACACAAGACAAAACATGTGCCAGCACTTGAACCATGAAATATTCCAGGTCTGTCCTTTATGAGGCCGGGTAACTAAAATTATAAAAGTAACTCAACATTATACTTATACCACACATGGAGTAAAGATGTTCCTGGTAACTGTACAATTGTAATGTAGCATTCAAAGACCTAGGCTGCTTCCACACTACACTGTTATAGTGCTATTACTCCACTTTCCACATCCTGTGGAATTCTGGGGTTTGTAGTTTACTGAGGTGAAAGAGCTCTCTGGCTGAGAATTCTAAATTCCCTGCCCTAAACTACAAACCCCAGGATTCCATGGGATGTTGAAAGTGGAATAATAGCACTATAACAGTGTAGTGTGGAAATGTGCATAGCTATGTTAGTCTGTATGCAAAGGGACCAGGTAGCACCTTTGAGACTCAGGGCATTTCTGCACAACAAAAACAGCAATGACTCTGTCTTCCATCACATCTGCTCCACCCACAGCTTTCTCTCTCCTGCAGACATTACAGCAATGCTATGTAGCAATAACAGTTTAGTACACCAATAAGATTTCAGCTATAGATATGCAAATTGCTTATCTATGTAATTTGCCCCCACCTTAACTATTACATTCTGCTAAGATGGTTGGGTTGGTTGGTTGGTGGTCAAAATATGTATACCTCACTCTATATCAAGGGACCTCAGGTGGCTAACAAATCATTCTATTATACATGTCTGTGGTCAGCGCTTCACTTTTTATCACAGCCCCACCAGCTTCCCAGGCACACCCTCACCACAGTCACACTAGTTTCCCAGACCATTCCAGGAAAGGGCCTTCTTAGTGGCCACTCCTGGGCTTTACTCCTAGGGAAATAAGGATGGCTCCGTCCTTGCTGCTGTTTCATTGGCAACTTAAAACTTTTCTGTTTCAACAGGTTCTTAGAAACTGACTGCTAGGGCTTTTAGTAGTATGCTGGTTTCCTGCCTCCTCTTGTTTTGTTTTGTCTTAATATTTTAAAAGATTTTATATGTAATTTCATTGCATTTTAACATTAATATTTTGTATGTTTTTGTGATGAGAGAGAACACAGGAGAGGGCCTTCCCTACTGTGGTGCCCCACTTGTGGATTGTCTTCCCTGTGGAGGCCTGACTGGCGCCAACATTGGTTTCTTTTTGGTACCAGGTCAAGACATGGCTTTTTATTAAAGCCTTTGGGGTCTGATATGCTTTTAAGCATGTACATATTTTTTAAAAAAATTCTTTTAGCTTTCTCAATCTGTTTTAACTTGTTACCCTGTTTAAATTATTTATTGCTTTTAATTTGGAATTTGTTTCAATTGTTATATCGTTTTATCTGTTTGCTCCTGTGAGATCTCATGATAAAAGGGTGGGATTGAAATATTTTACTTAATAAGCAAACAGCTGCATACAAGTCAGTTTTTTGGATCTAGACCCATTTGTGCAACAAGGGCCAAGATAAGAGCTTCCAGGTATGTATGGCTGCATTGGAGTCTTTTACAAAAGGCTTTGTTTCCTTCTCCCAAAACAGGCTCTGGCATTGTGGAAGGTTATAATACTTTGGCAGAAGTGATCACACATACTGGGAACCAGGTGTTCCTAGGTATCTGAAACCATGAATTTATTATCATTTGAAATTTTGCAGAAAGCATTGTGTTGAACTATTAAGATTGCTCTCACTTCACCATTTGCTATTTTTAAAACAATTTCACATGTGGCTGAAAACACCAACCTGACTTTTCATCATTGTCACATCATCGTTGTTGTTGTTGTTTGCTTTGAGGGAGTACTATTCAGAAATTCCTTCAGTGGAAGTACTGAAGATGTAATGCATTCATTTTCTTTAGTTTCAAATGGGTACTACAGGTTACATTTTTACTTGTAACACATTTCTTCCAGTCTGTCAGAACAATCTTAGGCACTTATGTATAAAAACGTTAAACGTTACAATGGGAGGTGGAAAGGGTTTTTTTTTTTCTTTTAATGATCCACCCAGAGGCAAATCCTCAGATTTTGTCCCTATAATAGTGACATTCTCAAGCTAAGTCATAACAATGCAGTGCTAGTCATTTTGGCTCAGAGGCATGTCCCGCTGTATTTCCTTGTAAATCCATGTTGGATCTGCAGCCTTCCTTTACCATTATAGGAAAATGGAATGTGAGAAGCGTGAATCAGGAAAAGCTAGACATAGTAAGACAAGAAATGGAATGTATAAATATTGCAATACTTGGTGTGAGCAAGCTAAGGTAGACAAGAATAGGATATTTTGAGTCAGCTAATTTGACAGTGTTTTACTCAGGAAGTTACTATCTAAGAAGAAATTGAGTGGCATTAATAGTGAGGAGCGATGTAGCAAAGATCTGAGAAATCAAAGGGAAATTTAAACCAAGAGTGAGGATGCTCTACAACCTAGAGGGGAACACATAACATGATCAAGAAGAAATAAATGCACAATGGAAAGAATACATGGAATAGCAATATAAAAGAGATAAATGGTTGGCAGATTCACTCAAGGAAGAACCATATGAAGATGAACCACCAATTTTAGAAAGTGAAGTGAAAGTTACATGCAGAGCACTTGGGAGAAATAGTTCACCAGGAATAGATGGCATATCAATAGAGCTGCTTCAAGCTACAGAGACAGAATCTATTCTAATTCTAAATAAAATCTGTCAACAAATCTGGAAAACAAAGGAATGGCACACAGATTGGAAATACTCAATGCACATTCCAATCCTCAAGAAAGAAGACACCAGGGATTGCAGTAACCATAGGACCACTGCATTGATTTTGCACGCAACCAAAGTCATGCTTAAAATTCTACAATAAACACTTCTGCCATATATGGAGTGAGGAATGCCAGATGTTTAAGCTGGTTTCAGGAAAGGAAGAGGCACAAGGGATCATATGGCAAACATATCTTGGATAATGGAGCGAACCAAAGAATTTTAAAAGAAAATCACCCTGTGCTTCATAGATTATAGCAAAGCCTTAAATTGTGTAGATTATGAGAAACTATAGATCACTCTTTTGAAAAAGAGTGTGGCACAACATTTAATCGTCTTGATCATAACCTGTATGCAGGACAAGAGGCTACTGTTAGGAGAGAATACTGAGACCATTCCCACACTAGACTGTTCTAGTGCTATTATTCCACTTTCAACATCCTGTGGAATCTGGAGTTTGTAGTTTACTGAGGCCAAAGACCTCTCTGGCTAAAAATTCTAAAAGCCCCTCCCTAAACTGCAAACCCCAGGATTCCATAGGATGTTGAAAGTGGAATAATAGCACTATAACAGTGTAGTGTGGAAATGGCCAAAGAAACAAAATGGTTTCCAATTGGCAAGATGGTCAGGAGAGGCTGCAATTTTATCACCCTATCTGTATGCTGAACACGTCACATGTAAAGCAGGATTAGACTTAGAGGAAGGAGGCATGAAAATTGGAGGAAGGAACATTATCAGCAAATGACACCATACTTTTAGCAGAAAACAGCAAAGACTTGAAACAATTACTGAAGCAACTCAAGGCAGAAAGTGCAAAGAGGGGTTTACAGTTGAACATTAAGAAAACAAAAATAATGACCACAGATTATTTACATAGCCTTAAAATACACAATGAAGACATTGAAATAGTTCAAGGTTTTCCATACCTTGGCTCAGTCATTAATCAGACTGGAGATTAGAGTCAAGAAACTGGAAGAGTAGGACTTGGAAGGGCAGCTATGAAGAAACTAGACAAGATCCTGAGGTGCAATACTATACTAAAGTTAGGACCGTCCACGGCATTGCATTTCCAGTTTCTATGTACGGTTGTGAAAGCCGAACAGTGAGGTAAACTAATAGGAAGAAAAATCAACTCTCCTGAAATGTGGTGCTGGAGAAGAGCTCTATGGATAGTGTGGACCGCTAAATAGACAACTAAATGGCTTGTAGAGAAAACCAAGCCTGAACTCTCCCTAGAAGAGAAGGCTGTCATACTTCGGCCACATCACAAGAAGACATGACAATAAGGCTTGGGAAGGTGAGACGCAGTAAGAAAAGAGGAAGCCCACATTACAGATGGAAAGATCAAATCAAGGAAGACATATTCCTGTATCTGCGAGACCTGAGCAGGGTGATTGAGCACAGGGTGACTTGAGCACAGGGTCATTCAGAGGGTTGCCATAAGTTGAAATCAACTTGACACAAATAACAATAATACGTGTTGTGCAGCTTTGAACTTTCCTTTCACCTCTGAGAACATCAACAGCTGAATGTTCTTTCAACTGGAGTCCAGTTGCCTCGTTAGCTACAGCACTACTTGTCCTTGTCCTCTGCCGTACTGTAATTCATCGCATGACAACTGACCAAGGAGTCTCATCTTCTGGCACTATCTCCTGGTGCATTTTGGATTGTCTTTATCATAGGATTCTTGTCGTAAAAGACATTCAAAGGGGACTCACCATGCCTTCTTTCATGCAGCACTAACAAGTGTTAACTATGTTGCCCCTGCCGTTGTCTTTGAGAAATCTTCCAGCAGTGTCCCACACTACTGCTGCTGCCCAGTAACTGTATGGCGCATTTAGACTGGCTTGCCAGCGAAAGCCTGCCTGACATGGGACACCCTACCAGCAGCACCGCTACTATCAACATAGGCCATTTCCACACTAAACTGTTATAGTGCTATTATCCCACTTTCAAGATTCTGTGGAATTCTGGGGTTTGTAGTTTATTGAGGCCAAAGAGCTCTCTGGTTGAGAATTCTGAATGCCCCTCCATAAGATGTTAAAAGTGGAATAATAGCACTGGAACAGTGTAGTGCGGAAATGGCCATAGCTTCTTGCCTCTTAGGAGCACACAGTCCCACCAGAACAGAAAGACAGCTGCATTGTTGAGAGTACCGTGTTGGAAGAGCGCCGCTAGATGGAGCTAATACAAGCTGTACTGTGAGCTTGTTTACTCTGAGGTTAAGCTTCGCTGAACAGCTGTGAAAGAATTGCAAAATACCACTAGAGGGCGCCAACAGACGACGCAGGTGGTTTTCCTATAAAGTCAATGTGCTGGAAGGATGAAAACGCAGAGTCGAAAGGATTTTTCGGCCGCGGCGCCTGTCTTCCCAATCACACTGAAGTCAAGGCTGATTTCTGTCACAAGCACAGTCTTCTGATGCAGACAGGCTATTCACTTCATAACTGCTTTTCTGCTGATGTGTGACTGAAGGCATCAACCCAGCACAAATGTGTCTCAGGGTTAGTCACCCAGGAAATTGACTTCTCCTCTATCTAGCTCCTTTTTTGGCATGCAAGCAGCAGGTGTTTGACCTTAGCTCCCCCTTACTGTTGCTGACTTGACTTGCTTCTCTAATTTCGATGATGAAAAATAATCTTTGACAAGCTGATATACCAACCCTCAGGAGCGACAGGGCTGGTAGATCTCCCACCCCCCGCTGATTCTTTTCTCTGGGATCTAACCACACACAAAACAGAAGCACATGTTTCCCATCCTGAACTAAAGTGGTTTGCCATGGTGTTTGAAAAGCTATCTAAAACCCAGTCGTCTTATTTCCAAAATCTTTAGCTGTCTGAATATTATGATTGCACCAACAGTGTTTAAAAAGTTAATATGTGGGGTATCCAGGAAAGTAACATGTTCTACTGTGCCACTGTACCTCTGGATCTTTCTCTGCTACATGTGACCTTATGCACACAGCTGGAAAATTGGCTTACATTTGTACTTCAGGAAAATTTTAAATCACAGCAGGGTTTAAAAACATATATGGGACTAATACTGAGTGTGAAGATCAAGATAAGAATGTTAGGTTTAGAGATTTGTCTTTCTACTTTATTCATGGAGGTTTCTTATTTATTTTGTTTGAGAAGGGCATTAAACTGGTGGCTGGTGCCCACTGTGTCTGGTAGGATGGAAGAAATCGGCAGCCAACAGTGGGCAGAACCAAGCAATGCAGATGTCCGTATAATTGTGGATGTAAAAGCAGGCAGGCAGGCAGACAGGCAGGCAAACACTCACACACACACAAGCAGGGGCACCAAAAGCGGATTTCCCCCTTTCCCCATGCATGGTTGCCAGGATTTACAAGCAGCGATACAGATATATCTCAGTTAATGAAGTAGATGTATTCCTGATTATCACTTCTTTAATGGAAATGTTGGCACCAGAGGTAGAAATAGTATCAAAAGAATAGGGATAGGTTCTTACAAATGAAACAACCAGGTCACATAATCCTTGCATAAAAGACTACTTGAAAGCTTCTTAGAAAATGCATGCAGGGATCACTTTGTCCCCACTGACCTCTACTTTTCTTCTGATTTCCATTTTGAGGGCCAAACTTACAGATCTACGGGGTTTTTTTAAACATGCTGAGGGTGTCCGGTGAGGCTTATCTCCCCCCTTCCCTCTTTTTTTTGCTGTTCATCCAGGCTTAGTAAGGCATTCCAAAAGCAGCTGCTGTTTACCTTGCCTGTTGGCTTGTTGTAGGCAGACACGCACAGTGACAGTAGGATCAGCAAGAGTAGAATCCCATGCTTTCCCAGTTCAAGCTTTATTGCACTGTTTACTACAGACATGCTTCTGCAACCCAACCTCAAAAGTCTGTGTTTCTCCAGCCCTCCACCACCATCATCCCAGTGCTGATGCTGCTAAGAAACTTGTAACTAGACAGAGGACAAGGAAGAAAAAGAAGGCTAGGCAGGCACGAAGAGACTTTGTAAACAGGAGTTTCTTTGTCAGAGGTTTTGTTAATGGAGGTGTGCCTGTATAAGATAGCCTTCCCTGTTGCCAGGCCAGTTCAAGACTAGCCAGGCCACATGAAGCAGACCTGCATAAAGCCAGCCTCAAGAGTACAGATCTCACAGAAGCCCAGAACTCTTGAAAGAGACTCTTGAAAGAGTGTGCCAGCCACACTCGCAACGGACGGATCCCCACAACATCCTGTTGGTTAGCCCCAACTAGAATAGATCCATTCAGTTGATCATCAGTCAACACATAGGTAATTCCAGTGGATTTAAATAGGTCTACTCTAGCCAAGACTAACAACAAAATTTAGGCCTTTAGAGTATCATCTGATATTATTTTGCTACATACCAAATACTTCAGATCATTCTGTTCTGTGTGCAGCTGGCACCTGCTCCTCTCACTCTCACAGCATCAAAAAAATACAGGATTTAAAAGTACTTTGTCTCAGAGACTGAAACATAGGCCATTTCCACACTAGACTTATAGTGCTATTATTCCACTTGCAACATCCTATGGAATTGTGCAGTTTGCAGTTTCGGGAACCAAGTGGCCCCTCCTGAAACTGCAAACCCCAGGATACCATAGGATGTTGCAAGTGGAAGAACAGCGCTATAACAGTCTAGTGCGGAAATGGCCATAGGGTCTTTCTGCACTACACTATTATAGTGCTATTATTCCCCTTTCAACATCCTATGGAATCCTGAGATTTGCATTTAGGGAGGGGCATTTAAAATTCTCAACCGGAGAGCTCTTTGGCTTCAGTAACTACAAACCCCAGAATTCCACAGGATGTTGAAAGTAGAATAATAGCGCCATTGGTGTAGTGCAGAAGGGCCCGTAGCCAGGCTCCCTTACGGAGTGCCAGGCCCTGGGGGTTTGTACCAGCTTCTCTCCCCTCCCTCAAACAGGCAGAGGCAGGCAGCTATTCATTCAGTTTGGCAGGAAAGGTAGCATGATCCTGTGGGGAACTGCACTGCCATGGACTAGCTGCCACTGGAAAACATGAATTTCAAATTGATATATTGCTAGTTGGAGAAGACCCACAAAGGCCTGCTTTTGGATATGCTGAAGTTTGCACGTCAAGAAACAGTGCATTTTTAAGAGCAATTAATCATGGCTACGCTATTGATGTTTCAGGACAAGCAAACATATAGTTGGCGCTCCACATTTATGGGTTTCACATTCATGGATTTGATTATTTGTGAGTTTCTCCAACCCCTCCCCACCCCCTACCTCAAACGCTTCTTTTCCAGGGGGAACCTTCCCTCTCGGTCACTCCCATCAGGCCGTGTAGTCCTTTAAAAACCTGCCTCTGGTCCTCCTCCTCCTCCATCAGCCACTGCCTGGCTAGCTAAGGACGGATCTGATCCTCAGCACCACAAACCCTCTCCTGATGCCCCTCACACACTCAAGGAAGGAGATGGGCAAGAGAAAGGAAATAAAGGGCCACCATGCCAGCCTTCCAGCCTTCCCTCTCTTTTCCCTTGCCTGGGTGCCCACTCTCCCCACCATGCCTCGTCCCCCTTCCCACACACACACACACACACACACACACACACACACACACACACATTTTGATATTTGTATTTTGCCCACTTTTGCTGGGGACCTGTTCCCCTGGCTTTAGGAAATGTGGAGGGCCAGCTGTACATAGCTATTTCTGAGGAACAGCTGTATCTGATCAAATATAAAGACGGTCATTGTTGCACCCTTCTCTAACTGCAGATCTTTATTTATATTCTAAAATTCTTTATGATTTCAAATACATACATTTTTAAGAGCCGTGGAAACCTATTCTTGGTGGAAAAGGGCCATGGGAGTGTGCATATTTTTAATGCTCACATTCAAGTGATACTAACAGTATCATCGGTTGTGCTCGCATAGATGTGCTTTAATAACAACTGTGGTGCGCCACTTCCTTACACAAATAAATTGCACCAGGCGTCTAGAAAAGCTGTAAAGCAACGTTTAGCTTTTTTTTTTAAAGAAATTATAGTTCAGTTTCTTGCTTGTTGGAACTGGCACAGTGTTAACTCTCTTTTCAAATCTGCTTAATATTTATTACACTACTTGAAAACAGAGAAAATTAAAATCCTGGAGCCAATCTGGGGAGAGAAGGAACAAAAGCTCACTTCTCCCCGTCGGGGAATCGAACCCCGGTCTCCCGCGTGACAGGCGGGGATACTTACCACTATACTAACGAGGAGCTGCTTAGGCAAGCTGTCTTCCGTTGAGCTTATGTAGTTCAATAGAGGACGTGACGTCAAAGAAATGACCAGAAACTGGATTGACGGAAATGTAGAGAGATTGCTAACTAGCGAAAATGTCAAAGGTCTGGAAGAAGAACAAAGCTCTCTGGAAAGTTACTTGAATCCATTGTGGGGGAAGAACGAGTATGCACCCTCTCTCTTCCCGGCTGAAAGAGAAAGGGAGCTCCCGCTGTGTGACGAGGGGAGATTTTTCACGGTGGGGTGTGGGCTCTTCTGAGGGACTACCGGAGTGGTAAATTGCCAGAGGAGGCTGCAAAGCAAGCAGGTGGGAAGGAAACGCGGTGAGAGCCGTTAGGAACTGGAAGAGGGAAGGACGGCCCGCAACCGCCCCCTCTCAAAGGAGAGGCTTTCTTTCTATTTGCTGGGGAAACTTGTAACTCCTACATAGAGATTCGAATGAAACTATGAGGTCTGGACAGAGAGGTCTGTGTTTGATCTGTACTGCTTTTCCCGCGCTTTTTCACTTTTCCAACCAGCGCTGCTGGGTTGGCGGTTTAACCGTCCTCCTCAGCGAGTTCTATGGCTCTGCTGGCTGCAAATTGCCAGGACCTCGTGGCGCAACGGTAGCGCGTCTGACTCCAGATCAGAAGGCTGCGTGTTCGAATCACGTCGGGGTCAATTGGATTTTTCTTTCCTCTCCACATGTCTAGAACTCTTTTTTCAGTTATACAGTTCTTTGCCTTCTTGTTTGAGAACACACACTGCGAATTACTCGACGTACACGGCAGGTTAGTGTTCAGTTTATACTAAGCGATGACATATTTATCTGAAAATTACTGCACCGTGGCAAAAAGTACCTGAGCACTCCTTACATTCCTCACCAGAAGCAAAGAGATTAAGTGAGTTATGCCAGTACCATCTCGTGCTAGCATTTTAGCAGTGCACCTGCACAGGCTGCCTTATCTTCCAAACTATTTCTGAGAGTGGGCCAAAAACACAGGCATGTGCTTCAGCTTCCCTTACAGCTGCTAGCCCTTAGAGCTAGGGCACCTGTTACTGCTCTGAACTAGTCCCTCTTTCCAAAGCTGTCTTCCAAATAGTCCTGTAAGAAAGATCCATGCCAGTGGTCCTACTTGTACAATCAATTTAACACCTTAAGCAAGGTCTTACAGAAGACTGCAATAACTCCCTCTCTGAATAGAAAAAAAATCACATTATGCATTTTTTGAGTCACATGAAAAGAACTGTAGCAATCTTGTGCTCCCCTATTTCTGATATTAATTTCTACACAGAAATACAAATAGAAAATGTTACAGAATGTAGCATCAACACAAGCTCAGATGGAAGCAGCTGGCAGAATCTTTATGGAAACTTTCACATGGAAAGGAATGGAGGGGAGTTAATTGGGAAGCACTGGTGTGCAGGGGAAATACTGGGGAGCCCACCCACTCTGCACGACTTGTCATAGTCCCTCTGTCCAAAGCTGCCCTTCTTTAAATAACCTAACATCCGGTTCTGATAATACATCGGCTTGCAATTGTAGTTAGGCCTAAAGGAGTTTTAGGTAACCAATGGGATGATAGTTTTGTTTCATTATGAATATAGATGAAATAGGACTCCCAGATGAATTTGACAGAGCACGCATGTCAAGAAATGAGTATTTGTACAAAAATATAACTTAAGACTTTAAAAAAAAAGTATCACCATCAGTGACTCTGTTGTCAACTGAAAGTCAAGGCTAGGTTTTCCCATCACCGCATTACCACACTGGAAACAGCAATCACCATATTATTGCTAACACACCCACTGTTGTCTGGTTTTGGAAGCCAAGCCAAGATAGAGCCTTGAAAAGGAAACAATCACTAACACCAGGGATTTCCAGATAGAGTTAGCAAGAAACTCTTCCTGAAAGACTGGGCAGCTATTACTATTACAGAGTTGACAGTCCTGCCCTAGATAACAATCCATGGTCTGATTTGGCGTAAGGCAACTTGCTATGTTCCTAAGCTGTGACTGACATTAAGAAAGAATTATCAAGAACAAAGTGCAGTCCTAAATTAAACATAACTCAAGTTTTCACAATATATCTAGGATACACAAGCACCAGTAGTGAAAGATGGTCACTCAAATCTTTAGAGGTATAACCATAGGTGCATAACCTTTCTGTCTAGAGTTTGAGAGTCTGCCTTTTCTCCAGAGTTTCAGGTCATGTGGAGATGTCCGACTCCAGATTTTAAGGAGTCCAGCAAAAGCTTCCTTTAATGCTCTTTCTCCCCCAAAAGTGGAAGGTAAGCCAGTTGCATGAACAATCTAAGGTTGTGGCACTCAGCAGAATTCTAGCTTGTACACCTAAACTCACAAGGGCAGATTACTTAATTTTCCCATCTTAATTATGCTGTTGTCTTAATTATGCCACATATAATTATGCTGGCAAACTTGAGCTGAGAAATCTACTCAGCAATGTTGTTCTGGGCAACCCCACCTCTATAGCCTTCACTGACTATTACCACCAGCAGGAAGCCAGACTTGCAGTGGCAAAAATTGCCACAGTGTAAGATTCAAAGATACTGAGACCATCCCTGACTCAGAGACTGAGGCAAAGGTCATGGTTCATATTCCAAAGCCCACATACCAGGAGTTGCTTATTTTCTAGAAATTATTTCACTCTTTGGTTTTCTAATAAGATATAGCATGATTTTCTGTATCAGATTTTACTGCATAATTTGCTTATACAGTTTTATAAAGATGCATATAGATGTAAATATAGATCAATGTTATCCACAATATCAGGGGTTCATAGAAGTCTCATATTCCAGTGTGAGATATTCCATAATTTGACGTCAGTGCTGTCATTCTGTATGGACAAACAGGAAAAAGACAAATGAACACAAATCTGACACCTAAAATAACAATATTCACAGCCAGTAGCAGAAATCTCTCCAGACAACCTTTTGTCACTGGGCTTAAAATGTCTACTCTGAGCAAAAGACAGAGCAAAGAGAAATCTGAAACACAGAACAGCAGAACTATAGCTCATCAGTTTAACTATATAGCTGGTGGATTGCTTAGGGATGCAGAGATTAGCTTTCTATTAACAATATATGTGTTATCAACTTACATCTGCAGGATATCACTCAACACCTGTTTTGAGAAGAAACACTGTTAATAAGGTAATTATCATTCCCTGGACTTTTTGCATTTGTTTCATTTTGATGTTACTGGTAACAACCACCAACCCTGGCATGTGTGTATAGTAGGGCCTCCTTACCCATGACCTCCATGTGTGCAGTTTCCAGCTAATGCAAAAGATCACATCTCTGTATCTAAAATGGTGGTGCCATGTGTGGATGTCACTACCATTGAGTATAAGAAGATTCAAGTATTTGCAAATTCTGGTATTCATGGGGGTTCCTAGAAAGGAACCCTCAGATATATGGATGTAACACTGTATATAGACGTACCAGTGCATGCATCAGATGTGGACTGTAATCCATCGAAGTGTGTTTCATAATAAATTTGTTAGTCTATAAAGTGCTCTGTGGCTCTCACTGCAACAGAATAACAGGGCTACCAATCTGGAAAACAGTGATCATCCTTCGACATTACTTTCTTACAATGTCATCTTAGTTTGTGGTGTTTTCCTAGAAGAGCAGTTAGTACATTCTGTTGGGCACTGTTGCACTCATGTAATGAGGACTCAAAACTGAGCTACTAATCTTTGACTAATACATGAATTGTAAATGTGCATCCCTTTCTAAAATATGTAATCTAAAAACACAGGAAGTCCTGGCTGGTTATATGAAATACAATACAATCCACAGAATACTATCTGAAATTATTCATTCTATATCTAACAAAGGAGAAGGAGAATAAATTTAATGTGCTTGTAGATGGAATAAATTTTATTCTTTAAAAAGCCCAATACATTTCAGTCGCTGGGTGATCTTGTGCAAATCTCTAAGACTCAGGAGAAGGCAGTGGTAAACCTCCTCTGAATAAATCTTGTCAAGAAAGCCCCACAATAGTTTTGCTTTAGGGTCACCATGAAATAGAAAAGATTGAAGACACGTAATAATGATATTTTAAAAAAATCCGGGTGGGAGGCATCTACCAGGAAAAATTGAAAACTGATACTCTTGGACAGAGATACAAACAAGGAGCGTTATAACTTCTGCTTTATTCAGAGGAATTTGGACCGTCTGTAACAAATAACCCTATGCAACAAGAAGGTACACAAAGAACTTTATGGACACAGCAAGTCCCTTTGATTATTATGAAATAACCATATTTTCCATCTTGACAATTTTGTGGCTAACTTGCTCCTTAATTAATCATTTTCCCTGCGGAAAGTCTCAAATTCTTGAATTGTCAGGTCAGATATATCTTTCTGGAATGTACAATTAGGCAAATATTCCTGGTGTTCTTCCACCGGGTCATGATTAGGTTCCTATCCATCCAACTTTTTAAAGCATATGAAACACTGTCTCAAGGGGGTAGTGAAAACAACGAGGTGAAGCTACTGGTCAGCAGCAGTAATGACACTGTCAAAGGATCTCCCAGACTGTTGTTAACTCTTTTGCTAACTCTTGTTAGTACTTTACGAAAGAAGGCAATGGCAAATTGCTTCTGAATGTTATCTTGAAAATCCTATAATGAGACAATCCAAAATGTTACATTAAAAATTCATTAAAACTATTGGCTGAGATTCTAGATCAGCTGCTTAGTAGAGTACATTTAAATAAGTACATGGAAGGATACTGTATTTGCTGGCATATTAGATGCACCGGCATATAAGATGCACCCCACTTTTCAAGGGGATATTTTTCAGGAAAAAAATTTTTTTAGTTCTCTGTTGAGCAAAATGCACAGGAAGGAAGGGGAAAGAAAGGAGTGCTGCACCAGGAGAGGAGGAGAATGAAAAGAGTGCTGTACCACTACCCCTCTATTCCTGTTTGCTTGTACAGAAACTCCCAGCAGAGTCAAAATGCACAGGAGAGGAGAGGAAGGTAAAGAGAAATTGTAGAAGCATCTATGTTCCTATAGATCAAGGTTTCTACTACCTCCTCCCTTCCAGTTTTGCCTGGGCAGAGAGAAATCATTTCACTCCCTCTCCCTTTGCTATGTTTTTAGCGTTACCATATTTGCTGGTGTGTAAGACACACCCCATTTTCAGAGAGTAATTTTTAGGAAAAAAGTGCATCTTATATGCCAGGAAATACAGTATTTAGAATTCTGTGCTAGACAGCTCTGGTGCTTCACCAAATTCTAAGATTCCATAGGATTCAGCCATTGCAGTCAGAGTGGTATCAGTGTAGTATATGTAATGTGGCACATTACAGATGAATTGATTCAAATAAATGACGCCAGAGGCCTGAGTTTGTAAGAGATGAGCAGGGCTGTTGATGACTAGGGCTCTTGGAAATCTCTCATTCATAAGGCTACCATAATCCTGATGGCAAATAACACCATCTGTACTGGAGAACCATGCAGTCCCAGAAATCTATTTGTTTTTCTGAACATATAGACCAGAAATTAGAAATGGGCCCAAAATTATATTCATGAAATGGCTATTTTAAACTGCTGTCCAAACTGACTTGTTTCCAACACAGTTAATACTGCTACACATATTAGAGATTTTGTTTATAGGCAGGTGTTTTGTTTGTGGAAGACAAGGCATTTGGCATACAAAAATGACTTAGATAGAAACATAAGGAAGTGAAAGGAAATTCTATATAGCAACTATTTGGTACAGTAATCCTTTAAACCAGGGTGACATATGCATAATGAAGTATGGCGATGAAGCAGAAGATTACATATCATTCCTTAGGTTGTTCAAGTGTGCTGGAAGAAAATAAAAACCCTCAGCGTTCAAAGTTTTTTCTTTGCTTAGATCTCAGCCTAGGAGAGTTTAAAACGTGTGTTTTTATTGATCAATTTTTATTCCACCTGTTTCTCTCTAGCCTCAATGATATCTTGAAAGAGTTCTGCTCTTTAGAAACCAATAAGTGGAAACCAATTCCGTAGTGACAAATTTTGATATGCAGCTGCTCAACATGACATGTTCTTTACTTCCTATGCCACCCACCAAAATTTAAGGCAGATGTGTTGATCCCTATCAACAAACTCCTCTGAGCATTTTCATCTGTACCAGTAGCAAGTCTAAAAGGTCTTAATTTCCCATTCAAGACTGAACTACAGCAAAAGATTTTGCCCTATAACAAGGATATCTCACAGCAATATACTGTACTATGGTTGCAAAAATGACCCTTCCCAGCTACGAGGACTGCAACTAAGAAAGGGGAAAAGGATGCAAAAAAGCTACCCTTTCTGGTTCCAAGCCTTCAGTTTTGCAAGTTCTGGTTCCACTACATTGATAGAGATCCCTGCCTGCTGAATCTGACTCAGTGGCTGGGTGCATATGGATGATGTGCTAGCTGTGGTAACTGGAGGTCTGGCCAGAAAGTTCCTAAGACTTCTGTGACCCGTGGGCCTTAGTTCGTTAGTGTTTATTCCATTAAAAAGTAGCTCTTCTGTGTGTATAATCTCTTTATAGCCAATTACTTGGGGAAGACCATGGACAATTTCTTAAATGAGAGAGTGGTGGTGGCACAAGGCAACAGCCAACCCCTGGGCTAACAGGATTATTGTGGTGACTTCGGGGGAAAAAGCCAACTGGTAGCAAGTAACTTAGACTTCATCGTAGACAGTAAGATAATTAATTATCTATTTCCTACAGACTGTGAAAGGAAAGGCAGATAAAAGGAGCAGTGATTCTGGGGTGTTCCAAGACAAATCTAAAAGTTTTGGTATACCAGAGCTGAAATCCTCTTGAATGGTGCTGATATTTAAATACGGTTTAAGTGTTAAAATACTTTTCATATAAGGAATAAGGTTTCGAACACAAGCTTTTAATCTCGTTGTATGTCCAGTTTTATAGAAAATAAAATATAGTATAATTATCATCATCCATCTGTTGTTTAAAATGATCCTTACATGTAACTCTTGCCAAAGTCAAATGTTTCTTCTTACGCAATCAGAAACAAGCGGCCACCCAGCAAGCACACGTTTTTCAGGAAATCTACCTTGCGTAAGCCCGGGGAACTCGTTAGGCAAGTTACATTACGGGGACTCGGCTACCCTAAACTTGACAGCGACTAGGCTCTTCGAGTCGACACTCCGGGCTGGAAATGTCGAATCACGGAAGAAAACTACGGCTTTCAAGAACAAATCAACCCATCGCATCGTGGTTAATTTATTCCAGGACATAGTACTGTACAGTACGGTACAGCTTTCCCTAGAGGAGGGCTTGTAGCGAACAAAGGCTCTTCTTTCGTCGCGGCGGCCGTCCAACCCGCTTTCCTGAAGCCATTTCTGCAGCTATCTGGGTTATACTTTCTCCCCTTAGAACCGCTTTTCATACAGCGCCCCTGGTGAAGCCGACAGTATCCGCAACAGCTCTCTAACATAACACGTGTGCGTCCATTCATTAAGCGCCACGAGACTTTTTGTTGTTGTTGGCGGCGAGGGATTTGATACACTAATACTCCCTGCCGCCAGCGCCGCCGCCGCCGCCGCCCTCCTCGGGGAGACGGTGACCCGAGGGCCGTGGAAGAGAAGGTCTGCGTCCTTTCTGGCATGGCTCCACCTCCCGACTTCGAAGCCCACAGGAGGGGGGCAGGGGAAGAAAGGCGCGGAGAAAGCTCTCCCACTCAACTGACAACCTGCGCTCCCGCCTGAGTCGAATTTAAACTGCGTGACTGAGAACGTCGCGCAAAGCACAGACCCTCACGGGAACCCGCGCGCGGCGCCTCTCGGCCGTATAGCCAATCCCGGAGCAGCTTTGCATTCTCGCTGACCAATCCCGGCGCACGTTATTGGCGGGCAGGCAAAGCTGTCCGTTGTGCGCTCTGAAACAGGGAGTTGGGTGCCTTGATCGGGGGGTAGATCCGTCCTCCCTCCTCTCTCTCTCTCTCCCCTTCCTCCCGCCCCTCCTCTTCCTTTCTCTGGCTTTCTCCCTCCTCCTCTCCCCCGTCCACTCTTTGTTGGCGGCTCCCTCTCTCGCGGTCTCCTGGGAGGGCGGCGACAAGAGCCCGAGCCTGGCGATGCCCGAGTTCCTGGCGGACCCGTCGGTGCTCACCAAGGAGAAGCTGAAGAGCGAGCTGATCGCCAACAATGTGAGCCTGCCCGGCGGCGAGCAGCGCAAGGACGTGTATGTGCAGCTCTACCTCCAGCACCTCACTGCCCGCAACGCGCCGGGCGTCCCCGCGCAGCTGGACTTCTCCAGCGACGAGGAGCGGGAGCGGACCTCGGTCCCCGCCAGAAACAGAGGAGGAAGCAGCAGCAGCAGCGGAGCGACCGGCGCCGTAGGCCGGGTAAGCGCCGCCGGGTGCCCCTTTCCGCTCCCTTCCCTTGTCCGCGTTCCCCCTCCGGAGGCGCAGACGCGGCGTCTGTCGCCTGTACGCGGCCTTCAAAGCGCTGAGGGGGCGGCGGAGTTTTCCCGCTTTTCTCGCAGAGGGGGCGGCGCCATGTTTTGTCACTGGCAGGGAGACGGAGGGGGAGGGGGAGGAGAGCGCGCGGCTGTCTCCGCGTGGGCAGGAGCTCAGTAAATCGCCTCAGACTCGAGAGGCCAGCCAGGAAGCCCCGGGGCACGGCCGGAGGGGTCTCGGCAGGCTGAAAAGAATGGGCAGTATCTGGCGGAGGAGGGCTCCGAGCGGGTCCCCCGGTCGCTGCCTTCCTTTGGCAGCGCAGGCGCTCCTTCTGTTACAGGCATGCTAATAAGTTCCTCGCAGAAATGCTGAACTTCGTGGGCGCCCTGCCAGGCGCAGAAGGGTTTCACTTCTGCATAACTCCAGGCAGGCAGGCAGGCACGGTCGCTCGCTCTGGGGTGTTGGCCGCCCGCCCGGTAGCGAGCGTGCGCCAGTCGCCTCGTAAACTCCGCGTGGAAGGATCAGCCAGAGGCCGCTCTGCGTCCTGAACCCGAAACACTCTTGGGCGGGGGGGGGAGGAGCACGTTTTGCCCGAAACCAGGAGAAGTTACATCCGAGTAAATCTCTTTTAAGCTTCTCTTTGACAACGCGCTTAAGTGGCGGTGTGTGTAAAAAGAAAATCTGTAAAAACATTTTTAAACCTGCCGCGGCCTTTGCCGCACTACACTGTTACACTGCTAGTATTCCACTTTCAGCATCTTGTGGAATTCTGGGATTTGCAGTTTACTGAGGCCAAAGCACTCTCTGGTTAAGAATTCTAAATGCCCCTCCCTAAACTGCAAACCCCAGGATTCCATAGGATGTTAAAAGTGGAATAATAGCGCTATAACAGTGTAGTGCAGAAATGGCCCAAGTTTAAAGCCTTTTGAAGTATTTAAATATTTAAGGAGGAACAACATGGGCTTCAGTTTTCCTTGGTGTTTTTGTCACTGCTGCCAGCTAAATTACTGTCACTTCCTTGGAGTGAACTAAGACTAGAAGGAAGGAAAGTTACAAGTTGCTGAAGAAACACTTCCCTTTCTGTTGTATCAAATTGGGCCACCATTTTAAAGGAAAACTTGTTTACAAAATATTTTGTTGCAAGTATTTTTTCCTTCCAGGGCTAGCTAGGCAAGTGTTTTTTACATGACCTGAAAGCTGTCAAATAGGGCTCAGTTCTAAACGGCAGAAGTTCAGTTTCATTGTGTATTTATTCTTGGAAGACTCAACAGCCTAGCCTAGTTGATTAGATATGTAAATATGGGAATATTAAGTGCCTTCCTGGGCTTTTTGACAAAGTTGCTCAAAAGACTGAGTTTTATAGATATTTAAACAACTGAAAAAACTTTGATTTCTGTAGTAGAAAGTTATGGCCTAGCTAATTCTCAGTATAAGTTATAACAAAAAGCTTTTGATAAAACCGAAGTGCTGTAGGCCAACAGTCAACAAACATATGTGTTACATCCTTTGTGCAATTCTAAGCTGAAATCCAAAGTCCCTTTTTCCCCCAGTTATGTCCATTGACTGCTCCTACATTCCTCCCTGCCTCCCCCCAACTGACTTTGGCAACTTGTCAGTTTGGACTAACATCATTCACAAAGATAATTCCTGATGTCTGTGGCTTAATCATTTTTCTATAAATTTTCATGGAGACAGCCATGTTAACCTCTTCTAGCATAAAAAGGAAGAGGTGAGGACAAGGAATCTAGCAGCACCTTTGAGACTGATGCATCTTAGCATGAATTTTCATAGATTTCAGTCTACTTTTTCAGATGCATAGGAGTGCAAAATTAATGCCACATGCATTTAAGCAATTACATTTTAGCATGGGTGGGATACGTGATGATGCAAATTGTGTTACCAGCCATACTCCTTTAAAGAGAAGTACCATGGGCTCTGATAGTCAAGATTTATAATGTAACCTCGATATTTACATTATGTAGAAAGAGCAGCTTTGCTATGCCTTTAGATGTAAAGGCTGTAGTCCTGTGTGGTTACATGGGAATAAGTCCTGCTAAATCTGTGAAATATTTCTAAGCATATAAATTATTATTAAGTATATATATCAAATCTTCGGCTTATCCAGTGGCTAGGGTGGTGGTATACAATAAAAATGATAGCCTGTCATTAAACTGCCACAGTAGGCATGTTTAGGATTGCATTCCACAGGAAGTTTGCTTTAGATTGGTGAGATCTGAAGGGCTACTGTCTGCTTATATTATTGCTTATAATGGACTTTGGAAACTTGAATAAAATGTGGAGTACACTACCTGTAGAATGTTTAGAGAAGATAAGTGTGGATTTTCTGCATTGGTTTGCACAGAGGGAGGATTAAACTGCCAAAAAACATCAGAAATGGAGTCCACCATCACACTGGAAGGGATCTAGACATTTTACAGTTGGAAATGAAATGTTCAAAGCTGAATTTTTATCTAGTTTGCTTGGTAGAAGACCATAAGTCAGTCAGGACATTAGGAGGATAATATTATTTATAGACCACCAAGACCTTGCATACTAATTAGTTTTTTTGCCTTGCAAGGTGATTCTGTGGGGGCTTTCTCAGCATTCAACCTTCCAATGATGCTTAATACACTCTTACTCAATTAAGTACACATCTAAACTAATGGTGTAAGTTTTCCAGGTCTTCTGGGTTGGATATTTTTTCACTACTCTAAATCAATGGAGATCCAATTTAACATTGTTGTACCTCGTTAAGAAAACTTTTTAAAAAGCGCTGTAAGGTTTTCCAAAGCTCAAAATTTGTTGAACTGAATATTTGATGGGAGATGGTAATTGAAATGCACTTAGGTAACAGTCCTGTTTTGGTCGCGCAGGTGTAAGAGGTTTTGAATTCAACTGAGCTAACATCCAAATAAAATAGACACGTATAAAATTGTACTGTTAGTGTGGTTTAAATGTTATTATATATACTCGACTATAAGTCGATCTCATGGATAAGTCGAGGACAGTTTTTGGGCCCAAAATTAGGGAAATTGCTATGACCCATTGATAAGTGGAGGTTAAAACTTAGGAGGACGTAATCAACAATGTAAAGGAGAAAGTAAAGGAAAACCATGCCAAAGAATTAAAAAAAAAAGTAAGGACCATTTTGAAGCTTTTTGAATGGATTTGGAGGTCTTGTTAAATTAAACTGTTTGTTGTTCATATTATTTTTATCAGTTTGATTGGCAGCACCTGGCTAATTTCAGTTACAGGGCAACACAAAAATACCAGGGATAAACAAGCAAGTATCCTTGGAAAAATCACTTTTTCCCCTGAAATTTAACATGCACATCTGCGCGCTTGTCATGCTTCCACCCCGACATACTGAGGACTGTACTGTTACAAAAAATGAATATATTAATGAATTTACTATTTAGGGGAGAAAAAACTTTGCTTCATACAGCAGCCAGCCTTTGTGTACCTCCAGAGAGCCCACGCTACTGGAAGCAGATTGTCACAGAGTCCTGGCTTGAGGTGCACAGAGGCTATTCGCACAGCTTGTGGTGGTGGAGGAGAAAGGCCCTTAGAGGTGGGAGGTGTTTGTGGTGATCTGTTCTCTCCACCATTCCCAGGCAGCACAGCGGGGATCTCTGGGTAGCCCATGCCGCTGGTGGGAGTGTGGGGTGGTTAAAGAAGCAAATCACTGCAAATCCCTCCTGGCTACCCAGCTTGACGGGGGAAGCAAAAAGGCCTAGAGCTCCTCGAGTCATGAAAAGTTTGCAATGATCCACTCCCTTGATCCCCCCCCCCATAACATGGGCTCCCTGAAGATCTAGATGGATTTTCAGGCACCTCTTGAAACTCTGTTTTGGCAAGTTCAGTTCCTGTGGAGCAGCATTGACTTGCAGATAAGTCAAACCAGGTTTTTAAACTTGATTTTTTTGACTAAAAATTTTCAACCTATAGACATGTATATGTGGTAAATTCAAACAAATTCAAAATATTAATTTATATCATTTGTGTTGAAATGTTTGCAAATATTTCATGATGTAAGAACTGAGTAGCATGTGGCTCACTTCAGGTCATACATTTTAAGTGGACGGAAGGACAGTTAATATATTCATTTCAGTACAAGTGAAAAACTATACAAATTACAATGTATTTCTTACTCATAATAACATCGAAAATTCATTTATTAATTTAAATTTATTTTAAGATATATTTAAGAGTGAACTTCTCTTGAGTTGCAGCTTTCAGCTTAGATTTATTATATCCATTTCATTTAGCCAATTTAACTTTTTTTATTCTGCTAATATTTTTTTGAAAATGAAAAAGTGCATTTCTAAATGTGGAAACATTATTGTAGCACTACAAAGAAGTGAAAAAATGTGCATAAAATCTTCTCTTAATCCTACTGGATCAGACCTTTATTTCTAGGAAGGAGAGGAATGAAGCCACACATGGTGAGTTAGGGCAGAAAAGAGAAACTGGAGCTGACTGTAGTTTGTAAATAGAATGGTTCCATTAATATTTCAGTTATTTCATCTCCTGCAGTATTGACAAGGTAGCATCTGCTTTGTTTTAAGACTTAGAGCAGCAATGGTGGGGCAGAGTCGGTAAATAAAACAACATGAATAGAACCCATGGAGGGTTAGAGACCTATGGGGCAAAAGACTAACAACCCTTGAGGCAACAGGATCCTTAGTAGTATAGTGGTGAAATCCACCTTAGCTGTTTTTTGCTAGTGAAGATTTGCTTCTGTGCACATATGTGGAGAATTCTTTTCTTGCACTTGTCTGGGATGGGGATGGAAAGTAGCAATGCTTCCCCAACCACCCAAAAACAGCAGAACGTTTTCTGAAATGTAGTTCTCTGCTTTGCAAGTTGATGGAGCTGTGCCTCTGTGGTCTCAGTTGGAACTTTGCCCTTTATTGCACTATTTGATCACCCAAAGACTAGCATTTTCTAGGTAGTGTTGTTTATATTATAATACAAGAAATTGGCCAATTCTCTCTCCTTTTTTTTTCTTTTGACTGAGCTCTTAACTGTACTCATTCTGTGTGTCTCCTGGACAGCAATGGAAGCACAATTTTCATAGGACTGTTTTAGAGGTTCTGTTTTCCTTGTTTTATTTAAAATTCTGCTTGTGAATGTTTATTTCCTTCTAGGAAGGTTGATGTTTATGTACTAGCAATAGAATGTGATACAGTTCACAAATATAATGTGCAGATACAAAGTGTCTGCATAGCATTCAGTTTAACTTTAGAAGCATTAAATGGTAGATCCACTCTCCTCCTAAATCTTGATGAGATGCTTTCACAATGCTGGTGGTCAAGTAACCTGTTGTCCTGTGAGCCAGTTGGTTGGTGTCATGTTAAAGTAATTTAACAACCAACCTAACCTTCTAATAATGTCATCTACTAAGAAGAATAGATTGAAGTAGTCTATATGTGAGGGTTCCTAGTCTACACTTCAAAATAAGTTGAATTTTTTGGGGGGCCAAATAAGGTGTCATTGTGATGGCATCTTTTCCTGTTCTTTTTCCAAAGGTCTTGCAGGTGCTGTCTTCCAACATTTCTATCCTGTATGATGAATTCATTAATGCTCCTGGAAGCAGTTTGTCCCCTTTCTTCCAAAAACAAAAAACAAAACCTGCTCTACTGTAGGAAAAGATCTGGTCTGCTGTCTTTGGTGCCCCCTCCTGGCTAATGCATGCAATCAGTTCTAGCTTGCTTCTCAGGCAAGATGCTTAGCTTTGCATTTTCTATTCTATATTCCTATACTCCTTGTAGGAAGATAAATAGGCATAGTTGACTTTTGATCTGATCTATTCAAAGATGCTTGAAGTTACAGCAGGTGACCAGTAGGAGTAGATTGAGACATTTTCCCCACTGAACATAGAGGTTCTTTGGTCACTGCTGGTGTTGGCTCACTACGCTATTAATTGTCAGCATGGGAAAGCCCTTTTCTTGTGATACATCTTCTCTTTGTTTTTATTTCCTTGGCTTCTTGAGTTGTAAATTTTTTGGAGCATTAGCTAATAATTTGACTGACCTTATCAGAGGTTGCTCTCACTAGAGGCTGTTCCTCAACAGTCTGTAGCATTCCTGCCTATTTGAGCAAGAGGGAAGAGCGACCCATCTCAGGATGTTCATTTTTCACTGCTGAAAATGTATGTATCACAGATAAGGCTAATGTTTCTGTTCCAATGAAATGGGGGGGAAATGAGACACCTAAAGAAACAAGCATGGCTTCAGGTATAGCCTTTGGAGGAGCTGAGATTTAAAAGGGGCATGTATAAGAAATGGAGAGAACCAGTGTGGTGTAGTGGTTTGAGTATTGTCCTACAACTCTGGAGGTCAGGATTCAAATCCCCATTCAACCATGGAAACTCATTTGGTGCCCTTGGCCAAGTCACAGTCTTTCAACCTCAGAGGAAGGCAGAAGGCAACCCCTTCTGAACAAATCTTGCCAAGAAACCCCATGATGGGTTTGTCTCAGGGTTGCCATAAGCTGGAAACAACTTGAAGGCGCACGACAATGGTAAGAGAAGAAACAGACAAATCAACAACAGAGACTACTAGTGGTATTTGTAGAGAGAAAACAGCAAGGGGTAAATTCAGAATCAGGCAGGCTTACAAGAAAGGTAAAAAAGTTTTGTTTTTTTATTCCAATATTCAGAGCAAAAGGAAATGGCAGAAGAGATCTGGATGCTGGAAAAGAGATCTGTGTGGAAGGAATGGAGAAATGCTAATGAGTTATAGAAGGCAGGACTGTTGAGCTTCTACTCTGCCTCCCTTTTCTCTTGTAAAATAGAACTCATCCTGGCGAAAATAAAATAAATGGTGCAGGGAGGAGAGAGCAGCCAAAGATACATAAACAGGTAGTATGGGAATACCTAGCTATTTTAAATGAATTGAAATCTGTAGCTCTAGATCAGTGGTTCTGAACCTGTGGGTCCCCAGATGTTTTTGGACTTCAGCTCCCAGAAGCCCTGAGCATTGGCCATAGTGGCTGGGGCTTCTGGGAGCTGAAGTCCACAAACATCTGGGAACCCACAGGTTGAGAACCACTGCTCTAGATGAACTACATCCAGCATTGTGTATAGTATTTGTGAAGTCTTGAGGCATTGGGAAATTGAAGACAAGCACATGTTGTCCCCATCTTCAGAAGTGGGGACATAATCTGGGTAACTACTACCAGTGAGTCAGTTTGATGTCAATAGTAGGGAATGTACTATAACAGTCTGTGAGCACGTAAAAAAGAATGCTGATGTTACTAAGAGCCAGCACAGGTTTCTCAAAAGTAAGGCTTATTTTTTCAAATAGAGATAGAAGCTTGGTAGGTGAGGGAAATGTGGTGCTGTGTCTTGATATCTGCAGGGATTTTGAAAGAACCCCTCACGTACTCTTGTGAACAAGCTGGTAAAATATGGGTTAACAATGCTATTTGTAGGTGGAATTGTAGCTTGTAGACTGTTAATGAAACAGTGTTCATCAGTGCTTAACAAACTAGAGAAAAGTGACAAGTGGGCTGCCACAGAATTCTTGTCCCATGCCCAGTGTTGGTCAACATCTTTGTAAATGGCTTTGCATCAAATCTGCAGGTGGCCACCAAACTGAGAGGGGAAGCTAATACTTTAGAAGACAAAATCAGGATTCAGGATGACATTGTCAAACTGGACAAGTGGAAAAAAGTAGCAAAATATGTTTCAATAGTGATAAATGTAAAGTTCTGCATATGGAAAAGAATAATCAGATGTGACTCCTCATTTCCACTGCTTTGCTGAGTACCGGTTGGTTTCAAGTCACAATTCACAGTGCTGTTAATGACATATAAGGCTACATAGTATTTGAAAGCACATTGGTCATTTGACTATATTTTCATTCATGAATGTGCCAGCGTTCTTGTTCACTGCAGGAGGACCTTCTGTTAGCACCCATTGGCATAAATGGGATTGTTGCTGGGCATGTGAAGGGAACCTTCTTGGAGATTGCCAGGCTATTTAGGCATGCAAACTGGCCTGAATTGGTTAGATGTCAGAATTCTTTTTATTGTTGTGTTAAAATCTATTTCTGTATCATATATTTTGTCTTTAAAGTGTATTTGATTGGTGGCATCCACCTTGATTGCCATTTTTGACAGAAAATTTGGGAGATAAATGATTAGTAGGTGTCAGAGAGTAATTCCCTGTGACTTTCACCACACCTTAGGTCACTCGAACCTAGCTTCTTGTTTTAATTTGGCGGTTGGGCTTCCAAAGAAGGGCACTGAAGAATTGGGGTGCTAAATAGAGAAGGCCCTCCACCCATCTTCTCACAGTGTATTGGTCCCACTGATGTGTCACAGAGGAGGAATCCTACCACAGACCTAAGTCTTTGGGGCAGTCATAAATAGGGATATAGTTAATGCTTTGATAGTACAGAAATGTTTTAAATCATATGGGCCAAAAGAAAGCATTTTGTCTTAGTTACTGATGTTCTGAGACTGCTTTAATGCAGTTTACAGGGGATTGTCTTTAAAGAAATTTTAACTGCATTAAAGAATGCCACTATCTTGACTATTGATAAGGGAGAAGGCAGTTGAAACATGTTTCTGCTGCACCAGCTGGACCTAGTGGCTGTTACTTTTTGGATCCCATTTTGAAGTCCTGGTTTTAAGCTTTACAGCTTTAAACAATTTTTGCTCATACTGACTTACAGGAAATTCTTCACCTGTACCAGCCTGTCCATATTACATGCTCACCAGTAGAAGGTCTTCTCCTTGGACATCTTCAAGGGTGAATCCCCTGGGTAATCCATAAGAGAGGACATTTCTGTATTGTTCCTAGATCTCTGGAATAGAGTCCAACAAAACCCATAAAAGCAAGTTTTTAGATTATGTTTTATTGGACTGCCTTTGGGAGGTTGTTGTTTTTTTTTTTTGTTTTTTTTTTTGCTGCCAGTGTGTTGTAACTTGCTCTTATTGTACAGTAGTCAGGCTGCGTATTTAATTATTGCTGGTCGTTTTTCAGGTTTTTTGCATACTTTTCTTTTGTGAGCAATCTTGAGCAGGCTTATGTCCTTAAAAGTCGCCTATGGTACAATGGCTCTCGCACAGACAACACTATTTAAGATTTCTGGAAGATAAATAAAGACTTTGAAAAGACCAAATCAGATTTGGAAGTTCTGTTATGTGATAGTAAGGAACATTTGATTGCCAGACTTTGTACATTTTTGCTGAAAATGGAAATGGAAGAAGAGCAGGTGAAGGAATATATGATCTACTGGGCAAAGAATTTTGGATATTCATATCTATGAAGCAGTGGGAAAGACTATGAACAAAAGAAATTAAAAATCTTCTCTGCTATGATCTACAGGATAATTGTTATAAAATGATGGTACGCTGGTATCTTACTCCAGAAAGACTTTCCAAGATACATAAAGAGATGAGTAATAGTTGTTGGAAGTGTTTGGACCATGTTGGATCTTTGTATCATATGTGGCAGACTTGTGAAAAGGCTAAACAGTTTTGAAAGATGATACGGAATATAATGCAAAAAAAGTTGAAATGCCAGATCATTTAAGTCCCTAGAATTGTTTTTATTGGGAATTTGGCAGGAAGATAGCAGCTATGACAAACAACGGCAAAGAATGATTTCAATATATGTTATTATCATAAAAGAAAGAGGAAGGGAGGCTTCAGAGTTTGAGTAGGAGTAAAAATTCAGGTGGGCAGCTTATTCCCCACGTTTTTCCAATGACTCAGTAGAAGAAATACTTAGGTAGATGTATTTATATCCTGCCTTGGGATTCAAGGCAGCTTACAATAACATTAAAAAGGTTAAGCTACAACATTCATTTAAAAAAAACTTAAAAACAATTAAGTAATCATTTAAAAAAATTACAAACATTTCAAACACAATTACCAATAAAAGAATAAAAATACAATGCACCACTTTGCACACACACTGCAACTCCATAATTAAAATTCAAAGACCTACCTGAATATCTTCCCCTGCTGGCAGAAAGAGAGCAGGAGGGCAGCAGCTTTCCTGCAGATGTGTCATGGCACTGGATAACCCACCCTCCACAAATTTAACTCTGAGGTAGACAGTAGTTTTATTTGTAGAAGATGCAAGCAATATAGCACACTTCTTCTGAAGTTGCTGAGACTAAAGGATCCATAGAGTTCACACCTTTTGTAGGAACAATTCCAGATTTTTGGTGTGGAAAGCTGTGATTGGAAAGGATCATAAATCTAGGCATCACACCATTCTTCAGACAGTTCCCAGGCCTATGCTTGGTTCTCACTTCCCACCATCCTTGACCTGACTGAGCACATTATTTCCCGCCTCTTATAGTCACCAGGTTCCCAAAACACACGCCTCTTCCAATTACATTTTCATTTTCCCCCAGCTCTAATCTTTTCCCACTCACTGGATACATTGCAGCAACAGACAATAAAGCAATTAGCTGTTGAAACTTTGTCACAAACCACGCAGGTACAGAACAGATACATTGTTGCAATCATCAGTTAACACTGGATACCTTGTAACAGTGCAGCTAGGCATAATGTAGTTCTACAGTAGCTATGTCTACATTGGTTAAAGTATACTATCTCAATAAACATCCAGCACACCAATACATTTTCATGACAGAGGCTAAGCATCCTGATACCGAGCTGCTAATACAATACTGGAAATAATATTTATTTGCAGATGTATTTACACATTGAACAGCATAATTCTATATTACTGGTAAATCTTTATCTATCCCTTCACAGAAAGTAACAAAGAAAACAGACAAACCAAGACCAGAAGAGCACGATGACATAGATGTAACTGAACTCAGTAATGAAGAACTCAAAGATCAACTTGTGAAGTATGGTGTGAATCCAGGTCCAATTGTGGGTAGGTTGATATTGTGAGACATTCCATGAATAATGTGTATTTTAAAAAAAACTGGAGAGAGAGGAGGGGAGGGAAGGAAGGAAGGAAAGAGATTAAAATTTGTATATATTTTAAACATTTGCTATACTGATGCGTTATATAAAATGCTTTGCATAGTGCATATTAAGCCTGGTTATATTTACTTCCAGTCAGGAAATCACGTTGCCCCATGTATTAGTGCTACATTGCCCATTATTAATTTAACTTCTTGCAGGATTCATAAATGTATTCCTTCTTGTTCATAGAAAGTCTGGGCAGATATCATTCACCTCACATTATGCAGTGTGGTCAAGGAATTGTCTCCAAGTCCTAGGGTGCAGACAAAAGTTGCTTTCTTGAATCAGTCAGGATATGTTAAAGCAGAGCTTTCCATACTCTGTGTCTCGACATGTTAGTATGTCGGCTGCAGTGTGCAGGTGTGTTGCATGAACATAACAGGCAGAGGGGCTGTCTCTCCTGCCACCACAGCCCTGGGCCAAGGAATACCCCAATTACCAACTCTCCCACCACTGTAGCAGCTGCCCTGGTCTGAGGAAGACCCCAGTGAGCATGGCAGCAGCAGCAGGCTGGGCCTGGGTGAAGGGGCTGCCTTTCCTGCTGCCACTGCCACTCTGGTCTGAGGAAGACCCCTGACAAGGGTGGCAGCTGGCTAGGCTTGGGTGGGAGGGCTGTCTCCACTTCCTGAATTACTTTCTGAATTACTGTGTCACAAAATGATACATGTCTCAAAAGCGTGTCACCAACAAGTTCTGTATTAAAGACTTTCAGCATAGTTCAGCAATGAGAAATGAGCATATTTACATGACATTAGTGATGTTAAATTACTGCTGATTAGAAAAAGTGCTACTTGGATGTACTTTCTTGGATATACGTTGAAGCCATGTTCTCACTATCATCTGAAGTAATATGTGGCATAATTAAGAATATTGATTAAAATTGGCTCTTCTGTCCTTTGGTCTCTCCATGCACAACCTTTGTTATACATTTCATATGTGAACAAATATATTTATCCTTCTGTTTTCATAATGCTTTTCTTTTATTATTTGAGTATTTACTTTCTATTTGGGCTGCCCTGTCAAAGTTTGCTACACTTGTGATACTGCTTACTCTGAAGGTTCTCAGACTTTTTGACTTCTATAGTTGTTTCAGTCTCTGCCCCCAATTAAGCTTTAGAAAAAAAAAAGCTGAGGCTTCACCAATACTTGGGAGATTTTTCTCTGGTTAGTTTCAGTCAGAAATCTTGTCTTTGCAGGTAAGGAATTTCTTAACTTGAAAATTACTGAAGCACATAAGCCTCAAAATGAAGCTTAAGACATCTTGAATCCATTTTCTGCTAATCTTGGTGATTGGCTAAAAACAGTAATACAGTGGAGTTCTTATCAACATTGCATATTCGAATTTGAACTTTTTGCCCACCCTGATGTATTCTATTCTGTTCTGTTCGTGTTCTACTACAGCTACTACAAGGAAGCTGTATGAGAAGAAGCTACTGAAGTTAAAAGAACCGGGCCAAGATATAAGTTCTTTTTTCCCCACTCCAACAGTGTCTTCCTCTGCAGAAAACAGCAAGCAGAATGGAAACGATGATTCCGATCAATACAGTGACAGTGAAGGTACAAACAAATTATGTAAGGGGTTAAAACCTTTACAACTAGGGAGATGTCAAGACATTACTTTGACCTTGAATCTATACATGCTAAGATTGGCAATAGTAGGTTTGTGTGCTTCCCCTTTGCCCTTACTTGACTTGTTTGTCCTGTCTGTAACTTTACAGTATTGACTTTAAGGCCTAATGGGAAAAAAGAGGAAAAAAAAATGAAAGCAGTTTTATTGTGCTTACCTCTTCATTTTTAACAATATATTTACATCAGATTAAACAAAACCTGGAAATGGTGTATTATACTGAATGTTTGTATGCAAAGATATTTTGTATATATTTAATATTAATATACAAAGATATTGTGTGTATACAATATTGTGTATATACAATGCTGTATCTGTGGCCATTGACTCCTCTTGAATATCAGACTGGTTCAAGAGCTTATAATTTTATTAAGAGAAATACACTGAAATAGCGAGGTATTGTAACTAGCTCTAGCTAACTCAAAGAGACAGGAAGTCATGCTCACTCTTACTTCTTAGAACAAAGTCCTTTTTGGGAGGCATTCAGAGAAATCCAAGAAGTAGCAAAGAAAGAAAACTTCAGTAACCCTAACATAACATTTAGGTGAGAAGGAATGCAGCACAGATTGAGCATACAATGTACATTTTGTAAACTAAGGAAGTCTAAAGCCTTTTCTACTCAAGGGAGTACTCTGCAACCACATACATCTTAAATGTGACCTGAGTTGTATCTTTATCATCTCAGACAATACTTAAACTAATAACTCTTCAGCTTCTTATTATCATGGCATATATGCAGGCTGGATAAACAATTAGCACAACAAAATAATGACTTTAGAGCTATGCTTAGAAAAAACACAGAGCTTGAGGAAATCTTTTATTTTTGGTTGTAAGGTAACATAAATACAGGCATTAAAATGTAATCTTTCCTTGCAATTATTTTTGCTAGTATCATTTCCATAAATGTATGGCTTATTATACTTATACTTAAGTGTTGTGTGTTTGTGTTGAAAACAAAAATTAAATGGGTAGCATTTTAAAAGTTGCAATGAAAATATGTCAAGACTTTCAGAAGCTAAACTGTGCAAAGGTGACTATATGAAATTACGTATGAGACAGATGAACTTACATTGTCATGCTGATCTATGCCCGTATTAAAATTATTGATTAAACTTACCTTGTGGATATTGTAGCATTCTGAAAGTCTTCCGTCTGGAGGTCTTTTTTTAAAAAAATCAGACAAAGATCTAAATCCAGTGTGGTACTGGCGCTGGCCAGCTTCATACTTCAGCAGCTTCCCTTCCTCTTGCACTTGCAGAGTGGGTTTCTGAGCATTAGTATAGCTAGAAAGAGAAATTGTGGTGTTTTCCAATCCTTAGCCCACTACATTGCCAGCAACTGTGGGGTTCCCCACAGGAAGTCAAATGTGTGTTTCTAACTCAGCAAATGTGAAGATTTCCATGGTGCTCACTATAGTGACCAAGAGTGAAGGTTTTTCTCTGAGCCCCACCAGTGCAAGAACTTCTTCCAGTCTCCCATGTATGACACCAACTGTGGAAACTACCTAACTGCCCTCAAAATTCCTATGAGGATTCATACAACTTTTATCCTGACTGGACACCACCTCTCTATACTCAGTGCTGCCACCACAGACACCTTGTCTGAATCCAAGCTTTCAGTCAGGTAGTGTTCCTGGAACCAGAAATGTATAAAAATAAAAACAATTCTTTATTACAGAAAAACATAGCAAGCAAATCAAAATATTTATTGCATTGAAAATATCACATACTTTATTTTTCACACCCCTCTCTAGCTACCTCAGACCGTTAACATACTACTCATTTATTCCTAAGCCTGATGTGACTTTTAACGCTAAATCTTCCACACCCTTTCACCCAGATCATCTCTCTATTAATCCATCTACCAACTATCTGTCATTCACTAGCCTTATACAAATCACCTCAAACATTCCATTAATTAGCATTCACTCCAACGTGCCATTCTCCCCACCACCCAACAACTCTTTACCTTATATTATTCATCCAATACAGCATTTCTCATACAGGTCCATGACATCCCTCCTGTTTCTGAATTCTATTTTTCCATCGATGGAAGTTCAGTTTTGGGTCCTACCTAGAAAAAGGTTTTATCCGGCAATTTAAAATTCATCAATGGTCAGCAAGTTACTAGTCACACTTTAACCTTCTGCTTATTGTCAGCCCGTTAGTGGTCATACTTCAGCACTTAGTAAGAGCTTCTGTTAAATTGAACCCTTGAGACAAATATATATGTGTGATAGCTTTATTTTTGTCATACTGGAATTTTTAGCTGGAGAAAAATAATGGATGAACTCATTTACAGATCCTAAAACAGAGTTCAAACTGGAGAAGCGAGAACCACTGAAGGGTAAAATAAAGGCTTCAGTAACCCTCAAACAGAGAAGAACTACTGAACATAACCAGGTACCATTAAAAATGGCTTTTGTTTTATTTTGTTTTACCAAGTGGTATATACAATGAAAAATTTATTTGAAGATATAGTAGACAATAATGATTACATATCACCAACTACTAAGTTATATTCCTTGTAATTTAACATATTCAAAACAAGGGAAAGCAGCAGTTTTCCTGAGTGTTTAGCAAGATCTTAACTGTATTTTATGAAATAAAATAGTGATTGATTGTTTCTATAACACACTGGACATTGACATTTTGTGAAATTATGCTAGTTTAATGGTTTTCAGCCTATTTTGATGATATAATAACCCTTCTCCATGTTAACTTTCAGTCTTGGCTTTCAGCTTTGCTGTTCTTTGCTTTACTAGTTTTCTTTGCAGTTCTTTGCTTCACTGTTCTTTCCTCAAAATAGTAGTAAAATATGAAAACAGGGGGCAGTTAAAAAATTTTCAGAATAATAGCAGTACCTTCACTTTGAACCATTTTGACTTACACTCAGTTCTGTTTTCATGTAGTGAAATATGGCTGTGTAGCATCATTGTTTCTAGTGTAAAGGGCTATTTTAAAGAAAATCAGGCCTGAATACACAATAAAGACAACAAGGTAGGCCTACACCAAGTGCTTTGAGAGCAAATGTACAAGACTCCTGGAAGGGGTCTCCCCAAAACCCAAAAGAAGGAGGGGAATTTATTGAGGGGAAAACTGTATTTTTGAAAATTCTTTCCTACCTGGTTCAGCCCTATGTTCAGCATTGCCAATATATGTTGAAAGCGCTGTGAACTTGTGCATAACTAGCAGAATACCATTTTTGATTAGGGATAGTGCTTAGCATAGGGAAACATGCAATAGATGCAAGTTACATGGCCAGATTCCTTAACAGAAAAAAATAAGTGTAACTTGTTTCATCTTCATTGTTGTCACTGTTACTAATATTAACTTTAGACAGTGCCTTTTTTGCAGAATTGTGACTAAAGGTGATTTTGAAATTAAAGTGCAGTACAATTAAAACATAAGAGTCAGTGTTTGGTGTAGTGGTTTGAGCATTGGACCATGACCTTGAAGGGTTTGATTCCCTGCTTGTCCATGGAAACCCACTGGGTGACCTTGGCCACATCACATTCAGCTCCAGAAAATCCCATAATACGGTCTCTTTAGAGTCATCATAAGTCAGAAACGATGTGAAAGCCCCCAACAACAACACAGTTAAAATATACAAAAGGTCAAATTCAATTAAGTCACCAAAAATTAGAATGTGCTGTTTAAAATGATAAAATCAGTTTAAAAAACAGTACAGTACAGACAGTTAAAAACAATCAGCACCCTCCAAAGAGACCTTTCCTTAAAAACTTTCATTTCTTGAAAACCTGTCAGTATAAAAAAGCTTTATAAAGCATGACGCTGAGGAAGGACTACAAGTATTAGACCATTCTAGTCTCCCTAGGACAAGGGTTCCAGATCACAGGTGGAGGTAATGAGGCTGTTTCTCATCTCTCAACCAGTTGTGCCTATGAAGGCGGTGGAGCAAAGGGAAGGGCCTTTGCTGAGGATCACAGGGGCTGACCAGGTTTATATGTGGTGAAAATATCTATCAGATAACCTAGACCTAAGCTGCTGAGGGCTTTATAGTTCATAACCAATGCTTTGAATTGTGATGAGAAACAGCAGTCAGGAGAGCTATTCTAAGGAAGGGCGTTGGGTGGTCCATGTAACCAGGCATGCCTGGGAATGGACACAAGTCAGATCACTGGCTTGAAGTGTGCAGAAGCAGTCCTGGGTACCACAGAAACCTGTGCCTCTATGCTCAAGGCTGGGTCCAGAATAAGGAAAGGATATAATTTTTTTTCAACCAACATTTGAAAATAATTTTGTGTTATATGAATCCAAATGGGTATATGATTAAATATTTCTAGAAAGTAACCTTGGAAGTTCATATTTACCATGCTTATTACTTAATTTTGCAGGAAGTGAAAAGAAATTTCAGGATTTTAGATTTACCTGTATACCTTTTCATTACTTTTGCATTTTTGAAGTAATGTCACATGCTGTAGCCTTGTACGCATCTTGAAATAAATCCCATTGAGGAGGCTTATGTCTAACAACAAGCGTCCAGAATTGTGCTGCCAGTGTACTAACTTTATTTGTGCCTGGATCTTCACATATTCAAGTCCCAGTCTTAGGAACCCTCAGTTGAAATCTGTGTGAAACCAGAACTATAATTTTTAATAAAGCTGTTGAAACTGAAACACATGAATCCTGCTATTGATCTAATATTGTAAAAACTGATTTTCTAAAATATTATGGCAGCCTGAAAATGAGCTTCAGAAGCAAAGGAATATTTAATTTTAAAATTTATCTTATGCACTTTATGAATACCCAGAAGAATGTAGGTATCTAAGAACCACTGGTTTCCTTGAAATCGAAGAGAAATCCATTTTATATGTGATTCGTCTTGAAACTGTGATTCTGAATTACAAATAATCTACAATTTCTGCATAGCTCTGTTTTGCGTAACAAATCCATTCAGAACTGTGTAGCAGCTTTCTAAATTCTGTAACATCAGCGAAAGCCTGGGAGTGGCATTATTTCTTCCAACGTTGTTATTTCTGTTTAGACTCCCACCTCTTCTCTGAATTTTCACAGACCTCAGTATAATGTACAAAAGAATCTTCTTCTGGTATCTGATTCTTCTCCCATTTCAAATGGCTCATTCTGTAGATGATCACTTTTGAGTTTTCTTATGAATATTGGCCCCTCTTTGTAATAAACATCAGCTTCCAGTTTGCTTTCTGCATTCTTTCCTGGTATCTGTTACATTTTTTAAATGTTGGGTTCTATTAAGCTATTAATCAGAAATATTTAACATTTATAAAAGGGTAGAACACTTCTTTGAAACTTTTTCATTTTTCACTGTGCTGAAACATCTTTCCATGAAATTACGGCTATAATCCTAAATATATCAAATGCAGTTGGCCCTCCAGAATTGCTAGGGTTAGGGGTGCAAGACCCTTACAAAAGTGGAAAAATCTCAAAATTTGGGAGGGGGGATAATGGGGCTGAGGCATGGTGGGGAGAGTGGGTACCCAGGGTCCAAACCAGGTCAATGAAAGAAGAGGAAAATGTTGTGGGTTGGCATGGTGGCCCTATTCTTCCTCTCTCTCACCCATCTCCTTCTTTGGCTATGGTGCGGGGGCATCGGGAGAGGGTTTGTGGTGCTGAGAAATTGGGCTGCAAGGCATCCTTAGCTGGCCAGACAGTGGCTGGTGGGGAAGGAGGCGGACCACAGGCAGGTTTTAAAGGACTGCAGAGCCCTATCAGAGCCACCCGAAAGGGAAGGTTCCCCTGGAAAAGAAGCACCTGAGGTTGGGGTGACAGAGATTGGACAAAGTTGCAAATAATCAAATCCATGCAGATCAAACCTGCAAATGTTGAGGGCCAGCTGTAATAGATTCCAGTGCATTGGAGATATTTAATGTGTAAGCATGCTTACCATTATGCTATAAGTGAATAACAACTTACTAATCACTCATTTCAATGGCTAGATCTAAGTGTGTGTCCGCAACCAAATTAGACCTCTTTGTTTTTGAAGGATTTGGTTTTAAATCCATCCTGGTTTACTTTGGGTAAAATTTAAAACAGTACTATATCTGAAATATTTTTCTTTTGTTCAGAAAAAGCATATGTTGTAATTTGTCAGCAGACTGTGAATCTTATCCTTTGACTGAAAAAACAACTTAGGCCAAGGGAAAAAAAGAATAGCTTTTGTGCTTGTTCAAGATTTTTGGAAAAGGATGGCGGTAAAGCAAGTATGCATGTATGTAGATAGGTGCTTGACATTTTAGATATTCCTGAATGACTTGTTTGTAAAAATAAGTACTTATTCTGAAGTAGCATGTCCCTTATATTGATGCGATATTACAGTTCACAAGTATTTTGTATTTTAATCAGCTTTTCTAGAAAGACAAGGAAACTTAAGGTAGTTCTACAGATGTATGGCTTCAAAGTGGTAATTATTGCACTTCACACTTGACATTATGTATTGGATATCAAAATGATAGCATTAACAGCAGCCTGTAAATGATTAAGTGGAGAATAGGAGAGGTGCTTCTTTCTTGGCTAGCCAATTCTGATGTAGCATTTTAAGAAATGAGGTAGCATAGAAGCCATGTATTCTTCTGTGCTACTTCACTTCTTAAAATGCTTCCCTGTGGCTTGCATGCAAGATACTGTAGCCTTACATAGAGGATCATCTGATGTAGATGTGCAGTGTACATACATACACATGCTAATTTGTTTGATGCTTAAATAGAATTATTCTCAGGATGGAGTTACTGAGACATCCTGGAGAAGCGGATCTTCCAGAAGTGGACTTCTGCAGGCAGTTTCTAGGGAATCTGCAAGAGTATCAAGAAGAACACCAAGGAAAAGGGTGATGCAAAGCTAATTTGCAATCTAGACTTATTTTCCTCATTCTCAGGCCCCTAGTAATAACTGCACACTTATTTTTTATGTTTTTCTTTTTCTTTTTGTTTTTAAACAAACAGGTTGAAACTACAGTACCGCTGCCTGTACATGATGCAGTAATATCAGAGAATACTCCCATAGCTGATACTGTAGTGGCTTCAAGCAACAAGACCCTAGTAAATATAATGAATTTGCAAGATGGGGTATTCTATATTCTCCCTTCTCCTGGAAAAATAATCTTTTAATAAATCTTATAGTTTAAGAAAAGGAAAAAAGGGACTTTCTTCTACTTTTAAATCTATGCTTGTTGTTCATTAGCTGGATAGTTAAAAGTATCGAACACAATATTAAGTTAGATAATCTGAAAGGTCTTCTTCTCATCTTTTAATCTCTTCTATCTGTATATTCCAGAAAATGCTTATAATTACTGGTGGTGGTGCCTGTAAATAGTAGATAGCCATCTTCTCCTAGTTTGTAATTTATCATTTTTGTTTTAAAATCATTATACTCAAATTTCCGATGGTTGGATTCTCATATATAAAATACCTGGCTAGGTTAAGATTTTATTACTCTTTCTTTTGTTAATTCTGAGTCTAAACAATTTGAATTTCAGCAGGTTGTCAGTAGGGTATCTGGAAATGTCAAGCATGCAGATCCTATACTGTCAGTCAGTGACTGCACCGAATTGTCCAGAAGACCATCAAAGAAACCACTGATGACAACTGAAGTAAATGCATTCACATTAGATTGTTGTACAGAAAGGGGAGGAGGGTGTACTTCCTTAAAAATATATCTGTATCATATGTTGCTTTCAACTTGGATGTGGCATACTAACAGATTTCTGATAGAATTGATTCCTAACGTCAGATCATATTGTTTCTGGGTGTTATTTTTGCATGTACTGAACAAAAAGAATTTGGAAATAATCAAAGTGTTATAAAAATTTAACACTTAACTCTTACTGCATAAGATGTGGATTTTGGAATTACCAGTTGAATAGCAGTTCTGTTCTGTGTCTTTTAAAAGACCTTTCTACTGTGTGTGACAGCCTCTTACCTGGATAATAAATAGGAGAATTTGAAATCTCATTGCAAATGTGAACATGTTATAGTGACAGCATTTAAACTGTCCACTAAGATAAATGGAAAATCAATATAAAATTGCATAGTGTGCATTTCATATTTAATAGTCATACGTTCAATTTAGCTAGACAAGATGTGGCAGTAGTGCTTTTTTAAAATTTTATTTTCAGGATAATGTTTGTTACATAGCATCATACTTCATGTTGAAGGAACAAAAAGATGGTATTGAAGATACCTGGATTCATTAAATGAACAAACAGATCATTGTAACAAAACTTTAATCAACAGCTAAATTCAGTGAAAAAAAATCCTAAATTTCACTGGTGTGCCAGATTCTTCTCCAAACACACATGGACGCAGTTGTTCTCTGTCTGTCTCTGGCTCTCTCTCTCTGTGTCCCCCCCCCCCCTCTCTCTCTCTCTCTTTATGCTGCAGATTTCACATGTAGTTTATAAAGATTATCATTCTTATGTGACTTTGTATAGGTGACAGAGAAAATCTCTACAGAAGAAAAAAGAATGGAAAGGGATATTCTTAAAGAAATGTTCCCTTATGAAGCATCAACACCTACTGGAATCAGGTAATTGTACTTTAGAACATATAGTAGTATAGTCTGTTCAAACTCCTAGCTTTATAGCATCACTTTTTGCACTGTTCCTATCAGTGTTGTGGAAAAAAATATTACAGGGCTGCTAAAGAATTTTTAAGAGGGAAATATACATATCTTATTTTTTTGCACTCTTCAGTAGAAAGTTTGATTTTCTACATTTCCAGATTTATTTTAAAATTCTGTTATTAATATTATTAAAATGGATATTTTTAAAAGTAAATCACATGAAGTGATCATGGAGTATAAGTACAAGGAATACAAAGGTCAATAGCTGAATTAATTTCATGTTTGGGATAGTAATTCTTTGTATGTTAGTTGCTGGAAGAACACAGACAAGTGATTGCTGTTACAGCTATCCCTCCACATTTGTGGGGGGCAGAGGCTCAGGACTCCTGCAAAACTGGAAAAACTGCAAATATCTATAGGCTCCCAAAACCATATATAGCACACAGAAAAAAGTACAATACATTTGAATCTGTGATGAGGAGCACACCAGCTTCTAGGTTCTGCCTTTGAGGTAGTGGGGTTCCTACCCGAGTAGAAGTGGGAAGCTGGTGGAGCTTGCTGCTGCCTCTGCTGCTATCCTGTGCCATTTTTAATTGGAACTTACAGGTCTTGCCTCATGTTCGCAGTCTCTGTCAGTCTCATGAAGCGTACAGAGAGATTGCAAATGTGAGGCAAGGCTTGTAAGTCCCTATTAAAAATGGTGTGGGGCAGCATTGGAAGCGATGGCAAATAATCTGTGAATAATCAAATTCACAAACAGTAAACCTGCTGATAGCTGATTGTACAGTTATAGCCTGTATGTGGACTTGTCAGAAAGATCTGGTTGATCATTGTCATGCCTCCACTTAAGAATTCGAGTAATTGCTGAGGGACATCAAAATTAGAAACCTCCATACCACGCATGCGAAATGTCATGTCCCATTATAGTCAGTGGATGAGCCGGGCTGCCATGGATGCATGTACATTGTGTCCATTGACTATAATGGGATGTCACACTTTGCATTTTTTGTTTTACGTGGGGGTTCCTAGAATGGAATATACCACATATACGGTATGTTCTGCATATATGGTGGGTGTACCGTACGGCTAAGAAACTATTGTGTCACTCTGCACAGTTGCTGTCAAGGATATATATAATGAGTTCAGTTTTTGTGAATAGAAATAAATTTAGGCAAACCTCCCAGAATGGGCATCAGTTTAGAGTTGGGAATGTTATATGGCTCAGTATTACTCAAGCTCTCTCGACGTTTTACAGTTCAAAATCTGGTTTTAAGAATTACTGAAGTTGGTTGTACTGTTGGTTGCATTGTGGAACTTTTGGTGCACAGTGTCTTTGCCTGAAGTTAGGTACTTTAGATGGTGAATGCTTTTTTTGCCTGTGGTCTGCATTTCTGCAATCTTCTGCAATTTTTCAGGCTCTGAATCACAATTATGTACAGGGCAAAAGCCTCATACACAGCAAATTTAAGTTCTCTGTGTCTCCTGCTCATACTTATGAATCACTTTGTTACAGGCTAAACACTAGACTTTGCTAAAAAAATTTACAACATCTGTACAAAAACTGCAAAATTTGAGTCCCTAAAGCCTGTTTGTTGGAAGTAAAAAAGAACAACCTATTTCGTTCCATTAGAAGAGCCGGTATCGTTTGGTGGTTTGAGGGTTGGACTACAACTCTGGAAACGAGGGTTTGAACCCACACGTGCCTATGGAAGCCCACTAGTTAACCTTGGGCAAGTCACCTTCTGTCAGCTTCAGAGGAGGCAGTAATAACCACCCTTTGAAGAAATCTTGCTAAGAAAATCCCATGAGAGGGTTACCATAAGTTTGAGATGACTTAAGACATGCAGCAGCAACAAATCTTGTGTCATTAAAAAGTAGGGTGCCTAGGTATTGGAAACCAAAGTATTAAGAGTGCCAGCACACCAGCAGGCATGAATCTATTTGATGTAAAAACAAACAGGGAAAAACAACCTCAGGGAAAAACAACCTGAGGGAAAAGGAAACAAATGACCAGTCAGCATATAATGAACTCAATAGTATATACTGCATTGGAATGATAGCGGTTAGCAGTTTCATTTCTATACCGCTTATCAGTGCTGAACACTCCCTAAGCGATTTACAATATTTTAGGTAATTGCTCCCAATAAGCTGTACTCATTTTCCTGACCAACAGAAGGATGGAAGCTTGAGTCAACCTGGAGCCCTGCAGAATTGAACTCACAACGTTGTGGCTGCCACAAGGGCCAGCTAATGAATGAATGAAAGGTTTTTTAAATACTGATACATGACATGCAGTCAGGAAACAGTGGCCTCACAGGTGATTGACCATTAAGCGAGGTCCAGTAAAATCTCAACTATCTGATTGGATAGATAGAAGCTGGGAATGATATAAAAGAGTCTTTGGGCAGCAAGTTATGAGGTTTTCCTCTTACCAAAGCTGGTCCACCTCTTGTTTGTTGCTGCATGAGGTAATAGCTGACAACCAGAGCTCCTGTGAACTCCTGGTAAGTAGTGTTCATTTCTTGATGTTTTGATTAACTGATACCCAAACAAAAAATGAGGTAGCTGTAGATGTAAATGGAGGTGGGTTTTAGTTCTATGCCATCAATCTGAAAGAGATGAAAGTCTAAATAAATAAAGACAGACAGACAATCTTTGTATGTTTTGTAACACACGTATAAAGTTGCCTAGACCAGTGGTCCTCAACCTTTGGTCCTCCAGGTGTTTCAGAAGTCCCAGCCAGTGTGGTCATTATTCAAGAATTCTGGGAGCTGATGTCTCAAACATCTGGAGCACCAAAGGTTGAAAACCACTGGCCTAGACTGTATAAGGTCTATGTAAACTGTTCCGTTAGGGACAGTGAGTTTACCTATATTAAACTGGTTCAAGGAAAATAAATATTATCTCTAAAGCTGCAACTTATTCTCCTGCTATAATTTCCAAATAAACCAATGGTAACGTGAAAGTTATACCACTATTTCTGAAATCAAGTTACATTAGCCTTAAATAAATATTACGTCTTCATTAACAGTGCTAGCTGCCGCAGACCAATCAAAGGAGCTGCTGGTCGACCTATAGAGCATAGTGATTTCCGCCTGGATGAAACCTATTCATCAAAATACATCCCCAAATACGTTGCCTCAGGTTCATCGGATGTCAAACCAGAGAAACCAGCAGTTAAAAAACGCTCCATTCCTTTGTGGATAAAAATCCTGCTCTTCGTTGTTGTTGCAGTCTTCTTGTTTTTGGTCTATCAGTCTATGGAAACCAATCAAGGAAATCCATTCTCCCAGTTCCAGAGTGGCAATCTAGAACAAAAGACAGATTGAGTGATTTTTCTTTGTTTTTGATATGGCACCCACAATGTGGTCTCCTGTTTTTAACTGTAGAGATGTCTTCATTCTTCATCTGTTCAGAGACTGCGTACAGATAATAGCAACATGAGAAAATGAAACATGAAATAAACAAGACAGTATGTGACATGACTAACTTTTTTCAGAATTAGGAGATCACTTTCTGCCATAAGTGATATTTTTAGATCTCTCTGGAACTTAATGTAGGATTTATTTTTTTAATGTGGACATTGTTATGTTCATTTGAGATTGTATATTTGTTTTTGCAACCTGGAAGCTCTCAAAAGGGGCAAAGTGATAGTAAAATGTGAAGATGTGTTTAAATGTTTTTACTTCATACTGAAAAGATGCTGTACTGAAATTTTCTCTACTTTGCCTATTATTCCTAGGGGTGGGAAGAGCTAACATATTAAAGGGAAATGCATTTGGATGCATTTTACTGAAACTGTGCAGCTACATTTAGTGTATTGTAGTTTTATTGGGAAATGCAGCATTTTTTCTGTAAGGTGCTGTAACATCTTAATAAATAAACGGTAAACCTATTGTATACCTTTTTGTATCTGTCTTAGTTTTAATGTAGTCACTCCATTTAAGCTTATCCTCTATTTTTAATCATAGTTACCTATTTTAGTGCTTAAGTCTATAACTCCTAAACTGGCAATAGGTGTCCTTAGCAAAACTATTTATTAATAAAAATTGTGTGAAATAAAACTAACATCAACCAACTTCAATTACTTTTTTACTGAACAATTAAAATGTTGAATCATAATTAACTGCAAACTTAAATTTCTAGTCTTATTATGAAAGGGTTATGTTCTCACACAAACCTGCTCTGTTTTTAGTTAGGTAAATTGAATGTTTTGTTTAAATTTCTTTTTTTCTTAAATGTATTTTGTCTGAAGCATCATCAATATTCATCTTCCAAAACATTTCCTTCTTATGGTATTGGAGGGGCATTTATTATATTTCATGTGATGAACTAAAATTAAAAAGTGCTGTTTGTGGATGCAGCCTTTTTTTTTCTGCCATAATTTGTTCTAAGTTATATCTTCCAATCAAATAACCTCAATTCATTTTTACTAAATGTGGATTATTACACATATTAAATGAATGTATCAGTTCGCGGCACATATGGGAACTTGATATTACTGCATACTCTATACAAAACTGCAATAAACTTATTTTTAACCTTAAGTTGTAGTCTCATCCAAAGCTGCTATTAATACAGATAAGTATTGTTCAATTATTTCTTCTGTCTTAAAACTTTGTAAGAACCTGATATGATGAAGAGTTAGGCATATTTGCAGCAAAACCCAAAGTGTGAATGTTGAGAAGCCCCATGGAATTTAGTGGCTCTTACTCCTGTGTTAAATGCATATTGGATTGGGGAATTAAAGTCTCAAGCAGGGCTGCTGGACAGCTGTAGAATTCCAGATGTTAATGGGTACCTCCTATGCTCCATTCCCATTGGCTATGCTTGCTAAGGCTCCTAGCAGTTGAAGTGCAAGAACATCTGCAGGGCCTGCTTTAAAATTTTGGAGTACAGCTGCAAATCATATAGCCCTCCAGGTGGTAGAAAATGCAAGTCCTGGCAGCTGTATCCAGCATAGCTGATAGTGAGGATTGTCAGGAGCTTCAGTTCAGCAAGATCTGGAGGGCTACATGATTTCTGTGCTTTAAAAACTTTACCAGTACCTCATTCTACTTAGGTTCAGTTTGTAAGGCTGCATTCTGGTGCAGAATTAAGCTTCTAAAATTCAGTTTACTTAAGTGAGATTTAAGTAGCCTAACTTATGTAAAGTGCATACATATTTTATATATTAGTATGTTTATTTCTGAATTTTATATATTAGTATGCTTATTACTGTTTTTTTTTAAAGTACATTAATTTACCCAGCATGTAGTTTCTTTGCCATGGATACAAATCCAGCAAATAAGGATTATACATATCACTGAAATGCTACTTTTTAAAGGCTAGAGAATGAAGCATGCTGTATTCAGTAGCAGACCACAATGACTTGTGCCAAAGAAGCCGTTACTAGAAAAATAGTAGATGAATTAATGTTATAATTTAATTTCTAACCTATCCTTCTCCTGATATGGGACCAAAACAGCTTTAGTGTCTTGGGACAGTGTAATGTAAATATATAAAAGCTGTATTTGAATCCATCTAGCAACTTCAAAGTAATATAAGTGACCATGCCCAGCCTGAATGTTGGTATTGCCAGTGTGTCAAGACAGAAGAGTGGCACTAGATGGCACTGTAAAATCCTTTTTGCTCAAGTTCAGCTGCTAAAGCAACAGTGGTTCTTTATGTTGCACGTGAACAGAATTCTGACATAACCTTTCTCTGTTTGGAAATTCTCATTGAAGTCTTCCTATTTTTCCCTTTGCTGAAGGTTTAAATATTAAAGTAAAAGAAAAGGTGTGCATGTTAAGATGCATGTACTTTGGCTGAGTGTGAAAATGATAGGAACTTCTAGCACAAATGGGAAATGCATGGCCCTCCAGATATTATTGGTCTGTGGTTCTTCTCAGCTCTAGCCACCATAATCAACAGAGATGGAGGATGTCTGCTTCCAGTTTAACATTTGGGGGACCATATATTCTCCACTCCTGCTCTTGCTGTAGCAAACACATAAACATGATGAAAATATATGAAAGACATTTTTAGATACTAACATTTCCCCATGTATATAATTTATGTTTAAATGCTTATTGAATATAGATGTTCCTAATGCATTAAAGTACTAATTGCCATTTATTTTTTAGCTTCACGTGATGTAAAATGTGACCATTGGGCCCGTACTCACTAAACTAATAATTAAGGTGTTTTATACAAAAACCTACATGGAAATGATAAGAGGTGGTACAATCTCACATAATTGCATTTATCCACAACTCAGTTCGGCTTGTCAAAAGCTGGAAGGGTAATCTGTACCTTTTTTATATTCATGCATATGGTCCTTCTCTGGCATGCTTTAAAGAAGCAGAAAGAATAATCTCTTGATGTTAACTGCTTGTCTTTATCAAGTGTGAGATTGACATGTCAGTGCTGTAAAGCAAATTTCTATGCTATGAAATGGAAGCTGGCTAAAAGAGGTGTCAGGGTGTATAATAAATGTAGACCCATTAGGTAAACTGCTGACTTTTTCAATTTTTATTTATGTTAACTTCAACAACTTTCCTCCTTCTGTGTCACCTTTCTTTGCTAGTCACTCAATCTAGCCCCAACAGTCACTGCTGTCAATATGAAAGTAAATACAGTGAGGCACTTTGTTTACTTCATGAAATGTCAAAGGAACTGCATTGACTGCTGCTAGGAAAAGAAGGAGCTTTGCCCTACCCGTATGCAATTTCCTCTCGTCCCTGTTGGTGAGGTTTAGAAAGGAGCTGATATATTTTTTGTAGCACCAGAACAAGACAAAGGTTGTGCTGCTTGGGTAAGGAAGAGAAGATGCTGCCATGTTTTGTTAGATTTCTTCTTAAGCACTTAAAGATGGACTAGAAGACAAGAGACTAAAAATATTAAATGTAGTCCATTTCAACTTTTTAGGGGCAATAAACAAAATATATGAATTTTCGTTATACTGGACACAATATTTACAAAGATGGAAAACAACTCAAACATGACGATATGACTTGTATATTTATCTAGTAGTTCTTTGCCATATACACAAGTGTTACTAAATTCCAGTGTGTTGGAAAGATTCCAGCATGGACTGTTCAATATGAGAATAAAGGAAAAGAATTGAGTGACAAGGTTTTGAATGACAGTTGTAAGTAATATATATACATATTTTGCACTGTACTCACAGAAGTAATGCCTCCAGTCATCTGAAATAGATGTAGTTCCATTCATAAGTTGCTATGGTAGAGTACTTTGGATGTTTTAAGAATAGTACATTTTTCATGTAAGCTTTCTGTTGGAGGATGGTGTAGAAATAAATGGGTTTAACATCTGTAGTACTATTTCAGTGTTCAAAGCAGTTCACATACATGATCTGTAATCCCACTTCAGCTTTCTGTAATAGACCATTAAGAGTGTGAAACAGACCTAAAAGACCTCCATTCAAAACTTGAGTTTCTGACTTTCAACCTATTCTACTTTGTAAACTGGTTGTGAGGAAAAAAGCACACTGGCCAATTTATGTCACTGTAGTGTCCTTAAAGTGAGGATTGGGATTTTTGACTGTCCAGACTGTAGGCTCTAGATGGACTACAACTTCCATAATCCCTTGCAAGCTAAAAACCAATGCCAAAAGTTTCCCATCACTTCCTTAGAGATAGGGTAGCATATTATTTACATCTAGCTATAGTAAAAGAATATCTGCATGTGCATCTGTCTATGGCAGCTATTACTCACTGGGACATTGTGTTAGACTCCTCATAGTTTGACAGTGCCAAATTTCAAGTTGAAATTTCAGGCAGGTTCATGTCACTAGAAGCAAAAAAGAAGGGGACTGTAATGGCTTATTAGAACTGTACTAGATGTGTCAAAGTTTTACAGAGTGTTTTGGGGGTTCCAAATTGCAGTGCCTAGTTTCAAGCTGAAATTCTAATTCATGAGGACATCAGAAAATAAAAATTTGCTTTAAGAAGACTATGGAGATACGTGAGTAGTGGAGTGTAGTGGAGTCTCCTTCCTTGGAGGTTTTTAAGCAGAGGCTAGATGGCCATCTGTCAGGAGTGCTTTGAGGGTGTTCCTGCATGGCAGGGGGTTGGACTGGATGGCCCGTGTGGTCTCTTCCAACTCTAAATTTCTATGAGTAGTATTTGAAATGAACTCTAGTCCACAAAGGCATATATCACATAGGTGCTACAGGATGCTTTTGTATCTTTTTCCGCTGAAACACACTACCATGGTAATGTCTTTGAATACTACTGCAAAAGACTTCTAAATTTGATAGGGTGTTTTGATTTTTGTCCAAAATTCTAAATATGGGAGTGGGAAGATTCTATTAAAAAAAGGAGGAGTACCATTTCAGATAGATGAACAGTCCTCCCTCTGCATTCACAGGTTTGACCTTCACAAATTTGATTATTTGTGAGGGGTGCATGTGCCTTTCTCCCCCAGTTTTCCTCTTCCCATTCGCTTGCATTTTGCCGAGCACAGAGAAGGAAGGCAAGCACCTGGACAAAAAGCAAAGAAATGCGGGGAGGCATGCACGCACCTTCCTTTTTCTCTTTGGAGTTCCCTCCTCTCATTTCCTTGCTCTAGCCCAATGCTGAGAACTCATGCTGAGACAAAAGGCAAGGGAAAAGAGGGAAGGCTCACTCAAGCCTTCTTTCTCTCTTCTGGAGCTTCCCCTCCCATTCCCTTGTCTCTGGCCCCAGCACTGAGAACTTGCACTGAAGCAAGAGGCAAGGGAATAGGAGGGGGAATCACGGAGAGAATTATTTGTAGCTTTTCCACTTTCGCAAGGGTTCTGTGAGTGAAACCCTTGCAAAAGTAGAGGAGCCACTGTAGTAGCCTGTGCATCGGATCTATGAAGATGGGTACATCTGGTGTCTTCAGAAATATTAAGTTAGTTTGTTTTTCCTCAATGAAGAAGCCAATTGTCTGGACAATGGGGAAAATTTTTTAAGGTACTATAAAACAGGAGATGGCTTTCTAGGTCAGGAAAAAAGGAAAATGGAAGAGGACTAAGGCACTGCTGCTAAAATTCCTGAAGTTAAAGAGGGAGAGGGAAAATGAAAGAGTGCTCTTTTAAGTTCCACTGGTAAGATTGCAGGGAGAAAGGGGGGAAGTGGAAAAACAGGAGGGCCCAAGATCCCCTTTTGGGCAACAGGTACTCTCAGGGTCTTTGCAACATAACCAATCCTTGAATCCATTTTTCTGTACTAGCAGGTAATAGTGTGTTGAACTAGCAGGCGTTTAAAGTCAAGGATTGTATTATGCAGTCACCTCTTTCATGGAATGTTCCAGTTTGTAAGTCTTCCAGTGCTATGTTTTTTCTTTTCTTTACTGTTTTCTTAATACGGCTTCAAAAAAAAAATCTCTTAAGCAGGGGAATCTGCAGAGGATGCTTTTGCTCCCCACTTCAAAGACTCACAATCCTATTTCCCAACTGTAAGTTTTAAAGAAAAAAGCAAATTGTTAGTCATTGTAGAAAGTGATTGTGAGGGGAAAGAGTGTAGTCACTATTACCCCCATCATCCAGACAACTGACTTCCCCATTGAAAAACAACAGACTAAACTTAATATGGTTTCTTAAGAGATCAGATGTACCAATCTTCATAGACTTAATGCTTAGGCCGCTACATCTACCAAAAATGGTACTCCTATTTTTGATGCTATAATGAGTTATTTTCCAAGAGACAAAATGAGCAGTTTCAAAATAATATCTGTGCAGCTAAAAATGAAACTAATGAAAATAATGTTTTAGGTTAAAATGTACTTATAAGAATAGCTGATAACTTAAACAGTTTGGGTGTCTCTAAAACCCCAGACCCTGATCAAGTGTAACCATTTCTCTTATACCTGTCAAAGAAACTCCCTGAAGACTTCACCGCTATTGACAGTGTTCACAAGAGTGAAATATTTCTAGACTACAGAGACAGGTTTCCTTACATGTTGTCCTTGTTACGATAAAGATGGTGATATCAAAGCAACCAGTACTTTATTAATGTGTTTGCTCATTCTCTTTTTTATCACTCTCTCTCAAAAAGTAATTTTTGTTAGTGTTTTCTTGAGTGAAGCTAGAATATAGCACTCTTCTACATTACTGTACCAAGATTTATAGTATTTTTGTGCTGTATCATGTAGACAGGCTTGTAAATGTCACAAAATGAGATGCTAAAAAACAAATCATGTGCATGCACATGATGATGCATGAGTACTGTAGGTCTGTTTAATACTATGTACCTTTGCTCTCCCTCCCCAAAAATTCCTGTCCAAGTCCATATAATTAATGACATTGGAATAGGTAGACAGGGTCCTTTGCTTGTTAGGATTTTTGTCCCTGAAAGATTAAAGTGGAAAGTAAAAAAAAATAAAAATCCTTTTGTAATCCATTGCATACAAAAACTCCTGGATTAAACATGTGCTTGTCTCTTGAGTGTTACCATGTTGAGAGCTTTCCGTGTACAGAAGAAGTACGGGCAGCAGATTATTCTTTTAACACTTCTACTGGCCAGTCACCATTTGGTGACAAAACACTGCACATCTAGGAATCTGGGTTCTGTATTATTGGTTGTTTCAGAGGGACAGTGATTAGTTAAAATAAACATTTTGTGATATGGAAAAGATTTAGTGTATCCATGAAACCTTGTTACTGTTGTTATTTGCTGCTAGTAACTTCAATTTATGGTGACCCTATGAATAAGGGACCTCCAGGGACCCTGGTTATCAGTGGCCCTTTTCAGATCTTACAAACTCAAGGCTGTAGCTCCCTTGATTGAAGCAATGCGCCTGTAGTGCAGTTTCCTTCTTGTCTTACTTCCTTACACTTTACCAACTGTTATCCTCTTTTCCAATGAGTCACGTCATCTTATGATATACTCGAAGTACAACAGCCTTAGTCATCTCAGCTTCTAGTGAGTGTTCAGGCTTGATTTATTCAAAAACCCATTGATTTTACTTTTTAGCTGCTGGTATCTATAGAACTCTTCTCCAGCACCATGTTTCAAGTGATTCCTGTCACCTTTCTTTGCGGTCCAGCTTTACAACCATACATAGAAATACTGTGACCTATAAAATTCTGATTTTAGTATTTAAAGATATATTTTTATACCTGAGGATCTTATCTAGTTATTTCATGGCAGCCTTTCCAAGTCTTAGTCTCCTTTTGATTTTTAATGGTAATCTCCATTATGATTAATGACTAAAACCAGGTATAGGAAATCTTTATTTCAGTGTCTTTGTTACCCACTTTAACATTATATATGTAAATCATCTGTGGTTATTTTTATCTTCCTAATATTGAACTGTAACTCAGCTTTTGCATTTTCCTCCTTAACTTCCACCAGTAATCATTCCAAGTCTTTACTATTTTCTGCAAGTACAGTTGGTCTTTCACATTGGTGGATCTCAGATTCATGGATCTGATTATTTGCACGTTTCTCCAGTTTCTGGCTCCCCTCCCACCTCAAGTGCTTCTTTTCAGGGCAGAACTTTCTGGTTCCAATCAGGCCACACAGACTTTTAAAAACCTACCTCTCGTCCTCTTCCTCTTCCACCAGCTGTTGCCTGGCCAGCTAAGACCTGCTCACAACCCAGTTTCTCAGCACCACAAAGCCTCTCCCGATGCCCTACACACAGCCAAGGAAGGAAATGGGCAAGAGAGAGGAAGTATAAGGCCACCATGCCAACCCACCCCTTTCCCTCTCCTTTCTCTGATCTGGTTTGGACCCTGGGTGCCTGCTCTCCCACCACACATCAGCCCCCTTCCCACAGACACACATACACATTTTGATATTTGTGGTTTTTCCACTTTTGCAGGGATCCTGTGCCCCTAACCTGCTTATTTTAAATTGTTGGTCTTCCTTCCCCTATCACACCTTGTTCCCTTGAGTCTAATCCTATTTGCTGTGTGATATGGTCTGTTCTGAATTAAACAGGTAGAATTATAAAATTCAGCCTTGCCTGAGCCCCTTGCCAACGGGGAACTGTTCCATTTTCTTTTAGTCTGTCCTGTTGGTAGCCTCTTGTACAGGTTACTCAACAAGATAATCAAATAATATGGCACACTCATTTCTTTAAGAGTGATCCAAAGTTTTTCATGATGTACACAATCAAAGGTTTTCTATAATCTATCAAACACAGGCTATTTTCTTCTGAAGTTCTTTAGTGTGGTCCATTATCCATCCAATATATGTTTGCAATATCATCTCTAGTTTCTTTTGTTTTCCTGAACCCAGCTAGGGCATCTGGCATTTCTTGCTCCATATATGATAAAGGTCTTTGTTGTAGAATTTTGAGCATCACTTTGCTTGCAGAGGAAATTAACGCAATGGTCCTGTGGTTACTGTAATCCCTGGTGTCCCCTTTCTTGGGGACTGGAATGTATATTGAGCATTTCCAGTCTGTGAGCCATTGTTTTGTTTTTCATATTTGTTGGCAGATTTTTGTTGTTAGAATTTGAATGGATTCTGTCTCTACAGCTTGAAACAGATGGATTGTTAAGCCATCCATTCCTGTTCATTTGTCTCTCCCAAGATCTTTGAGACCATTTTCCACTTTACTTCCTAAAATGGTGGCTTCATCTTCAAATGGATCTTCCTGAAACCTTTATCACTCAGAAAATAGCTTTTAGTCTACATCTACTTACCTGGGGAGAAAACCCCACTAAATAAGAATTAGTTATGAGTACATATGTACACAGTTGCAATGTTATTCTTTACATTACATGACTTTTCTAATTTTTAATGAAAGATTGTGGTACTGATCAACGCACACTTGGAATTTCAAATTAGAATATGCAAACATAAAGCATAACGTATTGTTTGTTCAGTATGCGTGTCTTATGGAAATAGTGGATATTTTAAAACAACTTTTCAACATTTGAGCAAATCCGTTCTGACAGGGCTGAACAACTCTAGGTGTAAAATATATTCAGTTATTACCCTGTAGATTGGGGGTCCTGGGAGGGGTGCCCAAATGACCAAACAAACCAAGCAAAGATGGGGAAATTAGCTGGAGCACTCTCTTAAGCTAGCGAGAGGCAGGGTAACTTAGCGGGAATCTTTTACCCTATGTATACAGGTTCAGGTCAGTGAGCAGTTGGACAGGTTAAAATGGCAACAATAATATTTATTAACAAGCAGACAAATATTAAGAAAACACAACCACACGGCTAACTAGAAATAGGAATGAGAGTTTTGGGAAAAATGGGTGATACGTCACCTTTCTTGTAGTTCTGAAGAGGTCCAATTGAAGAGAGAAAGCTCGGCATGGCAGCCGAGGGGAGCTCGCAGAATGAAGTGGTGGCAAGGTAGTCCAAATGGGTGGTCCAGCGAGAGATCCGAGGAGCTCTCAGAACTGGGGGTTTTTATCGGGGAAAGAATGACCATGGGCTAGTCTGGTCTTGGGTGAAAACAATGAGTTTTGGGTTGGAGACAACATCTCCGAAAGGTCAGAATTTACATGATTGAGTTAAGGACTGAATTGACAATAGTATGGCCGGTATGCAGATGCGGCTAGCTTGGCAGTTGAGTGTTTAGCTCGCCAGGGTGCCCGCTCGGGGCAGGGGTCTCTTTGTTTTGACACGCACCTGTAATGAAGGTGTTTGTTTCGGGAGGTCTCCTAAAGCAGATCTGCCAGTTTCTGGCTTGCCTTGGTGTAAACAAGTATGAGTCAGCATATAACAGCCATGCCTAGCTTCGTGCTTGCTCGGCGGCCTCACAGACGCTTGGCTGCTGGCAAAACAGGGCCGAATTGTGATATCAAAAATGATACCTAGTTTACCAAAGGCCAGGCCAGTTCACAGTGATAACAATGTGATACCCATGTTGGCCATGCAGCAAAATGTAACAAAATCCAAACTATACACTGCTCTGATAACTTTATTGCAGTTATGATCCTTCAGGTCAACTCCAACTTATGGCACCCTATCACAGGGTTTTCTTGGCAAGATTTATTCAGAAGACATTTGCAATTGCATTCCTATTCAGCAGAGAAAGTGTGATTTTGCACAAGGTGACCCAACTGCTCTCCACGGCCGAATTAGAATTCAAGCCAGGTCACCCTGAATCCTACACCAGCACTAAAGCCACATTGGCTCTTCATAGCTTTAACAGGTCAGCCAAAAGGCACAAAACACACAAGGGCCATTTCCGCACTAGCCTGTTATAGCGCGAACATTCCAGAGGATGTTGAAAGTGGAATCATCGCGCTATTACAGGCTAGTGCGGAAATGACCTACGTTAGCTTTGGAAGCTCACTGGTTGATCTTTTGCCTGGTAATGAAGCCAGTAACCTTGGAAAGCAAGCGAGACATTGCATTGAACTCTTAAGTATCGGCAGTTTCAGTTCCAATTTATAGATCTCAATACCTCAAGTGCTTTTTTTTAAAAAAAAAAGTTTTATAAAATTGCAGCTGGGTATGCAAGAACTGGGTGTCGACTACCCAGCAGCCTTCATCCACTTTGCCTCGATGTTATCTAAATTCAGCGTCATTCGGTGTTTAATCCGGCCGGTGCCAGACTCGGTCAGGTCTGGCCGAGCCAACCTTTTCCTCTTTCCAAGGACTCAATCTGAGGCGAGGCCTATCACACACACACACACACCCCCCCTCACGCTCATCCCTAATCCCGACGTCACGGGGCTAGGAGGAGGGATGTGCTAGTGGCCAGCTTCGGAAGGGTGCAGGGGTGGCTGGGAAGAACGTCGGATAAGTGACGCAAGCGCGTGGAGCTTTCCACCCAATCCCAGCTTGTCTTTTTGGACGATTGCCCCGCCCCTTGCGTCAGAGAAGGACAAAGTCGTTGAGGAAGGGTGATTTTCGGCCTTTGAGTGGAGGCGCCGGGTGAGGAGCGGAGGGGGACTTCCGCCATCTTAGAAGGTGAGTCCGTGGGAGACGTTTGTCAGGGGCTCTGCATCTCGCTCGCCCTTTGGCACTCACAGCCTGCCAGAGATTGTTCCTGACCGCCGGCGGGGTGAAAATCGCCTCCTTGCGGTGGGTTTCGGCTAACCTACCCTCTCCTTTTCCCACTCAAAGCTTCCTGCCGCCATGTTCTCGTCCATTGCGCCGCTTGTGCGGCTCAACCCGTTCCACGCTCCTCATCTGCAGTTGCAGCAGGAGAGCCTCAGCCTGAGGAAGCGCCCGGCCGAACCGGCGGAGCCCTCGTCTACCCGGCGGAGCCTGGCGGCCGCTTCCGCAGAGGGTGAGTAAGAGGCGGTAAGGAGACGAACGAACCCGTTGCAAAGATCTTAATCCCCTCGTCCCAATTACTCGCTCCCGGTGGTGGGGGTGTGAGTGGTTGGGCCCACCTGGCACTGCTTGGAGGACGAGAAAGGTCACCCAGGCCCCTGGCGTGTGCTGCCCGTTGCACGGCCCTTAATCTCGGCCAGAACCCCTTTCGCTCTCCTCCGGCTGCGGGCGTCTCCGTAGTGACCCTGACCCCTTGCCTGCCGAGCCCTAGGGGGCAGCTTTCTTCGCGACCTTGGGGCTGGAAGGCTTCAGAGGGGCCTCTAACTTCCACCAGCCGGGAACATACCGTTTCCTAGCGAAAGGTCGTCGCCCTGCGGTAATCTGCAGTGCACTCCCAATGTAACTGGGGGATGTTGCACCTGAAGGAATTCCTTGCCGGTGGACGAGAGCTTGTCTTTATTGTAATTAGTTTGCGTGTTGTTTCCTCCTTTACGGGCAAGACTTACTTTGAAGGGAGTGGTGGCGGTATGGTACCTACAAGGTCACAGAGTAGAACCGGGGAGAGTGGATGGGGCTCCGAATTGCAGCTTCCTGTACTGATACAATTTCCGTGCTCATATTTGTGCTGTAGTTTTGTAATAAATCATGCCTGTTGTATTGGGGAAAGCACTGAGACAAATCAAACACAAGTCTGCCTTTGAAGACTTACAGAACCCTGTTTAGTTTTCATAAGGATCTTTTTTGCTGGTTTTTTCCCCCTCATTATTTTCATTAGGATATATCCAGTGTCCTTTAGATCAAGAGGGCAGCAGTATTAGTCTGTGAGACTAGAGCTGTATTGTCTTGTGGAACCTGTGAAGATGAAGAAGAGATCAGCTGTAGGATTTGAAATGACTACTGTAATTTGCTTTGCTGAATATGTGAAGTATTAGCCTTAGTTGATATTTGAATTCATACATATTTATATGTCGAATCCAAATATGTGCACAAAAATCATAGACAAAAACTTGCAAAATCAGTAATTGGCTCACAGACATTGTTACCACAGTTGTTTTTGAGTGGCCAGTATGCTTATTTTTGTACCTTCAAGTTCCTGAAAGTATCACTGACCATAATGCTTGCATTTTATAGTCTTTAGCTGTATTATACCATGTAGTACTTGCAGCCTGTGAGTATGACTTAATGCCAATGGAATTTGTAACTTATAGAATGCTTACATTGTGCTATAGATCTGAGTTGTATCTAGCTATGACTTGCCAGTGAAATAGTATCAGTTAGTGGAAAAGTTTACCCCTCACACAAGCCCTAAAGGTTATCTTCTTTCTAAATTTTCTTGACAGTGCTGGAGGGAACCTTTGGAGCAAATCTGGGAGGGTGCTAGGGGTGAGGAGGAGATAAGAACATGTTTCATAGCGTGCTAAGAAATGTCCCCACAAAATTGTTGATTTTTGTACTATTATAATGTTAAGTAGTTTCTGTTTTTGACAGGTGGAGAGGTATCTCTGTTACCTATATATAGGTAATACAACTGTAGTGGAGGAGTGCCTGTTACATTTACATTTATGTGGAAATAACATGGCCTTGATCTGAAAAGTGAAAACTATATTGTATGTGCTTTCAAGAGATCATTATATGCATTTTCCTTTCAGCTTAGTGTTGTGAGTATAAAAGAGAGCCAAATACATTTTGTAGAAACTTCAAAAATACACTTCTTTAAATCAGGACTGGGGGAAGCAAAGCCTGAATGCAGTCCCTGCCCCCCCGTGTTTTTTTTAATTCTAGCTCAAAACAGCTGGAAAATGCACACAAAAATACCCAAATTGCCAGAAAAAATTGTGGTTTGAGTTGCCTTGTCTCCTACTAGCCACCACCATGGTTAAAATTAGCCAATTCATGGAACTGGGAGTGATCGTGTGGCCCACAAGGGGGAAGTGGCCCTGTCTTCTCTCCAGTTGTCCAGCCCTGCTTTAAATCTACAGTAAGTGCTAGTCCCAGCTAGAGTAGACATACTGGATTGATTGCTAAATGATAAACCAGCAGTTATTCAGTGGGTAGACTAGTTGCCATTGTTAAGAGTTGCTGAATTATTCTGAGCGCATCAGTTTTTGGAGGTATAGCTTTAAACATAAGATGTACAATTACAAAGATGTTGGATTCGTCTTTTAAGCTGTTTATCAGAGTTCGTACAGCCACCTCCCTCAGTGTGGGGCTGTGCATATGTATTGGATTACAACTCCTGTTAATTCCACTGGCAGCATAGATTATGAGAATTATCCACCACTTCTCGGTCTCAGGTAAAATTACTTCTTTAGTCGAGAGGTTCTTAGACAAGAATCTGAACTTAAAATGTTCCGGTTATTTAAAATAATGAACAAATTCTCAGTTTATCAAAATTTAAAAGCAAGCATTGGTTTCTGTCCTATGTGCATGACTTCACTTTGACCTGCTGGGTATTTTCTTTTTCTTACATTTTTGAGTTCTTTCAAGTTCTCCTATAGAGCATTTATTGGGAAAATATTGCCTTAAGCGAAATTGTTATCAGAAAAAATTGCTTGTTCCATCTTCCTATATAATTATGGTTGTGTTTTAAATCATTTTTTATGTAGTTTGTGAAACCTCTTATTTACTTAACGTACAAAGACACTTAGCTTGCTAAGTTGCACTGATTCTGTGTGTTATGGTACTATTGGCTGTAAGGTAATTTCCTGGCATTCCCAGACACGCCCACTTTTATTTTAAATTATAATAAAATCTAATTGTTTAAAATAATGGTGTTAAATCTGTATAGTATCCTCACTTCCACCTAGTTATGAGGGAGAACTGAAATCCATTTTAATTACTCTGACTTCAGAATATAAAATAGTTTTTAAAAGTTAAACAGTTAACTTTGTTAACAGACAGCTTTTTAAAAATGACCTTTAAGTGGGCCTACAATGACTTCATAAATTAAAAAACTATTGGGGTGCAAAATTGGTTTAGGATTAATTTAGAGTAGATTATTAAAAATTGAATTCCCCTTTCTCTGTTTTGCCAATTTGTGCTTATTTCTCTTTCAAGCAGAAGAATATAGTTGTGCATATGGCTCTGGGAGATTCTTCATCCTTTGTGGCTTTGGTGGGATTATTAGCTGTGGTACCACACATACGGCGTTGGTTCCTTTAGATCTCGTTAAATGCCGAATTCAGGTTTGATTGCATGTCAGATGTTGCACATTATATAACGTGATAAAGCGTGACTTTATCTAACCAAATTGGTATTTTTGGTATTTCTAACCAAAGTAAAGCAAATTTTGGATGTCACCCAAATTTTTTTATAGTTGCTTGTGGTTTACTTAACAGCATGGTGTGCCTTTTCTTTGCTACAGAAGAATACAGTTGTGAATATGGATCACTCAAGTTTTATGCTCTCTGTGGCTTTGGTGGGATCCTAAGCTGTGGGCTGACACACACAGCAGTTGTACCTTTGGATTTAGTGAAGTGCCGCATCCAGGTTTGTATGTTGTCAAACACTGGAAACGTCTTTTCTGTGTCTTGGAATGAGATCCTGAATCCTAGTAATGCAGTTAGTCCAAGTCCAGTGGTAAAATACAGAAAGAGACATAAGAGTGTTATACACTAATGCTGAACAATTTAATAATTGCTTTCAAAAGAACATGTAAACATCCTGTAGAAATAAATATGAAATACAGTGAACCCTCCATATCCACGTGGGTTTGGGTCCACAACCACCTGCAAGTAGCAAAAAAATGCAGATTATCACATCCTATATTATTAAATGGTGGTGACGTGTGGACACTTCAGCATGTGAACAGCTGTGTTCACATCACTGCCATTTTATGTATAGGAAATGATGATCTGCAATTGCTCAGATTTGAAGATCCAAGGTCACATATCTGAGGGGTTCACTGTACATTGTTCTCTCCTTGTTCTAAATTAGATAGATTCATAGATAGGGCACAGTATAAGTATATGCCATCTGGCTATGCAAAATATGCCAGGGCTTTAGGTTGCCCGTTACTTATTGATCAGTTAGCTTCTCACCTACCAACTAAAAAGTGCTATGTGTTTGTTGAGTAATGAGCTACATTAGGGACCACACTTCATCTCATAGTGCAGTTTCTTATGTCACAATTTTTAAATTGATGTCATGCCCCAGTAGGGTTCTTGTAGATTTAGAGTTAGAAGACCACAATAAAGTAGCAGTAATATCTGTTTTTACTCTTGGTATGTACAGAAATAATTGGAAGCTAGTTATCCAGAGCAATACTTTTACTGTGTACTCCAGAAAGATTTAAGATAGTTAACTTGGATTACTGAATTTTCTGAAGCTTTATAATGTATGTAGCACAAAGGCTAAATGGTGCTAGCTTTTGTGTTATCTTTTTTAATGTGGAATTGCAACACTTGAAAAAAAAAGCATTTAATAGATATTAATAATAGACACTCCTGATATGTGAAACATTCTTTCTAATTGGAGAAAAATGTTAGAATAAATGGAAATTTTAACAAATTTAAAAGTGGTGTAAGGGCTCAAGGCAACTGCGTTGTAGATTGGAATGGCATTATAGCAGTTGGCTGAAGAAATGATATTTTACATTTATTTAGAAGTAAATTATGCTCGATGGTAATTAATTTCAATCAGCTGTGCATTGGATTGTACCTATAGACAATTGAATATGTACGTGCAAAACTCTTATTGTTTATGATTTATGTTTCTGATATTCATAACTTGCTTCTTAATCACAAGAACTCATGAAGTGGAAAAATATGAAAATACAAATCACTTCTATAGTAACCATACATATGATGGGATTTAAGCGAAGTTAAGTACTCTAGCATCATAAGACAGCTGGTATTTCTAATGGTATGGTGAAAGACTATGTAAAACTTAAGACTCTGGTGTAGTTAAATAAATTACCCAAATATAGGTAAAACCAGTGTGCTTGAAATCTTATAAGAAAGTTGATCCAGTTGTTATTTTTCTGAAGCAGCTAAAGGTGTTGAGGAAAGGATCTTGACCTGTGTTATCCAGTACATATCACAGAAAACATAATCGTGCTCATACCGAAATCAGGGAGTCCAGAAAGTAAAATGGAGCAAGTCAGTAGAGGGCGACATGAGGTAGGAAGGTAGGACCAGAGAATACTGAAGTCTTTATGAAATCTTATGATAAACAATACTAGCATGTTCCCAGTTGGTTCCACGCAGTATTTAGGGTTATTAAACACCCTTTTTTCTTACCTATACTATATAGTTAGGTCAACCAAAGACAGTTGTTAATACATTTAAGCTTTTTTCATAGCACTGACACATAACTTTTCTGACTACTGGTGAGTGACAATTTTTGTCTTCAAGCTGCCAATTTTGTTGGGAGTTAAAATGTGTTTCTGTTCTGACAGCTTCTCTACTTTCATAATTTTTTGATTAAAAACTCAAAGCCCATCTTCTGATGCTCTTACAAATACTAGTTACAAATACTAGTTGCTACTACAAAATGTAAAGAAATTTTACTTTACTAATACTTCGCACTAGTATTAACACTGAAGTCTAGTATGAGACACATCAAGAAATTTTGGTATGGGATAGTTAAAACTGCTGTCCCTTGTATAAACAGCTCTTTCATGTCTGTGCAGAAATGCACACGTTTTGTTCAGTGGAATGTATCCTTAAATAGTGAGTAGAGAGTGCTGCCTTGAGTGTATGTTTTATTACAACTTTGGCCTATTATGTGGTTTAGCATACCATTTGACTCTTATATGTTAGTGCCCAGTGACATCCAGTTTCATTTTAATAATTTTCATATATTTCAGGGGCTTCAAAACTTGAGAATCTTACAGTTGCATTTCTGTTAACCCCTTCTACTTTTTTACTTCTCACAACTTTTTTGCATCCTGCAGTATCTACTTCAGGAAAGCTTTTCCTGAAGTCGACTCACTTCACCTTCCCAGTGTTGAATTGTGTCTTTGTCAATATGCATTGCTACTTGTCTTTCCTTTCGTTCTGGTCTTGTCCAGTTGGTACTGATTTTAAGATCTTCAGAACAAGACTTTTATCACATGCGTGCACTGAACAGTGTGTGTGTGTGTTTGAACTAAACTAGAGGTGGTTGTGATTGTAAAAATGCTTAAAAATGTTTGTCTTAATGGATGTTCCAAAATTTGTTTAGGTGGATCCGCAAAAATATAAGAGCATCTTCAATGGTTTTGCAGTCACTGTCAGAGAAGATGGTGTTCGTGGCTTGGCTAAGGGATGGGCTCCAACCTTTATTGGATATTCCATGCAAGGACTCTGCAAATTTGGTTTCTATGAAGTCTTCAAAATCCTATATGGAAACTTACTGGGAGAGGTAGGCTTTTTTCTTCCTGAACTATTTATAATTTCAGTAACTTCCATTTTAAGTGATTTATCAAATGAAAAATCCCAAACATTTTTGATCTTTTTGCAACTTCTTTCAGGAAAATGCGTATTTGTGGCGTACATCATTGTACTTGGCTGCATCTGCCAGTGCAGAGTTCTTTGCTGATATTGCTCTGGCACCAATGGAAGCTGCTAAAGTTCGCATTCAAACGCAGCCTGGGTATGCGAACACATTGCGACAAGCAGCTCCAAAAATGTTTGCAGAAGAAGGTCTTTGGGCGTAAGTATTACCAACAGATAAGCAAGGGTTGGAAAGTCTTTTTGTATGAGTCCTTTAAGTGGGTCAGTATGTGTAAACTAATCTGTGATAATGGGCATTCTGTCTCTACATACTGGCACAGTTCTAAGTAAGACCAAATTGTATAGGAATTATAGGTATACATCATTTCTGAAGATATGTGGACCAACATGCTCCCTTAGATCCATCTTTGTTTGATGTCTCTTGTGCTGAGTTCTGCTTATACTTTTAGTTTTAAGTAGTTCCAGCTAAGAGGGATCAGCAACTTCATGGTTGTCCAGTCAAAGATGCTTGAGTCATTGGCATGTGAGAACAATATACCTTCATTCTAGTCTCATGTTCTGATAGAAATGACTAATCCATGTCATTCTCAACTATCAGGATTTAGCTGGAGTGTGGACATATTTATCGGTTCTAAGATTAAGGGCCAAAGGGATGATTGTAACCTTTAGCCTTTTTTTTTTACAGTCATATCTAATGTCATGTGAAGGTGATGGAACTTCTGATTTGTCAGTCTTGGAAGAATCATCACTATTTAACTCAAATATCTTTTACATGAAAAAGTACAAATAAGATTATGGTATTTGTAAAGCAATTTTTGTTGACAGTAGTCTCTCTAAAATGCATAAGTTACATGTACTTGGCTATTTAGGTCTATAAGAAGATACTTATTTTGTATTACACTATGGGTTTGTGAGGTTCAATATTGTTTGCCCCAGGACTGGGCACAAGCAAATCATTGGGGGCCATTTCATGCTCCTCCTGACCCTGCTTGGACTGCATTCGCACATTTTCCTGAAACTAGTTGTGATGGTCACTGTCTCAGGTGTCACAGGCAGATTTTTGGTTGATTTGAAGCCCACTGCAATAGAATTGAGGCACAGCAGAACTGTGTCAAAAGATGCATTTTCCAGCCCATAACAGCAGGATTTCAGTCAAGTAAGGTGTGGAGATAACTGTTTGAGAAAAACCAGAAATAATGGTGATTTTAGATGGAGACCTTCTACATGCAATGCATGTTTTGCTACAACTGGTATTACAGTCTTCCCCTTCAGGTGACTTAATTCTGTTTTCCAGAGTAACTTCAGCGAAGAATCATTTAAATTTAAATTTTCTTTCTTGTTTGTTTGTTTGTATGCTTTCAAGTTTCTACAAAGGTGTTGCTCCCTTATGGATGAGGCAGATTCCATATACAATGATGAAGTTTGCCTGCTTTGAACGAACTGTGGAAGCACTTTACAAATATGTTGTCCCAAAACCAAGGAGTGAATGTTCAAAACCAGAACAGCTGGTTGTTACATTTATAGCAGGTTATATTGGTAAGGAAACATCTTCTGTCTACAGAAGTCATAGCAATAGTTTGTCTCTTTGATTTGGGCTTTCTTGAACAAATAGAGCTAGATGATTTTCCATTGCTTTAAGTAACGTTATCTTGTTTAGCACATTTAAAATGTTATATTCAAATACATTGTTTGTAATAATGTACAGAATAGCATATACTTCCCTTATATTGTTAACTAAAAATTACTGTACGTAAAATAATTTTCTAAAAGACACATACCTGGAGAGCTATACCTGCTATATCTTGTGTCATTAGTTAAATGTCCTTTTGAAATAGAAATGAAAAATTTTCTGCCCCACATCTCTGATAGGTACTAATAGTTGTGATGTAGCATTCATAGTAGTGACTATTGAATTACCTGTTGATTTTTGAAATTAATCCTCATTAGCTAGAGAGTCACAGCACTATTTTTAAAAGATTTCTGTCAAAGTCCTGACATTTGCATCTGGCAAACTAGCATTGTGCCTGTGACAGATCTGTCTGGATCTTAAAGTCTTGTAGAGTGCATGTTCATAGTCTCAGATGTGTTACATGTTTAAAGAAATCCTTTGCAGTGTTAAGACTGAGTAGCAGACATTATGGCTTCCTGTACCAGTTATGGGCTACAGAGGTCTGTCCACATTGGCGAGAGTTCAGGGCCTAGAACCTTTGCGAAAGTGGGAAAACCACAAATAACTCCCCCCATCATACCCCTCCCAATCCCTTGCCTTTGCTGCGGCCAGGTGCAAGGGAATGGTGGGAGGTCTGGAAGGGAGAATGAAGGCTTGTATGTGCCCCCCCCCAATTTCCTTGCCTTTTGTCTGGATGCTTGCCACAGATGTAGAGGGAGGACTGTAGTTGGTTATTTGAAATTGGTCTCATTGATACATAGGTCTATACAATGTTTAAAACTAATTTTGGTAACATGTTTTCAGCTGGCGTCTTCTGTGCCATTGTCTCACATCCTGCTGATTCTGTGGTATCTGTGCTGAACAAAGAAAAGGGCAGCTCAGCTCTGGAAGTGCTGAAAAGGCTGGGACTTAAAGGTAAGGATCAGACAGATGTTCTAATTGTGAAAATTCATGTTTATTTCTAGTTACTAACAGTGGTGTATGTTCCAACAGGAGTATGGAAGGGGCTGTTTGCACGTATCATCATGATTGGCACCCTGACAGCATTACAGTGGTTCATCTATGACTCCGTGAAAGTATATTTCAGGCTTCCCCGCCCACCTCCACCTGAGATGCCAGAATCTTTGAAGAAGAAACTTGGTCTTACAGAATAGATGGATCATGGACTGAATACTTGATAGTGAAACATCATGAAACTTTTTACACTTGGCAATGTAGAAGACAAAAATTTTATTGGCACAGGCTGCAGTGTTGTCACTATTGGTCAAAATAAAAAATACGATAATTACTAGCGTTTAGGTTGTGTCTCAGTTTTCAGCCTTTGGGAGAAAATGGTTTGATATGAATCTCTTTGTTGAACAATAAAATTTATTTCGGGTCTGTCAGCCAATAGAGAGAAGGGAAAATAATGAATACTGAGTAATTACCTCAAATGGTTTTGAATGACTGGGTTTACTGAATAAATATTTAAGTAGATAATCACATTTTATCTGTTTCCCTTGGAGGTTAATACAGTCATACACATAACTGAAGTTTCAGATGCTTGCCTGTAGCTTAGATAAAGCTAAGAATAAATATGTGTTACAAAGAAGTTGTGCTTTTACTGGCCTAAATATAATTTGCAGCAGAGTACAGTGTGGCTTCCACATGTATGGGGGTTCCATTCCGAGAACCCCTGCATAAGAAAAAAGCAAATACTGATGATACGTGCATAATGATCCCAGTATCCTCAGTGGACACAATGGGTACGCACCTGTTGCGTCCACTGACAATAATGGATGTGGTGATTTGCATACCTCAGATTCGTGTATGCTGAGGTCACCCTACAAGAGGGTACACTGCATCCATTAAACCAATTGGTACTTTTATGTGAACACTTATAAAAATTGATTCAGTGAGTTTGCTGTAATTAGAACTAACTGAATTTAGGCCATAGCTGAAAAGGCAAAATTTAGAAAAAGAACCAAGTAAGCAAGCCATAATAGCAAATGTTATATAACTTTGTGAAGTATTCTCAGCCTGTCGTCATCACATTCTGACTTACTGAATTCTACCATCAGAGGAAAGACATTATCTAGGATTTCATAAAAACTAACCCTTTGCTTATAGCTCTCTTGGATCTTAATAGTATGCAGCCACGACAGCACAACATGTCACATGTAGTTACAAGATGAATGTTATTCCATTTATACTAGTGTATGTGTGCTCCTGGAATGTGCAAAATAGAATACCAGTGAGTGAAATACTCAGTTCCACACTAAGACATAAATGTCTCTATTGGTATAGGGGAAGTATGAATACTTCTTCCAGTGTTCCTGTCTGGCATTTCAGAGGTAGTTCCTTTGAAGAGAAGATGGAAGCAAAGTTGCTTCTGCTATCAAGCTATCATAGAAAAACCATTTGACAGATTTTTAAGATGTAAAGAAAAAAAATTACTCCCCTGCTTGCCTTAATATTAACAAACTTTTATTTTCCTTTTAAAATACCGTGAATGGTACTTGACACCATGTGTCAGAAGATGTTGCTGCCCATCACTCAAGGAACAGTTTCTCCACATTTGATGACTAGAAATCCTTCAAGAATTGCCTAAATAGGCCCACGGCACTTGATCCTGGCAGTAGTACTGCTAAGGAATACCAGACACTGTAGCTATACAGTAGACCCTTCAGATATGCAGGACTTTGGTTCCAGGACCCCCCACACAATGCTGAAAAATGCAAATAATCACATCCCATACTATTAAATGGTGGCAATGTGCAGATGGATCCTTCAGCATATTGGTGCCATTTTGTGTATAAGATGTGACACTCCAGTCAGTCGAAATAGCAAATGCAGAGCTCTCCAATCCTGAGGACCCACTGTACTGCAGAGGAAATGATCAGAGCATTCCTTGACAATAAAACCCTGTGAAATTGATGAGGTCAGCAACTGACTTAAAGGCATATGCACACACAAATTCTTGAAGTTAGAGAAATGCAGATAAATGCCTTGGGTGGGGGAGATTCCTTGGGTTAGATTTTGCAGTTACGACTACTACACTGCCCCAAAATACTTGCTGCAATTGGTTTTCCTGTGATAGCAGCAACTGCTAGATCCCATCCCACAATGAATGAGGAAAGATCATACATTTAGTCTTCAAATGCGCTGGGGGGATGATATGGTCATACACGGAGCCCTGCTGTCCTCAGGGCTATCATAGAAAAAGCTGAACAAGGCAGACTGCTATTGTGTGAAAATTATCCTTTGCTGTTTCCACATCCTATAAATATGCCCGTTTGAAAATTATAAAGGCTTTAGACACTCAAGAGTGAATGATTTTCTGATGATACATATGCTGACATCTGAACTCTTGCACTTTTAACAAAGATCTCAAAAATCATTTCATCTAGTTCTCAAATTTTAATAGAAAACATACAAAAGTATTTTTGTAATTTAATAAAAATGTTCTCTTATTTAGTTACATAAATATCAATTACTTGCTATTTACAACAAAAAAGAGCTAGCATCTTCAATAAAATGCTTTTCAAACACCTTATGAAGAAGAGTCTTTTGAAGTTACCATACATCAGGTGGTGCTGCAACAGGCCAATACTGAACTACTGTTTCACCAGTATAAATTATGTTGGTGTCACAGATGTTTAATTTCAGCCTCTATGGAGGGGAATCCAATTGTTTCAACACTGGTATGTCTAGAGACCAAAAGAATGAATATGCTATTTATTGCACAGTTGAGGAAATCAATAGAAATTCTCTCAACATTACGCTTCTTCCACATTTAGGTTCATAGTTCATGTTATTACTGGACTTGCTCAAATATGAAATTATTAGTAAGTCTTAACTTCAGTCTCAACTGAAGTTAAACTGGAGAGTTTTTGATTCAGGAAAGCAATTTCCTTCTTTCTTTCCAGAAGATCCTCAAGCAATCTTCCTATTCTTAATGTTAACTCATCTACCATTGGCTCCAAATGTGCCAAACTGTTTTTTAAGTTGTGTACTTTAGGTTTTAAGTCATTTGCAAAAGCTACTATGGTCAGAACTTTTGCTCTATCACTTTCTAAATCTAAAAGCTTACTGGATTGTTTATTAAGGTCTGCAGTCAGCTCAGATGTCTTTGCCTTAATGTGCTCTATCTGCTTGGCATTCTCAGCTGCAGTATTTCGTAATTCTGTAGTCCTGTCAATGCTGGTTGTGAGAAGATTCCCTATACTCTGTACTGTAGTCTTTTCAGCTTTATCTACTTTATCTTTTAGAGCATGTAGATCTTCTACCAATATAGTCACATCTGCTTCAAGACCTGAAATGCGTCTAATGTCAGTCTTTACTGTTGCAATCTTTACAGAAAACTCCTTAGTAGCAGAAGCTGTTGCCTCCTCCTGTTTATTAACTGAATGAAAGAGAGATGAAATATTCTGCTGAAGCTCTTCCTCTTCTTGAATTAACCTTTCATACCATATCTGCATGGTATTCATCTCTTCTTGCAGATGCTTCATCTGAGCAATTGTATGAAGATCTTCCACTTGCTCCATTAACCTTTCTGTCTTCTCACACTACAAATTAAAAAAGCCTCATAAGAGAATTGTATTTACATTTCACTGCACCAGACTTCTGAAAAGTTAAGTTGACAAGATGCGTGTAGAAGTTTAATACTATTTTGTAGCTTTTATCCAGTAAACAGGCACACAAAGGGGAAAAAACTTAGATGCTTTCCTCATATGTTAATCAGAATATAATATCCAGCAAAGAGCTGGAAATTAAACTTCTATTTTGATCCACTACAATGGACAATTTGTTCTGATACCTAGAGTCCTTTCTGTTGGTTCTGAGAGCCCTACGTGATTCGGTCTTCCCAAACCATTCAGGCTTGAAGATTTATTTAGACTAGTAAATATATTTTATTTAGATTTTCTTGTATTTTTATTATCATTTTAAACTGGAACTTAAGAGAATTCTTTTGAAAAATGGTATGTCTAGGCTTTTAGTACAAGTAGGCTTTTAGTACAAAAAACAAGACTGAAACTGACATCAAGTGTGGACTTAAGTACAGAGATTGATAAAAATTACCATTATGATGATTAATTTGAAAATGAGATTTGACCATATAACCACAAGAGAAATTAAATAAACATTTCAGTTAACTTGTGAAATCATAAAGGATGTTTTGTGAAGTTGCTATAGTTGAAAGTGCCCTGCATATAAAGAAAGCAACAGGCCATGGAGAACATTCTCCGGCCATTTGGGGTACCAAATGTAAAATTCTTTTATTCGTAACTATGATGATAGTGCACTGATATCCTTTCTGCAAAACTGCTATTTTCACCCTGTAGACTGAAAGTAAGTTGAATAATGCATTTCAATATGTTAATCGATAGTGTAGCATTACCTAGAGGCCTAAATAATCTAAAGGCATCAGATCCCCATCTGATCTTGGAAGCCAAGCAGGGTCAGACTCGGTTAGTACTTAGATGGGAGACTGCCAGTGAGTAACAGGCGTTGTAGGCTATATTTCAGAGGAAGGACTTGGCAAAACCACCTCTGAGTATTCCTTCCTCCAAAACCCTATGAAATTCATGGGGTCACCATAAACCAACAGGTGACTTGAAGGTACATGTATGCATACACAGTATTATCTAAATAATATACTACCAGAAGGAGAAACATTCAACAGACATGGAAGCCTTGGTACTTGAGAGTGCCAGCCATGAGCCAGAAACATCTGGCACTAGCTGAACTATGACTGTTTTTGAAGTTGCAGGATGTTTTTAATGCAAGCAGCAGCAACATGATCAAGCAGTGCTTCAGTTAGTCTCGTGTGGTATGTGCAAGAAATTCTAAATCTTTGTACACAACAGACTATTTGTCCACAAATTTATACTTTGCTCCGGTCAAAATTATTTGGTGCTTTGTGGGCTAACGTACAATGGGATACAAGGAGGCACTCTTCCCTTATCCCAATAATCTGATGTTCCCCCCCCATCCTGTGTTATTCCTCTGATTCTCCTCTGCCCCCATAACAACAAAACACTACCGGCCCCTCAGCCAGTAGCAAGCATTGAAGAAGTGAGTAATTTTAGGCTTGGGGTCTGAAGCAAATAGCAAACATAATGCCAAATACCTGTACAGACCTCATGAGAGGGCATCTCCTTTGATAGCTTTATTCTTTGATCACAGAAACCCCTGATAGTCTGCGCTCAATGCATCCACACTTTCCACTGGAGACTACTGAAGAAATCCAGATCTAATATACCATTCTTTCCCAGTTCTACACATATGCATATAACTTCCTTCTCCACCCTCCACTAAAATCCCTTTGGGGCACCATGAGAACAAATACAGGCTTGAAAAGAAAGACATTTAAACTGGTGTAAATGAAACACTAGCACTGTATGCTTTAATTCCTAGAAGTTACTACAGTTCACCCCCTTCTGGCGCAACCTCTGCATACACAAATGCAAGATTGCATGAAGTGTCACTCCCATTACAGTCAAGGGATGCGATGGATATACACACACTTTGTGTCCATTGACTACAACAGGATATAATGTTCATGGTCTCTGCTTTATGTGGGGGTTCCTGGAACAAAATCCTGGCATATACAGAGGGTGCACTGTATTAAATTTGCAAATCCTGCTGCAAATTATTTCACTTGTGCAAGCATGTTCCTGCTGCTTACCCAGCAACATCTGTGTGTACACTAACAACTTTGTATACATAGATATTTACACAAGACAATCTGGAAAGGGATGGCTATGACAGGTAAATAGGGGCAATGAGAACTATCTTTCCTTATGCTTTGGGAGAGAAAGACTGCATGACTAAAGAAAAGAATTGGATAAAATATATCCCGAAGCCAACCACTCATGGTTTCTCCTGGAGTTTCTTTTCATAATACTAGGGAAGAAAAGATTTAATCCTAAGATCAACAGTTCTAGCACTTTTCATCACTCCCAGGAGCAACTGTTTTGTAAAGCAACTGAGTCACACACACACACGTGTTGGGAAAATCTATCTTCTCTCAGCTACTGTAAAAATTGTAGTTAAGTGTCAAGGAAACAGGGAAGCTGGAAGACAATCTTCTTATCCAAGTGAATAAAATGGTTCAAGTACTTTCACCATGCAAGTTCTAGGTCCACAACAACACTACACATACTGCACCCACACACCTTACATCACTATTGTTCAGGACAATAATATTTCCTTCTTACCATTCATACTATGGTTGTTTTCTTCTACTGTGGACTGTGAAAACTCATTGACTTTTTCTTTTAAAACCAATACTTCTTTCTGAAATCATAGTATGTTGTTCTTATACTGCACACTTTCAAGTGTTTTTTGCATGTCCATTATATCAGAGACTGCTGTCTTAATTTCATCTTCCGCCTGTAACACCGTTATGGTCATGTTTTCCATTTTCTTCTCCACAGCAATCAGTTCACTTGACAGTCTAACAATGGAATGGATAGCTTTCTCAACTGCTGGTAAACGGTTCTTACAGTCCTCCAGTTTGGGTTCATAGTCAACAAGCTTTTGGCTCAGTTCAGTATTTCTAGCTAACAGACTGTTCTGCTGTTCTTCTAATTTTGCAGCTGTCTTTGCATCATATTGCAACTGCTCTTTAATTTTTGTCAGCTCATCTTCCTCTTGGCTATTCAGCGCTCTGAGATTTCTGATTGTACTGTCCTCTAGATCTTTCACTCTTTCAGAAAGGGATTTCAATTTTTGATCTGCTGCATTGACTTGGGAGGTAACTTTACTATGTAAAAGTTTAGCTTCTGATTTTAAACTGCTAGTATTGGTAACTAATTCAGTTTGGCTTCTTTTCCAGTAGTTTACTGCATTTTGAATTTTTTCATTAATGCTCTTTATCTTTTTAGAATGTATTTGTCCACTGTTTTCAACTTCTTGCATAATATTATGGAGGTTGGATATTTCTTGCTCAGACTTGGTCATCATGGAGAAAGATGAATAGGTTTCCTGCAGGGCACCCGAAGATGACTCAAACTGCATTTGTAACACAAAACAATGTTCATCTTCATTTAACACAGTAAGTTGATACTTTTCTATACAGTTAAAGATTTTCTTAAGCCAGTAATTTTCAGATTCCTCTTCCAAATGATATGACATAGTATTTTTAAGGTCAGTCTACATGAAAGGGCTAATATTTTACTAATTTACTGTAATTTGCTTCTAAGTATATATGCAAGAGTAAAGCAGCAGGTATAAAATGTTATTTTTCCCCCTAATACTGGAGAGAAATGAGCATACAAAAAAACAAAAATACACTAAATTCTGGGGATGGGGGAGTAGACATGAACTCTATAGACTGGCCATATTGCCTTATGACAATATAATATGTTGCCATAGTGAGGAATGAATTAAGGTACATTATGTATTTGTTCTCTACAACAGCCCCAAAAGAAATGATTTGCTATAAAACCAGTAAGTTTAATTTCGATTTCACAAAGTTACTGAAATATGTCATAAGTCCAATTCCTACGATAGGAAGAAGAGTTGAGAACTCAAAAGTGAGTCTGAGCATGATGGTTCCACTCCAACTTCCCAGTACCACTACTTCATTACGCAAGCTGCCAGTGTTGAGGTGTGAACAGCGCTGAGCTGAATGTGAGTTGAAAACCTCCATTTGGACAACAAGACGGCAAAATCTGGCAGGCTTGGGATGTTAGAAGCATGGTCAATATGCACAACACCACCCCCATTTTTTATCCTTTGTTGTGTTCTATGCCGGCACCAGAGGTTGGAATGTGTCTGCGTGTGCCTTCAAGTTACCTTACTTACAGTAAACCCATGAATTTCATACGGTTTTCTTAAGCAAGAACTCTCCAGAGGCAGTTCTGACAGTTCCTTCCTCAGAAATACAACATAAAGCACCTGGTATTCACTGGCAGTCTCTCATCCAAGTACTAACTAAATCTGACCCCTCCTTAGCTTCCAAGATCAAAATGCATCTAGTTGGAATACACTGCTTTATTTCCCAGTGTTAAGACAGCTAGCACTGTTCTACTGACTGACTGCAAGCTGGGATTTTTATTCAGTTTTTCCTTTTGGTCTCTTGGTTACTTTTTTTCTTAAAACACAGATACACTGCAGACCCAAAAGTCTACTAAAAAATCCCACTCCTCTTTCATTTTCTTTGTGTAGTCTCTAAGTATAATTCAGCATTTTTGAGGCATAATGCCAAATAAGTGTGTTTAAGATTGCAATCTTTGTTTTAGGTATTATTGAAAAACTTATTTAATAAGGATGCAGTCTCATTTATACCTTATTAAGCATATGCTCTGTGGAATACAGAAAGACTAACCTCTAAGTAATTGTGCTGTACAGCCAACTTTAACTGTGACAGTTCTGTGTGTATATCATTGTAATTTTACCTGTAGATTAATCTTAAGTTTTTCTAACCACGCTGAATTAAAACAAACAAACAAACAGATATAACATGTAACCTAGCTGAAAAAGCACTTAAATAACAATCTTACAACCAGAATACAAATTTATACAAGGAATACTGAAACATCTGTTTTACAACATACCTGATTGTGTTATATGAAACAAGGAGTTGCCATAAATCAAGAGGCAACCTGAAGGTGTGTACACACACACACACACACGCACACACACATAAATGAATACAATTTTAAGTAGTATGAATGAAAGGTTAATCACACTGGAATTAACTGGAATTCAATAGAAAAAAATACAGCATTCCAATGTATTTAAAAGAAGCACTAGGCACCTATATGTGGTACTCGAGATGACATGAGACGATTTTGTAAAATAATAGTTTTTTAAAAAAAAACTATCCATTTTAAAATATCCTTTAAAAGGTTAAAATGTTATTTTATTATACGCAGACAAATAACTGAGGTTTAAGATTCTCAACTTGTTAACTCAGAAGTAGGTCCTACTAAGTTCAATCAGTTTTATCCCCAAAAATGTGTTTAGCTCTGCAAACTATGTCAAATTGATATATACACCAAAGGGCAAGCAGCTTATATGCCCCTTCAAAATTGGTCATTTTGTGCCCAGAAGCCTCTTAGGCAGTGGGACCATTTCCCCCATACCCTAAGGGTTTTCTGAAACAAGAAGTGACTGGATGTCACTTCTGGATTTGAAAAAATAATACATACTGGTCCTTAAACAGGCCTAGGAAGCCTCATGAATAGCAAATGTCTCCCTCAGCAGATTTTGGGGATGAAATTGGCTGATGGTTGGTCAAAATAATTTGAACTAGTGTGGCCCGCCAAAGTCTAGATGGGTAGGTTAACCGTAGCCTCCAAATCCCTAGAAATTACCCACCTACCCGCTCAGCTCAATAGTATTTATTTCTGAGTAGACAGGAATCGAAAGGCACTGCTAAATGGATTTAAAAGAAAAAAACTGTCTTAATACATGAATGACAAGTTTAGTGTCTAAACTTGGGTTGTTTTTGTTTTGTTTTCTGGCCTAAATAAAGTTCTACTAGCAAAATCTCATTTTCTCCTCATAAGGTACATTTAATATTGGTTAATGAAAACTATTTTGCAGATTTTAGATTATTTAAGACTCAAACTGTTAAAACAATAATCCATTTTGAATTCTCACCTTTTCAAACATTATGTTAATTTTATTTTCCATAGTTTGAAACTTTAAAGCTTCCTGCTTTAATAAATGGTACTTCTCTTCAACTGCTGCCAAATGAGCTGACTGCTGAAAAAGACACCTGAGAAATATAGAAAAACAAAATCATCAAACATTAGACTGTCAATCACCTACATAAGGACAACTTACATATCAAAGGGTGACCGAAATTATGCAAGTCAAACACACGACAACAGAAAATAGCAGAGTTAAATACATCTAATTATATAGGAAAAATTACTGCAAAAGATTGTTTCAGTTCCTCTGTTTTTCTTATCTTCAGGCAGAGAAATGCTTTTGGAAGCTTAATGGTTGCTTTAGGGTCTGACACTGCAAAGGCATGAATTTCTATGTAAAGTTGCTAGCAATCAAACTCTCATTCCAGTGTATGAAATGTTTAGTTACATTATTGACATTAATGTTACTTGCTATGATGAACTATAAACCTAAACTTCAAGATAAGTAATAGTGTTCTTGTACGAAAGCAGCATCTTTGTATTTTTACTGCTTTAATCCAGAGATGGGACACTTTAGCAGAAAAAGAATAGTTAACTGTGAACTACTGGTACAGATCCTGAGTTTGTTAACCATTAAACTATTAATTCTTTCTTCTAATTATTTTGATCTCCTACTGTAAAGATGCATTTATTATAGTACACCAGGTACAAAACCTGTGACCAATTTGGGAGCGGGGATACCCTCACTTTCCTTTATTTTTCAAATTACAAGAGCAATTCTCAAAAGTATGTCTCTGATTATCATAAGGTATTTTTATATATATATATATATATATATATTTATATGGTATATCAGCCACAACAAATGCTCTAAAATCCACTGTCTTTAATACCATCTTCTGCAACAGTGCACTCCAGATGTGTGGAATTACAACTGTTGTCCACAGCAGCAGCACCACTAGTCATGCTGACTTGAGGACTCATAAGAATCGTAGTCCAACACAAGTAAAGGATATCTATTGCTGTAAAATCCATAGCAATAAATTCAACAGTTAAACATGTGATTCTGTGACGTCATCACACATAAGATTCATGTAAAGACTACATGAACTGTTTTTTTTCATAGGCTCAAAAAATTAACATTTCAATTTTATTTTCCAATGCAGTGGTCAGCTATCTCTAAACCAGATGATACAAACTATTTATCATTATTTTTGATATATTAAAGGATAAACTACATTAATTTCTTAGGCCGCCCAATTCTCTGTAGTATTCTTAGAAGTCCTAATGTGTTGAACAGGGCTTGCTCTTGAGCAATTGTTACAGTACCACAGTTTATCACTGTTTTTATGAATCATTCACAAATCTAATATATAAAAGTCAAAGTTTGTTTGTCTATGTCAGGTGAAGACGTCATATGATTGGCTGCCTAAAAAGATTCTATGGAATCCAAGGATTTGCAGTTTAGAGAGGAGCCTTTAGAATTCTCAACCAGAGAGCTCTTGGGCCTTAGTCAACTGCGTCTGCCTTGAATAGACGGGCTGCTATGGAGACTAGGCCTAGCAGCAAGGAGGAGGGCAGTGTATTCTCTCAGAAACCCAACCTCTGCATGTTCATGATTCTGAATACAGACTGGATTGGGGAATTTGGGGAAAAGTTACAGGTACTGGACAAGATGGTTTGGGGAGTTAGAGACACAGGGTCTCAAATCTTTCTAACAAGTATTACCTATGAGAAAATAAAATCCCAGGCAACGCTGGGTATATACACTAGCACTGTATAAAAATTAAGTGTACATGCAAGAGACTTTCAGATTAAATCATATTAAAAGGAGCAGAGAATTCGCCAGAATAAGCAGACTACTTAGGCCCCAAACTAAAGCCACCAACAAGACCAAGAATAAAGAATTTGCTTACAGTTATCACTTCCCACTGGCACAGGTTCTAAATTTCCTCCCGTTTTACTTACCATGCCAGTCCTACGCAAGTTACGAGGGAGAGTAAACTCGAAGCTGTCCTTGGGTCCATCCAGACCGATTTTCGACTCACAGAGTCCGGCTGTTTCTCTTGCTGGGCCTCATTCGGTTTGGCTGACAGGCTGGCCGCCTTCCTACGCTTCACTTCCGACATCGCCTTTATAGGGAATCCCTGCACGGACTGAACAGGAAACGTTGCTGTTTCTAAACTCTCCCTTTCAAAGACTGACCACTACGCTTCACTCCCGCTACCGGGGAAAAAGGCGGGTATAAATTACTCAGTAAACATATATTTTATAATCAACATAAAGTAATTAATTAATTAATAATGCTTGCAGTAAGTAAACCTCACTTTGCTCAAGTAGAATTTACTTGAGTGCTGCACGGGTTTACAGACCAAAGCTAAAGAAGCCTGAATGAGTCTAGCTGAGTTTTTAGGCATTTTACGCCCAAGTAACGATCCTTGCCAATTTCAGACTGGATACTTCCTTCTCCAAACTTCCTCTCCTTACCCTCCGTTTTGCCTGCCAAGCTCTATTGTACACTGACGAGAAAGAAGAAAGCAGAGACCAACTCCGAAGGTTTTACTCCAGCGCCATAAAACCTCCCCTCACAGACGGGCTCGGGCACGGCGCGCCACGTCACGTCAAGGCGCGCGCCCAATAACGCTTTCCCGCCCGCCCGCGCGCGCGTGCCTCCCTGCGTGTGCGCGCGCTCCAGCGGGGCGCGAGAGTGTGGCCGTTTTGGGCGCTGGGCTATTAGAGTGCTGTTATTCCACTTTCAATATCCTAGGGAATCCTGGGGTTTCCAGTTTAGGGAGAGGCCTCAAGGCAAACCCTAGAATTCCATAGGATGTTGAAAGTGGAATCATAGCACTATAACAGTCCAGTGCGGGAATGGCCTGTGTGTGCGTACAGTATGTGCCTTCAAGTCACCTGCCTCCTTATGGCCACCCCATGAATGCCCTGGCCTAGGGTTTTCTTAGGCAAGGAACACTCAGAGGCGGTTTTGCCAGTTCCTTCCTCTGAAACACAGCCTAGGGCACCTGCTATGGGTTGGCGGTCCCCATCCAAGTAGTAAGCAGGGCTGACCCTACTTAGTTGCAAGATCAGATAGGATCTGGTGTCTAGGTGGTAACTGCGGAGATTGAAAATCTGGATCCCAAGAGACCTTACTTTATTGTTGCCAATGGAATTTAGATTTTACTGCCCCTTGTCCCCTGTCCCCATATGGCCAAGACAGGGGGTAGCCTCTGCCTGCTCTGAGATCCCTCCACACCATCTTAACTGACAAAAAACATCTGAGACAAAATGTAGGCCTACGGCCTTTCCACACTACACAATTAAAGTGCTATTACTTCACTTTCAACATCCTGTGGAATTCTGAGGTTTGTAGTTTACTGAGGCCAAAGAGCTCTCCGGCTGAGAATTCTGAAGGCTGCTCTCTAGACTGGAAACCCCAGGATCCCATAGGATGTTGAAAGTGGAATAATAGCACTATAACAGTGTCAGTGCGGAGGCCCCATGACTGCAACCTCCTCACTTTTCCTCTATATGACTTTTATCATCCTTTGCCTCATTACGAAGCCAGTGGAGCTTCGAAAGCTTTTGTGCTTTCTACTTGCCCTTCCCCCCTCAAAAAAAAGGCATCGCAGTTCTGTAGATTTTTGATTTTGTTGCATTTCCACGGAGGAAAAAAAACACAGTACACAGTAATAGAATTGAAAAAGGCGCGCCGGAGAGGGGGTGCTGTTAAAGCGAGCATGCGCAGTGACGCTTTCGTTTTTTCCATCCCAGGAGCGCGCAGCTCGGGAGCGAGGAAGGCGTCCGGCTTTGTTCGTGCGGAACCTCATGGCGGAGGGGGTGCGGCTTGCCCTGCGCTCTCTGAGCTTCTCCGGCGCCTCCTCCCCTTCTTCCTCCCCGCCAAGGCCTTTTCTTTTTTTCGGACGAAGACTGGCCCGCCTCGCCCCGCCCCGCCCCGCCCCGCCCCTTGGGTCCGTTTCGCTTTGCCCCGGGAAGGAGGAAGTGGCCGCTAGTTCGTGGGTGCCTCTCCCTGGGGAGCCGAAGTGGGGGAATGAGAGCGAGAGAGTTTCGCGGGAGCGGCCCTCTTCCCCCGCCTCTTCACCCCCTTAGGCACACGCGGCCTGTCCCTGAGGTAACACTTCCAGCAGCCCTGAGGGGGGCGGGAAGAGGTAGCCAAGCCTGGTGAGGAGACCGAAAGCTAGAAAGTGGGGAGAGTGTTGAGGGAGAGAGGAAAGAGAAGAATCCGGGGCAAATAGAGGAAATTTTTGGGAGGGTCTCCGCTACGGGACACATTTAGCATCCTTATCCAAGTGTGGAGGGGGAGGAATCAGCGCTTACATTTTCATGTTTTAAATATACGCCTATCCTTTGTTTATCGGCTGCTTCGAAGTGTGGCCCCATATTATTATTATTATTTGAAAGGGTATGGTGGGTTTAGGTTTGGGATACCCTTTTTGTTCTACGAACAGCTGAGAAACGTAGCCTCGGGATAATGGCACAGCGGCAGCCTTTACGGACCCGCCCCACCCTGGGCTGGTGTGTAATGTGTTGCCTGCAGACTTGGCACAATGGCGCCCGGTAGAGCATGCTCTACAGCAGCCTCAGTTACAGCAGACCTGAATGGACAACTTGACATCTAGCTTTTTGCTGTCTTTTGTGCCCAAGTATGCCAGTCTTTTGTTCTGAGTAATCCTGCTGACCTGTCATGGTCGATAAAAACACAGGATCACATGTAATTTCTAAGCCCTTCCTCTAGATGGCGCTTTGTCCCTTTTTGTCTTGAGGCAGAATGGATCTAGTGATGCTAAGAAAAAGTTCAGGACTTACCTTGAGCATTTGCTTGTGTATATTTTTTAGCTTAATAGGTGAATTATGTGCAGGATAATAGCATACCCTTTATATGACCACAATTCCTGAGTTCAAATTCCTTGATAATATCAAGACCATCCTTACAGGCCAGCAAGCTGGAGCTCCCTGCCACTACCACCTCCACTCCACTGGAGAGTATGCTGTTTGCAGTGAGCTAGGATTTTTAAAAAAGAGGTGAATATCTTACACTTCTCTAAAAGTTCTTCCAGTAGTATTAGCACTTGCTGCAAAAATGAAGTTTCCTTTAGCTTTAACATATGCTTATTCTCTAGTTTTTGATCTTATATGATTGTTTCTAAATTGAAATCAGTGGAACACAGATTTGTTTGAAGACAACACTTCCAAGAAATACAGGGGCAAGAAAATAATATAAACACCATAAGCACAACATAGTAATGCTGCAAAACTGAGCAGGAGAGGAAGCAACAAGAACACTCCGTGGTGGTGGTGGTGGTGGTGGTGGTGGTGGTGGTGGTGGTTGTGTTCCTTCAAATCCTTTCCAGCTTCTGGTGACCATGAGGCAAACCTATCTAGGGGTTTTCTGGGGACTAAGATTGTGTGATGCGCCCAAGGTCACTTAGTGGGTTTCTATGGCTGAGAGGGGTATTAACCCCTGGTCTCAGGGTCATAGTCCAGTGCTCAAACCATTACCTCTCGGTGTTCCTTGAACAGAAATCTATTTATCCTATGGCTGGCTCTGATTACTGTGCCAAGTGCAATAATTACAAATGTGTTAATTTGGAAGTAGATAATGAAAACACTCTAATTTTGGATTTAAATTTGATTCCCAGTGTAGTATCACCATGCTGGTATGCACTGTGGAAATCTGTACTGAATTATCTGCGATAGCATCCAGTAATATCTCTCACTTTTTACATCAACCCAGGATAATTTCTCTTTTTGTGTAGATGATTATTTTTGTTATCAGGATTAACTTTCTGTTGTTAAACTTATCCATTGACTTTATTGAAACTATAAAGAAATTTATAGGAACTTTGTAAGCTATGTGTAGTTGTTGTGTGCCTTCAAGTCGTTTCTGACTTAGGCGATCCTAAGAGGTTTTCTTGGCAAGAATTGTTCAGAGGAGGGTTGCCTTTGCTTTCCTCTGAGGCTGAGAGAATATGACTTGCTGAGGGTCACTCAGTGAATTTCCATGGCTGAATGGGAATTTGAACCCAGATCTCCAGTCATAGTTTAATGCTCAAGCCACTACATCATGCTGGGTGCGTGTATAGTCATTATCAGGTTGTAAAAACTTGGCCCATGTAGTTTTCTTTTCTTTTCTTTCTTTTTTTTCATTTTGCAAGTTCTGCACAGTATGGTGATTTTAAGATGTAAAAAAAGATTGCTTCCTCTGATTGACTAACTTTAGCTTACAGACTGTGTTATGTATTTGTTTTCTTTCTTAGTTTACCTGAATTAGAAATTAATTCAACTGATAAATGTAAACAGTATTTTAAACTGCTTAACTAAATCAATTTCTAAAAGGGTCTTTAACAGGGAATTACTTGAATATACCCACATCACCAGTTATATAAATTAGTCTTTTTATTTCTTAGTAGTGAAGAAATGAAATAATATCGCTGAAGTCTCCTGATGCATTTTTTTCCCGGTCACATTCAGTATCCTCTCTGGAATGGTGCATCATATGCATGAGTGAATCCCTGATCAGGTGGCAATTTCAAAGCTGTATAGTGTCAACTCCACAGTGAACTCCAGGCTGAAATAGTGGTGTCTGAGTGGGAATTCAAACCCTGGTGTCCCAGTGTCTCAGTCAAACACTCAAATGGCTGTACCATGCTGGTTCTCAATAAAAATCCATAGCAATGTGTTATTTGATTTTTTTTTCTTGAAGTAATTATTGGGTGATTTTTATGTACTATTAAGGTCTCAGCCAGCTCATGTTACAATTCATTAAGAAAGAAGAAAGTTGGAATGACAATGGATTTGAAGTCACGAAGTTACTTGCTTCAGAATCGTCAGGCCCTGGAAAGAGATATCAAGACTTCGTACATAATGGACCATATGATTACAGATGGAGCATTAACTTTGCCAGAAGAGGAAAAAGTAAAAGCTGTGGTAAGTCATTTTAATTTTTTCCCTTTGTTGATTTGGTATGTAGACATTCAAAGCTGGAATCCTGTAAGTACTGTGCTAGCACACTTTAAAGTAAGAGTTTAGAGTTCAGGGCATTATGCTATGCAAGCGCTTACCATTTTTACTACATAAAATGTAGCAACGGTTTGCAATCAGCATTCCAAAGATTGGTGAAGAAATGTGACAGAAGTGAAATGAGAAAGGAATGGAAGTAAATTTCCTAAATCATGTCTGACTGTTATGGGCATTGTGCCAAAAGTGTATAAAATTTTTAATAAATGCAAATTAAGCAAATTTTATTAGACCTAGATGAAATTAGTTGCACATTGAAATCAGTGGGATTTGAATCATTATTAACTTTTCCCATTGATTTCAGTAGGAACTAAGTGAAGTAACTTTCAATGCATTCTGTGAATGTTGTCTCAGAATTAAGCAGCAGCAGAGTTAAAATGTGTTTACTTTTATATGAGAGCGTATAAGATTGCAGCCCTAGTTATAACCCAACCCTGTATGACTCATCTGTAATAATAAAAGAGGTTATGTATCTGTCAAAGTGAAAACCATGAAACTGAGACACCTGAAATCTGGCATATGTACAAAGGGGAGCCTAGGTACGTACCTGGTGGAGGCAGGGTTAGTTGTTAAAACATATTGAATAATTTAAATATATTTTTGTGTGAAGGATACAATTCTTTTTTCAGTCACTAGAAAATATAGCATTGCAGTCTCTACACTCTGAAGCCAGCAAGTGTAATTTGAAGAACAATGATAGTGATGCCCCTCCAGCACAATGAAGTATTTCCCCTATCATAACAACTCTTACAGATGCATAACCTGCACTGTATTCATTGCTAAATTATAGTAACATAATGGTATCATAATAAATAGCGTAGCAGATTGTATTATTTTAAATGTACAGTTAATTACATCAGCGTGTTTTATTTCAGTTATAGACAAGTACTTTGCATTGTTCAGATGCAGGCAGTCTTCTGCTTAACTATTTCTTTGAAAGAAATGGAAAATAAAACTGCAGTTCTACACATGCTTACCTGAAAGTTCATTCCTGTGATCTCAGTGAAGATTATTGTGTGATATATATGTATAGCATTGGGTTACAATGCAGAAGTTTGTAAGTGCGTTGTTCTGTGTAAGTAACCTAACCCAGAATGTTCCCTAAGCAAGTCAATCATTTTCCATTGGTTTATATAACCAGTCACATTCAGGAAAAATCTAATTTTTTTTCATTTCACTGGGGAAGACTTAAGCATACTGTGAAATCAGTGAGACCTAAAATGTTGAACCAGATGTGTGTCCACTATACCAGATGTGGTATTTTCTTCTTTTTTCCTATCAGACTACCCAAAGAGAGCGAGCAACTAGGCTTATAAATATAATTCTTGCCAAAGATGATCATGCATACATATCATTTTATAACGCCCTTGTTCATGAGGGGTACAAAGACCTTGCTGCCCTTCTCCAGGATGGCATCCCAATTATTTCTCCTTATAATGGAAAGAAGTCTACAGATGGAGTAACCTCCTATGGTCAGTATCAGAAACTGTTGCTCATTAAATAAAAGAATAATGTTTATGACTGAAATCACAATTAGGGTTGAAGTCCTGTGGCAAACCGCACTACTTTTGGTACTTTCTTTGGCTGCCTGAATGTTTGGTGTAAGCCATCTAGTTGAATGACCTTGAGTAAAGATACTGTGCTATATCCTAAAAGATATTCTCACTGCTTTCTCACAGAGTGCGTCACAGTTCATACTATGAACAGTCTGTTCTACCCCCCCCCCATTTGTAAGACTATACTTTAGCTATTTGGATCTTTAAAACTGTATAACTCCTTTCCAGCTGGGTGCCATATCCACATATGGGTAGGGTTCCCTTGTTGGTCAGGAATCACATGTGTAGTACCTTTATTTCATTCAGCAGCTGGTGCTGTGGATATATCCGTACAGTCTTTCAAACATGACTCAAATTCTGATGCCGTTTTGTTCAAAATGCACAACACTGCTGTATTATTTTTCCTCTGTAGTATTCTCTTTCCCTGCCGGACAGCTGATGAATGTGATCCTTGGTTAAATCAGCAGTGGGAATTGTGATGCTCTCCAGATATTTTTGGGCTGCAACACCCAGCATTTCTCACTATTAGCCATGTTGAGGCTTCTGGGAGATGCAGTTCATCAGTAGTTGGAGAGTTGCACTCTTACTGGTAGCTTAAACAGAAGAATGATGAGACATTATATCAGTTTATTTATTATGGCTTTTGATACAGTTGTTCTGTTAATAGTTTAAAGTCAAGAACGTGCTTATCTTAAGGTAACCATCTTAAGTTAATTCTGCTTTTTTAAAAAAAATTTCCTTCTGTTTCTGAATTTAAGTTAAGACTATGCTCTGTGAAGGTGGAGTTCCACAGAGGCCAGTTGTGTTTGTCACTCGTCCAGAATTCGCAAAAAGAATACAGCAGAAACTATATAAGTTGAAAAGTGACCCAGGATGGGTTATTGTTTATGGTATGGCAGGTTGTGGAAAATCTGTTTTGGCAGCAGAAGCGCTCCGTGACCACGGTCTTTTGAAAGGTATTTCTGGCTGCATTTTATTATCAATATAGATGTACAGCAGTTTACTGCAAGCCATAAATGAGAACTGGAACTGGGAATCTAGAATCTGATTTAGTATTGACTCAAATTGGAATCAAACTATGGATTTGAAGCCATGTTATACTCAAATCATGTTACATGATAAGCATATCTTACCCAAATCAGATTATTAATTTTTTATATTTATTTATTTGATTTATATCTTGCTTTTCTCCTGAATGGAACTCAAGGCAGCTCATGAGAGACTCATAAAAGAGGGAAAATGTTAGTATGTGTAAATAATATAACAAATGTGTGAATAAAATGCTAGTTATAATATTTATGAAACTAAGAAACAAACAACCAAACAATGTGTAGTCTTCGTTTGTCTTTCATAGAAAAAAATTATTCAATTATTCTGTTAACTGGTAATAAATGTTTTTCTCAATAATTTGGCATGTTAAGTGCAAAACTATATCTGCTTATATTTTTGTTAGATTGCTTCCCAGGAGGAGTACATTGGGTTTCCGTTGGGAAGCAAGACAAGGCGGGCCTGTTGATGAAACTCCAAAATCTGTGTCTGAGGTTAGACCAGGATTTTACTTATTCACAGAGGCCACCACTTAATATTGAGGAAGCAAAGGATCGCCTTCGGTCATTGCTGTTTCGCAAGTATCCAAGGTACTGTCAGTAGAACAGAGCAATATTTGAGAACTTTCATTTTAATTTGACTGTAATTATGTCATCTAGTGAACCTGACATGGGGAGTCATCTGGTGGGAGAGAGTGGGATGGAGGAGATGGGATGTTACTAGTTTAGTAGGAGATGGGAGAGAATGCCATGAAAAGGGAGTTAGGGAAGCTAAGAGGACATTTTGAGGGAGCGGGAGATGGGAATAAGCGTCTGAGAGAAAAATATTAAGTTCATTTTAAGGACTTAAGTTATTGATGCACCTGCTAAACCCAATAGTCTTTATATTTTGTTCTCCATCAGTAATCTGTTTCTGTTAAACTGTAAAATGGCACTTGTACCTGTTTTTGAAAGAAATCCAGAAGAGCAGTGTTGCTTGTAAACAGAACATATGTGAGAAGGATTTAAGAACTTTTCAAAGGTGTATTGCAATTTCACCATTGTCTCTTTTGCAAACTTTTACATACATAAAGGGTTCCAAGAAATATTTTGTTTTATGTGAAGGTCTTGTTTATACAGCCTATAACAGTGGTTCTCAGCCTGTAGGTCCCCAGATATTTGTGGACTTCAGCTCCCAGAAGCCCCAGCCACTATGGTCAATGCTCAGGGCTTCTGGGAGCTGAAGTCCAAAAACATCTGGGGACCCACAGGTTGAGAACCACTGGCTTATAATAATGCATTCGTGAGTTAGATCTGTACAAGAGTTCACTCATCTTCTCTTGCTATTTATTGCTCTGATTTTGTATTTTAAGTTGGATCTTTATTTAGAAAGATGGCAAGTGATATTTGGAGATTACAGCTGAAGAGGCATTCCTGAGTCATAATCAAGAAGTCTCTTTTTGTTTGCAAATTAATTTCAGGTTTCTTTCTCTTGGTGAACTCTTTGTACTCACTTGATGAAGATTCTTAGATGTACCCTCTGTTCACTGACAGCATGAGCAGTACTTGTTGAATTTAGCTGTTGTCTTGTTTGATCAAAGAATGCTCCATCAGATGTATTCACTGGTGCTAGGGAATATTTGAGGGCAAATTTTCAGAACAATGAACACTTTTGCTAGTGAGGAATCCCTTGCAGGATTTTGAAGACCAACAGGATAGTTAGGTAGATAGTCTAAAAACTGATCTCTACATGCGCTTTTGGAGCAGCATTTAAATGTTGATGGTCTCTAATCCGTATACTGTTCAGAACTGGTACCCAAGCTTGTTTGTTTTTCTTACCTTTTTTCCCCCTTTTGTTTTGCGGTTTTCATTTTTTTAAGCCTTGGGGATGGGACTGGCTTTTTATTACTGATTTTAAGCCAGTCTAGGTGGGGGTTTTTGGCTTAAGCCAGAAGTGAAATGTTTGAAATCAGTGAAAGAAATTTAATACAGTACATGTCGGGAGCTCGGGCATGGCTGAGCCCACCGGCGTCCCTGAGGCTGCCGCGGAGGCTGCTGCCGATGCAGAGGAGGGCCCGGATGCCGCGGAGGCCACCGCCACCGCCAGGGATCACTTGGACGCTGCGGAGGCCACCACCGCCGGGGATCGCCCGGACGCCGCGGAGGCCGCCACCGCCGCCAAGGATTGCCTGGACGCCACGGAGGCTGCCACCGACACCAGCGATCCTGATGGAGGCGATCCGATTCCCCCTCCGGCGGGCGAGGCGGGTCCCGATCCCGGGGCTCCGCCCACCCTCGGCTCCGACCCAGAGGAGACTGAGGCTGTCGCTCCGCCTCCCACGTTCCGGCAGTGGCGGCAAAACAAGGAAGCGACCCGCCGGTCCCGGCGGTTAATGGAAAAGCGGCTGCGGGCTGAGAGCTCCCAGCGGTGAGCCCAGCTGTGAGCCCTCAGCCGCATGCCTGCACCGGATTGGTTGCCGCCGGCCAAGGGGGCTATTTAGGGCGGGCGCTGGGCTGGGAGAGGCATGGAGTAACAACCGTCGGCTTACCGTGTTCCTCCCGCCCGCATCTGATTCCAGCCCCTACTGCCCATGACCGCGTCCAGCCTCTTGCCAGCCAAGGACCCTGCCTGCATTTCGGGTGAAGTAACCCTCCTTTGTTTTCCGTTGAAGCCTGTTGCTGTTAAAGGCGTGTCTTGAGTTTAGGACAGTTTACTTTCTGTAACCCCTTGGCTGCTGGCAGCAATAAACGCTGTCACTCTCAGCTGTTTGTCCTGCGTCTGCTTGACCGCCGCCCGCCGCTGACAGTACAGTTTTCTCCCCTTATTTTATACCTGCAGTGTACCTGCATATAACTTTTCCCATTACAGTTGTCTGTTAGGGCAAGTGAAGTTTGCATTAAGTAGAATGTTATCAAGTTTCACACATTGTTTTATAAATGCTTACCTGGAAAATATTATCTGTAGAATGGCTTTTTGTTATGTGCCTTCAAGTTGTTTCCAAATTATGGTGCTTTTAAGACAGCCCTGGCATGATTTTTTAGGGGGTGGGGGAGACATATTTGTTCAGAGGAGGTTTGCCATTGTGTCCTTTGAGGCTAAGAGAGTATGGCTTACGCAGGTTCACCTGACCAAGTGGGGTTCAGTCCCTGGTTTCCCAGAGCACTAGTACAACAATCAAACCATTGTACTGCACTGTCTCATAGAACTGCTGCAACTTAGAAGTTGTTCCAGACAGCAGATTTCCCCCTAAAGGGAAACAAATGGACATTGAAGTGTTACAGTCTTGGTTTTTAACATGTTGATAAATTGTCCAAATGTCAAGCGAGTCATCATTTATCTTCTTTTTTTCCTTTTTTCTTTTTTGTTTTGTAAATAGGTCTCTGTTGGTGCTTGATGACATTTGGGATCCTTGGGTATTAAAAGCCTTTGATAGTCATTTCCAGATTCTTCTCACCAGTAGGGACAGGAGTGTAACAGACTCAGTAACTGGTAAGGGTTGGGTGTTTATCTCATCTTTTAAAAATTCTGTTTTAATTAAGATTTTTCAGATATGATACTTGCACGGTAGTGTAACTTCTATTGCTATGGTTAACCACTAACACTGAAGTCCCAGCACTAATATAGCAGTTGTTCAACAGAGAAAAATTATAATCCTTAAAAAATAGTTTGTAGTTGATTACAATAGATACATGGAACACAAAGACAGGAAGAAGACAGAAGTTATAATTTCTACAGAAAGATTCAAGTAATCTTTCATATGTATTTGAGATATCAAGTTATTGCAGTTGTAGGGGAAATCGATGGGAAGACTGAAACCTTTGTTGGACTTTCTAAGGGGCTGCACTCAGGCTCAAGGATACCCTGTTGTTGTCGTTTTGTTGTTAGGCAAAGACCTTTTAATTCAGGTGAGCATTTGATAATTAATCTTACTTGCTGTGGAAGGGCTGTGAAATGAGGCCCTTACTACACTACACTCTGGTAGCACTGTATTCCACTTTAACTGCTGTGGCAACATTCGGTGGAATTCTGGGGTCTGTAGTTTAATGAGGGGAGGCAGGAGCTCTCTGGCTGAGAATTTTTAATGGCCCCCAGCTGCAAATCCCAGGATTCCATAAGTTATTGCTGTGGCAGTTAAAGTGGAATATAGCATTATGAGAATGCAGTGTGATCATAGATGGTATATGACACCAGACAAATTAAAAAAGATTTACAGTTCAGGTACGGGAATGTGTTGAAAGTGTCAGAAAGAGGTGGGAACAATATTTCATATGTGGTGGTCATGTCCAAAGGCAAAGAAATACTGGAGTGAGATACATAAAAAGATGTGTGAAATATTGAAGGCTCAATTTGTAAAAAAAACCTGAATTTTATCTGTTAAACATGACAAAGGTTCTTGAGAATGCTAGCATTAAGAAATACTGGAGATTAATATTGTATATGATAACGACGGCTCAAATAGAATATGCCAAAATGTGGAAGTCTCAGCAAATACCCACAAATGAACAATGGTAGGGGACGTTTATTGAAAATAGAAATGCAGATATCGTTTCTCAGAGACTAAAGGGGAAATTGGATGAGCAGATAAAAGCAGAATGGCAAATTGTAATGGGTAATTGCTGGGAACTGCCAAGTGAAAGTGTCTGAATTTTGGTTGGAATAAAAGAGGGATAACTGTAACATAACATGAGTGGATGAGGGAAATGCAAGATCAAACATGTAAAATGATCATAGAAATGTAATGCTTAAATTTAATAAGTGAATAAAAATTGGGAAAATGAAAACTAGATCGGACTGGAAGAACAAAAACATTTCATGTAAAAGTACAATTTAAGATGATGTTTTTTATTTGTGAAACTTAATAAAATTATTTAAAAAAAAGAATGCATTGTGATAAGGAAATAAGTTGTGTTTTAATTTTTTATGCCTTATAACAGGATTTGTGCTATTCTATTATAAGTTTCCTTGAGTCCCACTTATGGGAGAAAGCTGGAATATGAATAAAATGAAACCCTCAGGGTTACAGCTGGTATTTCCAATTGTATTTGGTTTAAAGCAATAAAATGAAACCAAATGTAAGCCAGAAAATAGAATTCCATAATATAGATAGATAAATAGATAGATTTGTATTCCTGATCTATCTGAACAAAATATGCCAAAGTAGATATGATGGATAATATTGAGACAATACTAAATTTTAGTGCTGTTGAGGAGCAGAAATATTCAAATGGATAATACTGCTTTTCTTAAATATTTAAGCAGGTTATATAGATTTTCTAAAACTGGCTGATGAGCATTTGAATGCCTGTTTTAAAATTGTCTTAGAGACTTGTGGGAAGTTACAAAACTTTTTAACCAAGCTTGATTAAAGTCTACTGTCTTCAGACATGAAAACTTTTAAGTGCTATATAAATCCACCTGTTGTGTGCCTTAAAGTAAATAATTTCTTTCAAACATTGAATGCTAACATTATCAGGCAAGAAATACGAGGTTCCAGTGCAAAGTGGACTAACACATGAAAAAGCTCTTGAAATATTATCCCTGTTTGTTAACATGGAAATGACAGAGCTACCAGAAGAAGCTGATTGTATTGTCAAAGAATGCAAGGGTAAGAATTTTAATTGGATTTTGTGTTGTTTTGCAAAAATAATACAATGTGCTTTCCATATACACAGAGCTTCTGTTCCAGGTAATCTTGTGTAAAACAAAAAACATGGGGGTGCACACCTGTCACATTAATTGATTATAATGGGAGCAATGCTTTGCATGGCCTCACATTCATGTAGGGGAAGGTTGCGCCAGAAGAGGGCACATTGTACAAGCTTCTCAGTCCATATTTGTACAAATGCCAGTTTGAAGTTTAAGTATTCCTAACTTACTTTGTTAATCTTTCCTGTATTGTAGACATGGAGTAATTCATCTAGAATTTTTGAATGTTTTAAATATTAGAAGATATTAGAAAATTATGCTTGCTTTGGAGGGTTGTCTTATTATTTTGCTATTCTTGTCACTTTGAAATGTACTCTCATTCTTGAGTGTGAACACGTGTAGTTACAATGTTGTTATTCATTCTTTGTATCTTCTCTGGCACTTCTTCCACTTCTTCCTTCAAAACCAGATTTTTTTTTCTTGCACCTCAACTTGACAGCCATAGGCTTTCTGACGCTTTTTCCCTCAAACCCAGAGGTTGTGGTTTTTTTCCCCGCACATGCATTTGACACCCATAGACTTCCCTTAGCTGCTCTTGTAATTGACTTCTTCTACTCTGCTTGCTTCTGCAAGACCCAGTACCAGAAAGGAAGCAGATGTAAATATATCTGGGGAATGCGGCAACTTCCCAAACTGTACCTCTTTTAAAGTTATAAAAGAAAACCACACCCTTTTTGAAATGCACATAGAAGTTCATAAGATATGTAGATTGAGGTTGCTTGGGGAAAAGTAAAGTCACAGGCCCTTAGTTTTGAAATTATCCCCTGCTTTTTGGATGGCAAGTATATTAGTAGGGAGATAAAACATGTTTGGGCCTTTTGTGTTAGGATAAGCCTGTTGATTGAATCTATTGAGTTTTCTTTTTTTTTGGATGCTGTTCTCTTGACATTTTTCATAGATATAGGATCTATTCTTGGATATCTTCAATAACTACTTCAAAACATGACTAACTTCCTCCTCTTGACCATTCATTTCATATTTTAAACTTTTAATTCCTATGTTCTAGGTTCTCCTCTTGTGGTATCTTTAATAGGAGCATTATTACGAGATTTTCCCGATCGCTGGGAATACTATCTTAGACAGCTTCAAAATAAGCAGTTCAAAAGAATAAGGAAATCGTCATCTTATGATTATGAAGCACTTGATGAAGCAATGTCGATAAGTGTTGAAATGTTGCCAGAAAATTTTAAAGATTATTACAGAGACCTTTCTGTCCTTCAAAAGGATGTTAAAGTGCCTTCAAAGGTAAAATTCATGTTAACACAATACCAGTTTCAAAATTACAGGAATTCTGAAAACACTGTGAATTCTAAAAATGTGTTCTATGATATTTTGCAGAAATCTAGTTGTAAAAGAATATTCTTAGCCATATAGAGCCACACAGATGCTGTAATTATAAACATCTTTAAGACTGCCCCATCCTTCATCATATTTCTTCCTTATCTCTTACTGACATGGTGTTTCTTCTTCGTGGTCTCTGTGCCTTACACATTAGGAGCTTTCACACATGCGCGGTACCGTTCGGAAAATTCTAGAGCTTAGTAGCTTGGCGGGAACCCCTCCCCATGTATCCACTGAGCATGCTCAGCCCGCCAAGTAACGGTCTCTCCTCAGTTCTTTTCGTCCGCTGTCGCGTACGGAGGTTCGGAGCTTAGAGCGTTTTTCCTTGGCTTTTCTTAGCAAGTCTTTGTGGTTTTCTGACTTGGATTTGGTATTTTTGGACTTCTCTTTTATGGATTACGGATTGGCTTTGTCATTTTTGGTGCTTTTGCCCCCTTTTTCTTGGGACTTCTGACCCGACTTGCCACCCCCCCTCGTCTTTGTCGTCGTCTACGTTTGTCTGCTTTGACTTCTTCCCTCTTCTCCCGTCGGACTTCTATGTCGACCCTCTTTAAACCCTGCAAAAAGTGTGGTCATAAGGTCGCTTCTTCGGACGGGCACAGCGAGTGTCTCCTTTGTTTGGGTGAGGCTCACAACATCAGAGCCTGCCCCATTTGCAAGGACTTCACTTCGCAGACCTTGAGGAACTGGCTGGCACGCCTCAAGTCCTTCTGTTCGGAGCAGTCTTTGTCACCTCAAGACCCTATCCCAGCAAGGAGCCCGACGAAGATGTTGAAGACTCGACCAACAACCGCACTCGCACCGGCCTCGGCGGCTGCTGATCCTGCCGCACCGATGGTACCGAGCTCGGTACCGGTACACAAGTTACGAAGGATTCCGAAAGTTTCCACGGCTTCCTCGTCTGCGACTCCTGCAGAGGCCCCTGCGGGCTCGCAGGGTGCACGGCCTTCTAA
>CAOKZL010000297.1:600000-772828 GCA_948472985.1 Iguana delicatissima
CCCTCCTTGCCAAACTCTGTTAATATATTAGCAAGTTTTTTAGACCTGCCTTGGGAAGGAGCGCACTCTGCAAAGTAGTTTTCCAGTGTGTATGCCTTTAAGAGGTACAGTGGTTGAGCAAAATGAAAGTGCGTGTAGGTGAGTAGATTAGGGGGAGGATTGTTTTGATGCTGAAACAAAATCATGTTCATCTGTCAACAACTCTTGTTGTTCCTAATGAAAAATTAAAAGACAAAAAGAAAACATTTAAAATTGCTATGGGGAAATACCAGCTAAAGAGGAAATTAACTTTCACAAAAATCAGAACAAAATGCTATACCCTAGGCTGCCTCAAAAGCCCACTATTTACAGTGAGAAATCAGTGGGAACTGAAGGGCTTAGCTTCACTTTGTTGGATCAGGAGTTACATGTTTTCCGGAATGAAGATGCACATATTTAGAGAAAATATAAGAACTGACAGAAGAAATGTGTTTTACCTGACCATATGTATGCCCTACACTGGGCAATACACCTTAAGAAATTGGCACAAACAAGATTCCACTATAATATAAACAATCCAAGTGTGGGCAAAGTCCAAGCTTGCAGGATCTACATTGGATTTTACTCCTCCAAGTTCTACCAACCATGTTCAAGTATAAAGAGAGGGAGCTGGAGGGCAAATCATACACAGGTTTAGGGACAGTGGCAGCTAGTGTCTTCCATGTCAGTGGAGCAAGGAGTCCACTTCAGGTTTTAGTTTTAACTTCAAAGGAGCTATCCAAGGAACTGAACTTATTTTAAGGATAGGGCTCCCGGCCTGGATTCAAGACCCATTAACATGAAAGCCACCAGCAGTCACTTTTAGCCACATTTTGGGAAATGGTATGCCTCTGGGGTTTTTGAGAGCAAAGTTGAGTTCATAGCACAAAAAACTGACTTACAGCTTTCTTCCTTTTGGCAGTTTAATGGAGGAACAAGGACTCTATTAATAGTTTTTTCTTACTGTTAAATAATGAGGGGGAAGCAGAAACCCTGGCTGATTTGTTAGATTCCCTAAAGATCTACGAGTAGATTCTACTTTCTGCCCACTCTTAAGCTACACAAGCAAAGGACCAATGAGACAACTTAATGCTAAAAGATCACTGACTGATCATATTGGAAATCTCATTAATGGCACAGCATCTCAAAAGACCAAACAGATCGTAAAAGGGCCAAGTTTCACATTAAGTTCTATTGTACAGAGAAGAGTCTAAAGAGCTGCCTTACGCAAATCAAAGAACCTCAAATGAAAGATGAGAGAAAGGAAACTGCCTGCAAGCTGCCCCATCAACAGTTAGCACCTTGCAGCAGACTGAGCAAGACACAGATCACTTTGTCATAGGGCCTTTCCACACTGCACAGTTATAGAGCTATTATTCCACTTTCAAGATCCTATGGAATTCTGTGGTTTGCAGTTTAGGGAGAGGTGGGCATTTAGCATTCTCAGCCAGAGAGCTCTTTGGCCTCAGTAAACTACAAACTCCAGAATTCCACAGGATGTTGAAAGTGGAATAATAGCACTATAACAGTGGAGTGCGGAAAGGCCCATAGTCTTCTCCACTTCACAAGTGAGTCTTACAGTTATGAATACAACTTAACAGAACAGCCAGAAAATATAGTTATTCTTAAAGAAAAATCATGTGCACCCCATAAGATTTTGTAATTTTAGAATGAGCTATGTTAGAGTAAAATTACATACATAATTTGTTTTAAACAGTGTCCCGTTTGAAATCAACAGGCTCATGATGGCACCCAAAGCTCTAAATGTCTTCAAGTATCTCAATACTTGAAGAACCATTTCTACCAATATATCCCTGCCCAAGGACTGTTGAGTTTGTCTCCTTTGTTGCAGCAGTGGAGGCAATACTCTTGATGAGCTGCAGAGAAGTTCCCTAGCTGTGGAATAATCTTCCCTTAGAGGCCTGATTGGCACCAATACTGGCTTCACTCCGGTGCCAAGTACAAACTCACATTTGTATTAAAGCCTTTGGAGTCTAATCCGATTTCACCCAAATCTGCACATGCATGTGGTCTTAAATTGTTTTCAACTGATTTTGAAAAGTTTTTGTTTTCACTTTTCATTGTGTTCTTTATCTGTCTAAATTATTTCTACTATTTTAAATCAGTAACATTGATTTTTACTATACGTAGCCCTGAAATCTCAAGATATGGAGTGGACTTTAAATATTTAATTATATATATATACACACAGACATCTGTGTGCATTTACTGACTTTGTACAGAATGGAGACTTCCTGATTGCAGATCCAAAACAGCATAGTAAGTCAGCCACACTTATTCAGCTGTTCAACCTGAAGCTCTTATCACAATGATGCAATAGTACAAGCACAGAAATAGATGATAGCAACAGCAGCAGTAACAATAATAATAATAAAATTTGTATATGCGTATGTATTTATTATAATATTTATGTCATGCCTTACATCCAAGGATCTCTGGGCAGTATATGATAAAATCAATTTAGTAGAATATAAAATATTAACAATCATTTTAAGTAACTAAACTTTTTCATGTTTGAAAGAAGATAATTTAAAGCCTGTTAAAACCATTTAAAATAATGCAAACCAAAGTACCAATTCAAACTGGATAAAATTAGTGCTTTGACGTGATGCCAGAGCAACACCAGCACTGGTGCCAGGGAGCCTATGAAAGGAGGCACCTCATCATTGGAGTGCCACAGCAGAGAAGGACCTCTCCTGTATCTTCCCACAATTGTATTCCCCCACTCCTGGGATTAGCGTTTAAAAGGCTCATCTGCCATTGCTAATGTAAATTATACAACCCCCACATTCCAAGACTCATTAGTCACTCTGTTCAGGCTCTCTGGCAGCTGTTAGCATCTCCTATGCATTATAATCATTGAAAAGCAACTGCACTGCAATTTTTCAAAACATAGAGATTAAAACATACAAACAGCGACACATTGCTCTTTCTTATATTAATGTCTGTTCCCACGTCTAAGGCCATTTCTGCACTACACTGTTTTAGTGCTATTATTCCACTTTCAGCATCCTGTGGAATCCTGGGGTTTGCAGTTTAGGGAGGGGCTTTTAGAATTCTCAGCCAGAGAGCTCTTTGGCCTCAGCAAACTACAAGCCCCAGAATTCCACTATATGTTGAAAGTGGAATAATAGCACTACAGCAGTATAGGGCGGAAATGGCCTTTGTTTTAAATAGCCTTGGAATGCAGTAGTTCCAGACTTTCCTGCACGTGGTTAGATTATAACTGCCCGTATTGTTGTAAATGATACTAGTAATGACAGAACAGATAATTAAGGTCATTTTGCTTCAGAAATTGCAACCATCAGAATTAATACACACCAAGAGGTTGTTTCTGAAAGGACATTGGTTCTTAAATTGCAAAGGCCTTCTAGAAATCTTATAGCAAAATATGATTGATAAAGTCCATTACCAGAGTCACTGTTAATTATTTGATTTCTACATCTATGCATTTTTATTGATAGGGTGGAAAAAAGTGTTTGTGACGTAACAACTAAACTGGTTTTGAATACTATGCACCTTGACTTGGGTGAATGGAAGCCACCATTGTCTTGCCTCAAACAGCAGAATGTGTTGGGCCCTGTCCAATAGCTGCTGTGCAAGGGGCAGCAACCAAATTTGTAATGATGCTCACTTACACTAGTCACATTATAAGATCAGAATGATTATCTCAGAATAAACAGGCAGACTGTGTAAATGTGGTCTTAGTTTTTGTTTTGCTTCCACAGTGGACAAGGACCACAATGGTAGCACTCTCAGTATTCAACAGAATAAAAGCTCATTCTTTTGATGCCTTATTCAAAATATTATTAAAGACAGTATACTGTAGAAATATGACATCTGTGTTGGTCTATCACATCTCTGTTACAGTACATTTTGTTGCATCTTAAAGACTAATCTGTGTGTGCGTGTGCATGCATGTGCACATATAACATACAGTAACTGTCATGAACTAGAGGCCAGCTCATTAAATGAAAATGAATCTTAATCTAGTTCAACTAGTTTCCACAAAAATAAATCAACAGTACAAAACAACTGAACAGACATTTTTCCATAGTACAGCGTGTTTTCTCTGTCTCTCTCTCTCTCTGTCTCATTCTCCCTCTCTCCTTCTCCCTGTAAGCTAATGCAAGCAAACATTCCACCAAATTCAAACATCCATCAATCTTAAAATATCAGAACTACCATCAGGTAGATTGAATAAATCAGTACACAGGCTTTGTTTTCTTTAGTACCTCCCTCCCTCCCGCCTTTCCTTCTCTAGCTATGCCCTCAAATGATGTCAGATCTACTTAAGGCTCTTTATTATGAGAATCAAGTCCTGAAGATGTCCTTTCAGTTCTCAAACATTTCACTTCTGAACTTTGCACTTGTGGTAAATGCAGAAATAAAAAGTCTGTTTCTCATGCAAACTGCTATCTGACATGACAACCCATCTGTCAGCTCAGTACCCACCCCCACCTTTCTGTCTCATTTCACCATAAATTTCAGATAAGGCAACCAGATGATGACAGCTATGCCATGCACAGGCTTGTATACAACACTGAATACTCTCTGGAATCGTTTGAAGTGGACCAAGAGCCCAAGACTGTAATTTGGAGAACGAAGGGGCTGCTGGTGGTAGCGGTGGGTAAGGAACATGTCCTTAACACAATACCCTCACTGGCTGTAACTGAGTAAGTCTTAAAGTAATTAGAAAACCACATTCTAAAACAAATAAATACAAACGACAGATAGCTTGCAATTTTTACTGTCTATTGTTTCCCCCAACAGAATATAGTTTTATATCTTCAGCTAGCCAGACTGACCACAGGTATGGCTCTGTGGTGACTGCTTCTCTTTTTCCATTATAAGCATGCTGTACCCAGTTATATTTTTAGAATATCTGTTCATGTTGAATGGCATCCAGATATCTTAGGATTTTTTTTTTCTTGCAGCATATAAAACGGAAGAGGGAAGCTAAGTCTTGAAAATGGGATTCAGTCACTTCTTCCATATTAGGTGTGACTCATTCTGCTGCAATGCTAAAAAGCACTGTCAAAACATACTCAAAATTGGAGGAGGAGGAGGACTATAAGTGGAAGAACATGAATGTCTCCCCCACAAAAACTGAATATGCTCAGAATCCACACATACACATTTCAGTATTGTCATAATGTGTCCCTCAGATTATTTTGTGGGACCCAACCCCAATTTTTCATTTGCTACATGTTCCAGGCAAAAGTAAAGTTAACCAGACCTCAGTTCAGTGCATAACACAATTGACTTACTACAGTTGACTTATTACAGACCTGACTCACATGAACGCACAAGCAGGCATCACATACTGAGTTGTCATCTAAATTGGTCCAGCTTCTTGAAAAGAATGAAGAGGTTTTTTTGGGGGGGGGATTACACTACTGTAGCTTCGTATCCAGCAGTACCAACAGCCATGCTGGTAATAGCAGCCCCAAAATGTAACTTTTCCAAGCTCTGAAAGTCCATCCTGTACACTATTTTGAAGCAGGGGAGGCCATAGGGCAGTGTTTGAGCACATGCTGTTTGCAGTAAGTCCTGGGTTTAATCCTCAGGTTCACTACTTAACAGGAATAGAGAAACTAATATTGTAACAGTTTTGCAACAAAGGCTCAGGTGATATTGATACTATCAATCAGTATCAATATGTATTGAGCGGGCCTTGTACCACATGAAATTAGGTGGGTGGCTCCCATAGAAAGTGCCTGTTCAGTGGTGGTGTCTGTGTTTTGGTCCTTTATGTGCCACATGAAAAGTTTTTTTTTCTCCTAAGCTTTTAAAACTCATTCAGTATTCATACTGTGTTCATACCTTGTAAATACCTTCATACCTTGTAAATATAAGTATTGCTCGCTGTTAGGTTTTTACATTGTTTTTATTTTGTACCTCTTTGCTTATTTACTTATTTATTTATTTATTATTTGAGAAATATCCTTCTTTTCTTCTCAAGCAGCATAACTGTTGGATGGTATAAAAATATAATAAAGAAAGAAATGTAAATGTGTAACTAAGTTACCGCCTCTATAGAATTGCATTTGGCCTGTAAAACCTGTTTCATATCAACTGTGTAATAGTACTATTGCCAGGGTGGGAATCACAGAGTCCTCCAGATATTGTTGGATTGCAACTCCTAGCAGCCCTAGACAGAACAGTCAATGACAAAGATGCAGACAGTTGCAATTCAACAATACTTAGAAGACCACAAGATTCCCACACATTCAAAATTGAATGCAGAAAGTCCAAAGAAGTGCAAATTTAAAATCCTATGGCCTAAATCCAACAGCTAGTCCCAATCAAAGTAAATCCACTGACTCAGTGAGAACTTGCTAAGTCAACATTTAAATAAGTTGAGTCAATGTTCCCTCTATTTGATAGGTCTGCTCTAGTCAGGAGGAACAACTGTAAGCCAACACTTATTCCATCCAGTATCATTGATTCAATGTAAGTCACTGGTCCAGTGTAAGCCAATGTTTCTGTAAGATCCATTGATTCAGCGTAAGTCATTGATCCGGTGTAAGCCAACACTTATGTAAGTTCCATTGATTCCATGTAAGTTATTGATCCAATGTAAGCCACCATTTATGTAAGTTCCATTGATTCAGGGTATGTCAGTGATCCAGTGTAAGCCAACACTTATGTAAGTTCCATTGATTCAGTGGGTCAGTTCTAACCGGGACTAACAATTGGATTTAGCCACTAGTTGTATCCAGTGACGTCCTTCCACCATCAGAATAGACAGTCCTGGTAGAACACTCTTTCCTACAGTTCCCCATGCCCCCCCTCCAATTTATTTCAGGAATAGAGGGAAATTGCTGGAGAGAGGAAGAGGAAGGAAAGTCCCACTGGACAAACAGAAGTGCACCAGCACAACAGTGGATGTAGGCCTTTTTTAACAACAGACACTTGTCTAACAATATTCATGGTCCTTCATGTGCATGTGTATAATTTAAGCATGTATTGATTTCACCTACCCATGCATGCATAATACATATTGACAAAGTGATTCTATTTAAATTATTCCCTCCCCCTCCTTTCTTTTTTTTAAGGGAGGAACAAATTTTAGACCAGTACACAGAAAAGTGAAAGACACGGTGTTCTGTGCATGAAGAACAATAATATAACGTGTCTGGTGACCCAGAAAAATATACTGCTGTTTCTATGTCTGTTCACTGCATGTCTATATCAACAGAGGTGGAATAAAAAGTGAGAGGATGGTCTTTATTTTGTTTCAATCAACAAAGGCCAGACATACAAAGAGTTGCATTTTGACTATATGTGGAAATCAACAGTGAAATGGGAGAATAATATCCACTTTGACTCATCAGTTTAAGAGTTCAGCTTGCATACAAATGTCTCTAACTCCCTCACTTTGCCATAGCCATTTGAAGGTGAATGGCTGCTAGGAAAATGAGATAGGAGGTTGCAGAGCTTCATCCAGTTTTGAAACCTTTTATTTCTCATGAGTGGTCCTTCACAACAAGGGATTACAACTCTCATCTTCCTCATCTTCCTCACCATCAACAGCATTGCCACTATCAGGTATGTCAGGACTTGTACTCTGAAATACTGGAAGGGCACTAATTGAGAAAGTCTGCTCTAGACACACTTGTGTAGAAGGAGGGGATCTTAGGATCCATTCACCAAATGTGGACACTGAGGACAATACGCACACACGTGCACACAAACGTGCATGTGCATGCACACACCAGACTAATTTAAAAGATTGTTTCTTATAGGAAAAGGCAATTAGAGTTGTAGGAAATCTTACAGTAGGGTGTACAAAGTGTGATCCTCCATAGTCACGTAGGGATGGGGGTGTGTGATGGGGGCAGTTCACCCCAGGCAGCTATCATGCTCTGCTTCCAGAGCATGGACTCTGACTCAGAGTCTGAAGCACAGGGCACACCAGAAGCTGAAACAGAAGGCATGGCAGGGCCTGGTGTACAGAGAGAGGTTACAGTGCCGGAAACAGAACAGGGGATGGTGCCAGCTCCAACAGAGAGTCCTGCCTCTTCAGATACAGAAGAACACTTACATAGACCCAGCTTCACACAGCACAGACAGCAAAGAGAGACCCAGCATCACTCTCTCAGAATTTATAACCAGCAACAATCTATCAAGGCACAGCTGCGCTAGGCTTTGGGTCTATTTAGCTGGCATCCTTCCCCTCTAGGAGTTGTCAGCTTATCTGACCTGCTATCTTACTGGATGTCTTGACAAATGCTTGGATTGACCTTGGACACTCCCTTGCCGTGAAATCTTGCTGGACTTTGTTTATGTTGGACTTTATTTATGACTCCTTGCTTACTGCCTGGAACTAAGAAACAAGCTGGGAGATATTCAGTTTGTTTTGATTTATCAGCTGTTCCAGGACTGAAATAGGACAGCAACAATGTTTTTGGGGCGTCCCAGCTTGTAGCCATGCCAGTGCACCATGGCCATGCCCCATGCATCGTAACCACACCCCATGGCCCATGGCTCCACCTCCCACCCACCCCCATGCACTCCAAGCTCTGCTGCTGATCCTCCTGACGTTGGACTGCAACTCTCTTCATCCATCACCATTGGCTCTGTTGGCTAGGGCTGATGGGGACTCACTGTTCAACAATATCTGGAGGGCCACATTTTTTTCACATCTGAAGCAGCTCTGCCATACAATTTGGTAGAAAGACAAAGGCATAATTTTTCAGCTCTACAAGTTGATTGTATTTTGAGGATTGGAAAGTGGCTATTAATTCACACTCCTTCCCAGTTTCTTATACCAATCCACAGAATGAGTTCACCTTAAACTATGTCTGGGAGATGCTACATTTATGTAATGCTTTTCTGACACTCTTGATTAAGGTGAGAGTCTCTCTTCCTTTGATGAGAATGGGAGTGGGTTGGTGATTGATTAGGGCTACCCTGATGCCCAAAACCCCAGTTTTATATTTTGAATTGAAGATTTACCAATGAATTAAGATTTTATTAAGGGTGTGGGTGCGTAAATTCCCATGCTTCTAACCAGCAACTAAGGGCAAAGCAAGCGAGCATTCTAATCACACCATTAGTAACAGTGTGATTGGCTTTTTAAAAAATTGCAGGTATAGGGTCCCTATCTGACTTGGGAACAGGTAACATGGGTTGCATCTATCATTTTGCCACTTCCCTCTCATTTACTCACATGGGATCTGTCTCTTGCCCCCAATCCAAACTGCAGGCACACGGCTCTGATCCTGATCATAGTCACAGCAGCTAACAAAGGGCTCCTATCCCATTAGGGTCTCAGTACAGATGTGGGGGGGAGGGGGGAGGTAATCCTCCATTTTACAGTGTGTCTTCCCCATCCACAGCAAATCACTTTGGTTCAGATGTACCATTTCCCACGTGCAGTGGCAAAATACAGATTCATGTGACCTACAGTCTATTCCGTCAGTCACATCTGAGATGGGCATGGTAAAGTGTTTTAGAGCATGGAAAAGGAGTTGGGGCTGGACTAGAACTTCCAGATTCCCACAGCTAGTATGACCAGCAGTCTTGACAGCCAGTGGGTTCTGGGAATTTTGAAGCAAAAAAGAAACTTTTCCAATCTCTTCTTTGTCTACCTAATAAGACAGTATTGCCTTGTTACAAATATATTTTTACGTTTCTTTAAGTCCTAATCCCTGAAATTATTATACCCTCCCAAGTATCTATAATAAATGCTTCTTTTACGTATTCACCCATTCTGCTTTTGGTTATTCCTGAATAAGTCTGCCACTTTGTATTCACCTCTAATGCACTTGGCTAATATACAGCTAGTTTCCTTCTCACTATAGCTGAAAAAGCACACTTGGAAGGGGCATTGGAACAAGTATGTTGCTCAGAGGATGGCACAAATGGTGGTGTTTCACACCAAAAGTGCATCTTGTGACTGCTCTCCACTCTTCTACACATCCTGTTGCTCAACAGTAATGTGTCTGCTACAGCCTTGACCAGTTAAGCCTTCAACGGCCTGGAACTGGCCACCACATCAGATCCCAGCCATAAAAAATCACTGAGTCTCAGAAAAACACATGGGCAGACCAGCTGCAGATTCTAATAGTCATGGGGCCCTAAGCAGAAATACTGCTCAGTGAAGGGAACACCTCTTCTCAAACTGTTGTGAGGAGAAGAATGGAGGCAGACCCATGTGGGACCCTCTCCTACCTCCAAGTTGCCACTTTGTACCATTGGGTACAACTCATATCGGGAGAAGGGCTGTTATAGCCACTGCAAGGTTAAAGGGAAGTCTGGAGAGTCCCAAATGATTCTCTAGGAAGGAAAATGGGAGAACATCCCATGGGGATGCAGTCCTCCCTAGCAAAGTATGTGCAGTAGGATCCCTCTGCCATGAAGCAAAGTTAAGAGATTTACATTCCCCCGCCACACTTCCCCTTACCTTAGTATGTAAATGTGTGATATAATGGGGTTTTTTTCTCTGCCTGTTTTGTATGATGTCTCCTCCCAATTTTGCTTTGAATTAAAAGGTGTGTGTGTGTGTGTGTGTATGCCTCTACAGGAGTAAAAGTGGGGCAGGAATATTGGATACTGAAGATGGGACCAAGTCCTCATGGTAGATTAGCTTTGGACTGTTTTTGAGGCAATCAGGGGATGCTTGCTATCTTGGGGTCTCAATTCAGAATTTAATATGTTTTTGAACTCAACTCATCTCATCTCATTCACTGTGAAGGATTAAGAAAAACTATTTTGAAAGCAAATAGAATTAAAATAAAATAGTCAAAATCATAAGTAGCAAAAGATCTCCTTCAATCATGATAGTAATTATTTCACTAGGGCAGCCAACTCTTTTTTAAAAAGGGAGAGAGAGAGAATATTTTGCATGAAAACCACTAATACTCATGTACTTGAAGAATAACAGGATGAAGTTGGAAAGAGTTGGACACGGTGCCTAATATTTGGCTGGAATGTTATTCAGGCTGTGCCAGGTGGTAGAGGCTCTTGCCTAGCACTGCACGCTTCCAGAAAGCATCTGGAAGCGGAATAGTGAAGATATAACATTTTCTGCAGACTCAGAGATACAAACCCACCCCTACTCCAGCAAGCCTGGGCTATCCATATCCAGTTCAAACCAGGTCATAAAATCCAATTCCCCAAAATAACTTGAAAAAATAGATTAGCTGCAAATGGTGCGTTCTCTCTCTCTCCATCTCCCTCCCCCTCCTCTGAAGTGTAAAAAGGGCTTCAGGCTGCTGTGTATGATCTACTATTAAAGGGACATCCATATTTCACTTTCAGAAAGAAAGTAATGACATGGGAAGCTGAATTACTTGCACTGCAGTCTGGCAGTCTACAGGAGATACCTTTACAAGTCATTATCCCAGCTTTTAACATAGCTGCCAGAAAGATACACAGAAAATTTCTTTTTTATCACATGCTTTCCAATCATGCCAGCTTGTTAAAACGCAGCCGGACTATACCAGAAACCCAATCATGACTTTGAGATATCACAAAGGGGTAGCGTTTACATGGCAGGGCACAATTTGAGCTTTGGAGTAAGGGAACAATTGCTGAGGACTTTTTGTGCCATTTAGATATAGATTCATTTATTTACATGGAGTCAAGAGTATTACGAAGCCAAAGCTTCACAAACAAAAATCTAAAAGTTATACAGCTCCAGATAAAATTATATTTTAGAAAAGCAATATAGAATTCTGTATCTTCATGACAAAACACAACATTCTCCTTTAATCCCTATACACACATCAATTGTTTCAGTGTTCACAGTTGTGTATCTTATGGTCTCCTGGACTCTTCATATATCTCCTTAAGATTCAGCCCAGTTATCATTTACTCTGTACTCAGATGACAATACATGCAAGATCTTTGGCCTATTTTAAACTACTCAGACTGCTGTGTTCAGAATATGCCCTGTTCCTGTATCTTATTTGTAAAACCGTGTTTGCCAGCAGGTTTAACTGAGCTTTAGGTTAGTGCATTTATTCTGAATTTCTGCAGTCCCTTTGGACAGAAAGTTACAACAAAGATGTTAAGGAAAAATCATATGCCATGGTACTATTTTGAAAAGGGATGTAGTTGCTTTATGCATCTGAAGGGACACATCAAACAGTCTCTGCCTCAAACCTTTTTACAAAGCTTCTTTGTCAAATTCTTCATATATGATTCAGAAATTCATTTCATCACTAGAGATGTGACAAACCCCCTTGAGGAGTGATTGTTCATTTTCTGAAAGTCTATCCTAAGAGAAAAACAAAGCTCATTGAGGGTGTAATTTTTAGCCAGTAGATTAACGTTATTTTAATGCTTGTATTTGTTTTGCTGCTGGAGGCACTTCAGTGCTACATGAATTGGTAGGCACTGAAGGGGAAGCATTAACAATGATCACAAAGACCTGTTCTGAAATATCTCCAGGGGAATTAAATTCTCACAACCTGACCCTTCACACATATAAACAAGTTGCAACAGGAATGCCTCTGTTACCACACTCAGTTTCTGTAAAAATTTAAAACACCTGAAGCTGTTCTGAAACACTTTCTCATTTGTAAATTCAATTTGTTTGCAGCTTTCTGTTTCTAAGAACATCACCATGAAGTACACAAAACTCTGTGCTTGGCTCAGTTTCAGTCCCCTGTAAGTTCCAAAAACATGTGGACAGTCTCCTCCAGAAAACTTTAAGTTCTTGTTTTTGGTTTAATTTTAGAATTATGCTGCCAATTGTCATTTTTACCAAAGTACCTAGAAAAGCATTATAACTTAGATGTATCAAATACATCATTAGAGGATCACTCGTGTCCAGGAAAAGTGAAATACATTTATCACCATACTGTTGGAATATACTGTGGATTAAACATGCAGAATCCCATTCCTGGTCATCTTGTGATTGAAGAAAAGTCTCACTTTATATACCACTAAACTAGGTGTGAGGAAAGTGTGGCCCACAGTCTACAAGCAGCAACCTGTAAACCTTTCTTGTGGTCCTTCGTACCCTCAGAACACCCCACTGGGCCTCAGACCTTTGCACAGTATTTTGTGTAGACAATATAATTTTGCACAGAAATAAAGTATCTTTTCTTTAAACTATACTATAGTTGTTTTAATCTTTAACCTGCCTTGAGTCCCAGTTTTGAGGAAAAGGAAGGATATATATAAAGATGATGATGATGATGATGATGATGATGATGATGATGATGATGTAGCAAAAGACACGATTTTCTATGGAAAATACAGATATATCTCAGTTAACGAAGTAGATACATTCCTGGGCTTTACTTCTTTAACAGAAACTTTGATACCACAGGTAGAAATAACATGGAAAGAATAGGGATAGGTTCCTATGCCACAAAAAAGGAACAGCAGTTCGACATGTTTCAGTAAACTTTTTATTCAAGTCAGTATAATGCACATATGAATAGAAACAACCAGGTCAGGAAAGCCTTCCATAAATTAAAAAAATCATTTTGAATCTTCCAGTGACCACAAGAAAGCTTCTTCCAAAATGCATCCTGGAATGATTTTTTTTTCTTCAACAGCCTCCACTTATGATTTCTATTCGGATGGCAAAGTTTACAGATCTATGGTTTTCCACATGCAAGGGTAGCTAACGAGGCAGGCAAAACTGCTTTCCCCTTTTCTTTCTGTTTTGTTGCTTACTCATGCTCAGTAACGGATTCTGGAGACACTTGTTTATCTTGCCTATTGTATGTAACCCCATACCCTAGAGTAGGATCACCTACAATAGAATCCCATTCTTTTCCAGGACAAGCTTTATTGCACCATTTATTGCAGACACACCGCTGCAACCCAACAGTGAAAATCAGTCTTTCTCTATCCTTCCTTCACCAACCTCCCAGTACCAATGCTACAAAGAAATATCCACCTAGACAGAAGATAAGAAAACAGGGATGGGATGGGCTCCTATAAAAAGACTTTGTAAAGAGGAGCTTCATCGTCAGAGTCTTCATTAACTGATGTATGCCTACAGTATTTTTTGCAAATACAAACACAATGTTTTTCCTGTTTTCTCACAAGAAAAATTGTGAAATGTGAGCATTCTTGGGACAGTTGAAATTTTTTCAATGGGGTATCTCTGAGAGCTGGTGTGATTTGAGGTCCCCATTCAGCCATGGAAACCCACTGGAAGAGCACATCTTCTCTGAACTAATCTTGCCAAGAAAACCCCATGATAGGTTGAACTTTGGGTCACCATAAGTCAGAAATGACTTGAAGGCACACAACAACAACAAAATCTCATAAAGGCTGAGACATTCTCTTATTGTCAAGAGCGAGAACATTTCCAAGTATTTTTTTACATCCTTAGTGCTGGGCATCACACACAGATGATGCATCTGCAACAGTTGGATATTACTTGCATGATAGTGCTATGGCTAGCTATTCCTGATCATATATCCTTCTTTACTGTCATTGTTACGGATGATGATGTTGCTGTCTCAACAGAAAGAGCTCTCAACAGAGGATAACATACCTTCTTCTCACTCTTACAGTGAGGATGATGTAAGCTAATTCTTTGAACAAACATAATGCAAAGAGGAATTTGAGACAGAAACACACAGAGGTATATGAATAAGAAACACACGCACACACAGAGCAGCTGTAAAATGTTTGTGAAGTTTGCCTTGCCATTTGCAAAACACAGCATGAGGGAGTAAAAAAAAAAGTATATTTTTGAAACAATGCACTAATGCAGTGTATCCTTTTAAAATATGCAGAAAAATGCTTTGTTCAGCTAAAAAACACTTTAAAATTACACATTTGCAAGAGTGTGTAAGATGAGCAAATTTTAAACATCCATATAAAAAGTGTTTTTAATGTGCATTTAAATCTAAACATATTATCATAGGGTTAAAAAAATCAAAACCTCATTTAGAAAAGAGATAAGATTAACTTCTTAGGAAGTGAAAAGAAAGAGAGAACCTGAATGAAATCAAGATTGAGAAGCTGGCCTGCATAACACTGACATCATCCTCCAGTACAGTGGCAGAGCTTGGAGTGTGTGGAGGGGGGGCAGGAGGAGGGCGTGGCCACTGTGCATGGGACATGGCCACAGTGTGTAGGGAGATGGCCAAAGTGCACAGTGGCATGGCTACTGGCCAGGACACCCCAAAGACATTGCCTCCCGGGGCAAACCGCCTTCATAGCCCCCCCCGTCCCTACGCAACTGACTCTATATACAGCTGACATTGCTGGATACTTCTCCATCTCCTCTCGCCACCCCCACTTTCCGGTCAGTAAATAGGTGGCTTCAGGGGTGGGGTTAGGGAGGAAATGCTGGGTAGTTCCATCAGTTCTAAATTCACAACTAAGGGCCAGTGGCAGAGAAGTCAGCTAAACCTAGACTGTCTTGCCAAAGTGGAACAGGCCTTGAAGTATACTCCCCAGGTGGATCTGAGTGAAACATGCTGCTTTAACATTGGACCCCCAGTGCACACACACCCCACACACCAATTGGCTGCTTCTTCCCTGGCATACAAAAAGGGCAAAGAAGTCGAGGAGGAGGATGTCTCAACAATGGTGGAAGATAGCAGCTCTCCAAAGCCCCCTTAGGTGCCATAGGCTCCAATCTATCCCCCAGGTAAACCTGAGGGTCCCTGAATAGCACTACTGTTTTTCTGAATAGTGAGAGTGACTTGTGGAAGCAGCCAAAAGAAACTATAGCACTCATCAAAAACTGTAGGCTTTCTACAGTGAGCTAAGAATGGTTAAGGCCCTTTCCGCACCCTACCTTGTCCCGTAGTACTCTGGTGGCAATCCCAGCAGCAGCTCTGCCGGAAAGAGAGCACAATGGGAGAGTTCCCATCTGCAGTGGACTGGTTTCCCCGCTGAAGGAAGCACAATGGACGCGCCTCTTCCTTCCCCAGCACACCTGGGCACTTTCCCAGGCTGCACTGGGGCAGAGACTTCCGCAGGCCAAGTAAGTGCAGGATGGTGGTGTGAGTCCCACTGATGGGGAAAACCTGTCAATGGTTTAATCCGCGATCCTGCTGCCTGACAGGAGGACAGGACAGTGATGACGTCATACAGAAGCACTGTCACCCTCCTCTCCCATCCCCGTGCCAGGACAACAGTATCCTATAGAAAGGGCCTTAGTCACCTACCCATCTTGCCTACTGAATATGAGCTTGCAAGACAAATTTATTTAAGATTTTCATTGCAATGATTTTGCAGTGAAAAAGGTCAGAAAAATAAATCTTTAAAGTTAATTGTCCTACAATTTGTAACCATGTTAGTCCATTAAAACAAAAGGAAAATCAAGATATTGGCAGGAGAGTCCCCTTATTAACAAACAAAAAGTTACAATATAATTAGCAAACTTGTAGAACTTTCAGGCTGAGTCTTATTACTAAACAAAAGTAACAAAAGAAGCCTCTTTCCACAATGTAGAACATGTAAAAATGATTTCAGAATTAAAAGCAAAAAAAAAAAAATGAAAAATGAAAAAAATCATGGCTCATGAGACTGTACAAACAGAATGAGGGATTTCAGCACTGGTGTGGAAAGTACACTCAAGTTACAAGTTTGTACTGAGGCCTCAAAACACAATGATTGAGCACTCACCTCGGCTTGATATTTAAGCTATTTAGATACCACTTTGCTAACAGAAAATCATACATAATCAAAATCAAAAACATAAAGGGTCTCAATAAAATTACAGTAAAATTTTAAAAATGCAAAAGACTGTAAATGCACATAATAAAATTTCAAAAATTCAAATTGGCAGATATAAAACTTTCAAAAGTACTGACTTAAAACCCATACTCTGAAAGGCCTGTTTTTCAAGGCTTATTGAAATAGAAAGGTCTCTAAAAGATGGATTTAAAAAATCAACAATGAACCAACAAACCAACAGGCTGGCTGGCCTCCAAACAGAAGGACATTCAATAGCTTTGCTGCTACCGCTGAGAAACTCCCCAGGGCTGGAGTCTTTCCATGAGCCAAGGTGAACCTCCTGACTTAGACAACTGATTGGGAGAGATGATAGAACACAGCCATCTGTTCATCTGACATAGTTGACAGCCACCTGCAGGGCTGTCCAATGTGTGCTACTGCCACCAGGTCCACTTCCACCTCCACCCCTTTTGGACACCTGCCTGCAGAGCTTGGGAAACTTACTTTTCAGACTACAGCTTTAAGCAGAAAAACCCCCAGCCACCTTTCTGAAAAGCTTAGCTGCAGTCCTTATTTATTTATTTTATATCCCATCTTTTTCCTGACATGGGACCCAAAGCAGCTCACATCATGATTTAAACAAAGGCACTTTTAAAACATAGTGCTACAATTTAAAAAAAAAACTGAGCTAGTAAATTAAAACATCAGTATTTTAAAACAATGGTCAAATCATTTAAAACATGAAAATAACAATAAACGTACAGCCCAGACACCCCATTATAAGAACCAGTTAATCACCAAATGCCAGCCATGTAGACTTGAGTCAATTGACTTGGACTCAAGTTGGACTCAAGTCACTTTAAGAACTCGACTTGGACTCAATTCAGCAATAAATGACACACTGACTCAACTTGACTCATGACTTGTATATTTTTAGCCACAGACTTGCTTGCCCTTGGTTCAGTAACATAACACATTCATCCAGAAACCTTACAACTTTAAAAAATGCTTCCATCTCTTTTTGCCTACTGGTTACATGGTGATCTGTCTCATGCTCAAAGCTTGGGCCAGTTCTCAGAGGGGAGCAGATAATGTGTTAGGCAATGGACTTGAGGAGGGGTTGAGGTTCTGCTCAGCAGCCTGTCCTCGCTGCATATCGGAGGACCCTTCTAAAACTTTTCCTAACAGCAGAAGGCAAGACTCAGTCCCAGAGTACAAGGAAGGATCCTTCCTTCTAAAGCTTTAGAAGCTTCAGTAATTGAGAGTAAAGACAGATCTTATTCCCCATTTCCAAAAAAGCCTCCAGCTTCAGAAATGAGATGTAAGAAGAATCCTATTCCCCATTTCAGAAACTGGCTTTCAGACTTGAGACTTGACTCGAGACTTGTAATAAAAGATTTAAACACATCACTGCCAAACGTCTGGTCAAATAAAAAAAGGTCTTTGGTGGTGAAAGAAGAGCAGGGAGGGGGCTAATCTAATCTCCTATAGGAGAGAATTTCACAGTACCTTTTTGACTACAGTTCTCAGAATCTCTTAGCCAGCAGTGGCTATGTTGGCTGGGGGAATCTAGGGAACTGTAGCCTCCCCAAAGGTCATTTCCCAAGCTCTGTATGTGGCACATCCCCAAGGGAGAAAAACAGGGCATAGATATGTTTGCTGGCTCTAGAACTCAAGAACACTGTAACTGCTTTATCATGAAGCAGAAACTTTCATATGTGTTTACGAAGCAACTAGCAGCACTCCTTCGAGACTGCTCTCATTTCAGTATTGTTACAAAGGGTGAGTGAAAATGGAGAAGGAAGAGGAGGAGGAAGGGCGAGGCGGATCAGTTGGGCCTAGTGATCAGCAGTGGCCACTGAGGGGTGGGCCAGATGAAGCCTACCCCTAATGCCAGTCCTGACAGCATTTCTCCATTCCAGCCTTGCCTTGGTCCAATCAGTCCACACGAGACCTGGGAATTCTACTCCAGCTTCCCTTCCATACCTCCACCTTTCACAGATGAAAACCTGAACACATGTGGCCAGGCAACTTCAGAGTGTGATCAAGATGGCAAAAGTTGTTAATGAACAAGAATAAGTGATTTAAGATTTACAGCACTTTGCTTTTGCCTGAGCCTTCTGGGAAGAGCAAGATTCCACCCTCACTTCTCCTCTCCCTCCTGCTGAGTTAACTGAGTGCAAAGTACTTTTGCACTTTGAAGTCAATTTGCAATGATGAAGGAAGCTGAGGACAAAGGGGGAAAGTGGGTGGACCAGACTGAAACTTAAGACATTTTAAAGGCAGCTGAAAAAGCAGGATAACAGAAGATTGTTTGGGACTGTCCCTGCCAAATTGGGACAGTTGGAGGGTATGCTGTACCTCTTTCACAGCCACTGTTTAACCCAGGTAAAAGTTGGAGCAGATGGAGGGTATGCATTTCCTGTGACTGGAGGCTGGTCTTTTTTACTATGAAGCACTTCTCATGAACTGCTGACAGATTTATTCCACTGAGCTTTTGGTGCATTTTAATCTTACCATCTATAGTATTTAACTGATTTTTTATGACAAATGCGCACTGTGTTTTCAACTGTATTGAGATTTTGTTGTGATAATCATCCATCAGGAATCTTCTTAAGTTAGGACTGCAAGTTAGGGGAATCATTTTTATCAATAAGTAAAAATTATTCTTACTGCAGACATGAGGCATAATTACTTACTCTCAGCGAAACCTGCCTATAAAGTTTGTAAGAGTCATAGTTCAATGGCAGAGGGTGTGTTTTACAGGCGAAAGGGCTCAGAGTTCAATATCCAGACATCTCCAAGTGTATGTAAGAATTAAACCATGAAACTCTAGAAAGCTGCTGCCACACAATATATGCAGTATGAGGTCAATGGACCAACAATCTAGCATGTTTTGAAATAACTTCCTATGTTATATTTGTACATAAAATCATTCTTCTGGACTGGCCTTTGTCCAATCAAAAGGCATGCCAAGTTCACTGATTCATGCAGAATTTCATAGGCAATGGTTATTCTGAAGATGGGTAATTACAACCTTTAAAAGTAAACTTTTTCAGCTGTTAGAGTGGAATATGTCTCCACTTTTAATTACATGGGGTGGGAAATATTCCTCAGCTATCAGTAATACGGGAAACAGACATACAATAGAAGAAGGAAGGAAGGAACGAAAGAATGGTTTTCTATCAGTTAACACTGGCGTGAATGTTCTTTCAAAAAATAATAAAATGACTTTAAAAATCCATTCATGTTTCTTCTTTATTTCCAGAATCAAATTTAAAAGCACTCGATTCCAGCAGTGCACCCTCCCACAAAAGAAAAAAAAAAGAAGTAAAATTATTTCCATAGCAGATTTTCACTCTTAGAAGTTCGAAAGAGAAATCTGGAAAACTAGACAGACTCCATACAAATACAGTTCAGCGGTAGGTAGCTGAACTATCTATTGCCTAGATAGACAGATGGATAGAAATGGATAGATTTCTGGATAGAAATGAGACAAAAACAAAGTAGTCTGTTTTCTGGAGATTTGAACACTGTCAGTTCAGGTCCCTGAAGCTTGTAAGATCATTATTTCACACCCGCTAGGCTTGACTTACTTCTTCAGATTGAATTTATCCAAATAGTTCAGACAGAGTCTATTAGAATCATTCTATCAACTCCCTGCTCCACTTTTTGGGGTTGAGGCAAGCAGTTTAAATTGCCATGAATACAACAGCAGATATTCCCAAAGCGGCCAGTTGTTTTATGATATATTCCTTTGAACAGGAGACAGTGTAAATCAGAATATATATTATGAGTAGGTAAAACACAGTCCCTACAGATGTCCTGGTTCCCAATTACTGTACCACACAGGGGGCCACACTATTAAGTAACTACCAGTTCACTGAAAGCATAAAACTGGCATACACTGTAGATTCTGTTTTGTTTTCCTTTTTTGCCTTTTCTCGGCATGAATTGTTTAAATCACAAGTACTCGAGATTAAGGTCTCCACCCCCAAAGTACATAAATGCATGAATGGGAATCACGCAGCCCTCCAGGTATCACTGGACTGAAGCTCCCAGCAGCTCTAGCCAGCACAGTTAATTGTGAAAAAAGTTCTTTATTTACTGGCTAATTGCACATTATCATTTTTCAGTTCAGGTATAACAGTAAACCACAGGTGGGATTTGCATAGTCCCTTCAGATATTGTGTGCAGCTCCTGGCAGTCCTAACCAGCATGGCCAATGATTGTGTAGATCATTTAAAAAAAAAACCTATGGCTCATTCTAAAAGAAATGGGAGTGCCACAACATTGACTGTCCTAGTACTCTGGACAAGAGGCCACTGTCAGAACAGAACGTGGAGAAACCAAAAGGTTTCCAATAAATCACCAGGAATAGATTGCATATCAGAAGCGCAGTTTCAACTCAAATGGAATCCACAAAATTCTCAAGCCCCTCCCTCAAAAAAAAAAGGAAAATAAAATAGTGACTCACAGACCGGAAATACTCAGTATACATTCCAATTGCCAAGAAAGGAAACATCAGAGATTACTGTAGCCTTCAGACTGTTAATCTCCCATGCAAGCAAAGGGATGTTCAAATGTTACAACAAAGACTTTACCATATGTGAAACAAGAAATTCCAGATGGCTAAGCTGTGTTTAGAAAAGGAAGAGGCAGTAGAGACCATATTTCAAAGAGATGTTAGTCAATTGAGAATACTAGACCATTTCAGAAGAAAATCAGCTTGTGCATAGATTATATCAAAGCCTTTTATTATCAGATCATCAGAAATTATAGTTCACTCTAAAAGACATGAGACACTTGATTGTCCTGAGGCCACTATCAGAATTTGGAGAAACAGAATGGTTTTCAAATTGTAAATAAAAATAGATGGCAAGGAGGTCAGACAAAGGAGCATTTATTTACCCTATCTGTTCAACAGAACATATTATACAAAGCAGGGGAAACAGGGGAAGGTGATATGAAAACTGGAGGAAGGAATGTCAACTATTTAAAACATGCAGGAAACACTTTTTGCTAATATGAAACACTTGTAATTACTACTGATGAAAGTTAAGGAAGAACACGAGAAAGTAGGATTACAACTGAACATTGAAAAAACAAAAATAATGACTACAAATGATTTACATAAATTTAGTGTGGATAATGACATTAAAACAGTTAAATTTTTCTATACCTTGGCTCAGTCATTAATCAAAATGGAGGCTGTTGTCAAGAAATCTGAAGAAGACTAAGGCCATTTCCGCACTAGTCTGTTATAGCGCTATGATTCCAATTTGAACATCCTATGGAATCCTGGGGTTTGCCCACTGGCCCCTCCCGAAACTGCAAACCCCAGGATTCCATAGGATGTTCAAATTGGAATCATAGCGCTATAACAGACTAGTGCGGAAATGGCCTAAGAGTTAGAAGTGTGGCTGTGAAGGAAGTGTCAAGTGTAAAGATACACCTTTAAATCATCCAAGCCATAGACTTCCTGTTTCTATGTATGGGTGTGAAAGCTGGATGGTGAAGAAAGCTGACAAGAAAAGAATCAGCTCATATGAAATGCTGTGTTGGAGGAGAGTTCAAAAGAGGCTGTTGTTGTTATGTGCTTTCAAGTTGTTTCCGACTTACGGTGAACCTAAGGTGAACCTATCACAGGATTTTCTGGGGCTAAGTGTGTAGCACATGCCCAAGGTCATCCAGTGGGTTTCCACAGGAATTGCATGGAATCAAACCCTGGTCTCCAGAGTTGTACTACAATGTTCAAACCAACATACTATGCGGGCTCTCTCTACAGATACTACTTTTTGGCAGTTAGTAGTATCAAAATAAATAAATAAATAGGTCTGAGAATAAATCAAGCCTGAATTCTCATTACAAGCTAAAATGACTAAACTAAGGTATGACTCATCAGAAAAGCTGATAACGCTTGGAAGGTGGTAGATAAAGACAAAGACTACACTACAGGTGAATTGAGTCAACCAAGAAAGCCAGGGCCCTGAGCTTTCAAGACCTGAGGAGGGCAGGTGATGACAGGACCTTATGGAGGTTTCTCATTCATGGGCCATTTCCACACTAGACTGTTAATGCGCTATTATTCCACTTTCAACATCCCATGGAATCCTGGGGCTTGCAGTTCAGGGAGGGGCCTTTTAGCCCCCCGTAAACTGCAAACCCCAGGATTCCATGGGATGTTGAAAGTGGAATAATAGCGCATTAACAGTCTAGTGTGGAAATGGTAGCCTTAGCATGTCAAATCAAACATGATGACAAACAACAATAACAAATTGTTCATATTTGTTGTCTTTTAATGGATATGTTGTAAATTGCTTTTAATTCTACTGATATTTAAACAATACTTTAACTCTTGTATGTGAGGTTTTATTTGCATGTGTTTTAATTTTTTTTAAGCTGCCCTGAGTCCTAAGGTTGGGGGGAAAGTGGGATATAAATAAAAAAGAGGAGGTTAGTTATCTTTCAGTGACCTTTGAATCCTTTTAAGCGACTCCTTATTTGTCCCTATAGTTACATCACTAATGAAACCCAACAACTGATCTCACAGATACAAAAACATAGGCTTTAGTCATATCATTGTTCCTGAAGATCACGAATCCATGGACTTCAGCCCTTGAAACAAAGCATCTGTAGCTTCCTCATTGTTAGGAGAATATATCATTGCTTCACATCTTGCAATAGTGCTTGCTTTTGCCACATGGAAAACAATGCTTCAGATAAGAAGAATTTGTGTGAATATACTCAGAGACTCCTCTCTCAGCTGCAAGAATCCAGGCATATTAATCTCTGTGCATTTTAGGTTTAATAAATTGAAGATCAATGCTGACAGTTCATTATTTCAAATAAATTAATCATTAGCAAGTCAAACAGCCCTGGCTGTTTAAAGACTGCTCTCAAGATCTGCCTTTATAGTCAAAATCCAAGAGGAAGGGAAATTAGAGAATATATGAATTGGCCACATGAATTCTTCCTTGGTTTTATCACTTTTTAAATTTTTTTCTTTTTTGTAATCAGATCAAATGCCCAGATTTCTAGCACACATCTCATTCTAGGTCCCACTGAAATAGCCTGTGCAACAATTTCCCTTCTCCCTCATTTTCTACTTATACCCACTTCAGGATGTTTCTTGGGCAAGACTGTGATTTACTGATTTTACTAAGTGCTAAAATGGCATCTCTGGGGAATATGTATTTCCTCACCTTTTCATCCAGTAATATGATTTGTTCACTGCTAATGAAATAGACTTTTATTTTAACTAGGCTTAGTAAAGAGTTCAACAGGCAATCCCTCACCCCACTCCTTTCTGGATGACATATGGCCAACCAAAAACAACTACACACAAAAAAAAAGTTAATGTCAATTGCTTTGACAGAGAACTTCCTCCTTTTCTTTAACATGTCAAAGCAGGAGTTGATAATCCCCACAGACCTCCATTTTTCTCCCTCCTCTCATCCCAATTCTTGGTTGCCCCGGTGGTTTATCATGTCCAATTAGCCATCTGCCATACTGCTATCATCATACAAAAGAAGCGCTCTCCCTTCCACCATAACCTATCAGCAGGGCCTTTGTCCAAGCTGACAAATATGAATCAGACACCATTGTTCTTTGTTGACGCTGCTGTCCGCATATAGGCTGCCAGTTCTGATTAAAACAGCAGGAGTGCCACAGGACACTCCAGGACTCAGGATCTCTGCCAGTAACTCCATACACTGAAGTTGTATTTAGCTGTGCATATTCTGTATTCAGCCACTAAACCATACCCTGGTCAAATTCTGTTTTTGTTTCTCTTTGTACATTGAAAAATGCCCAAGAGTCTCTTTATTATTTAGTTAGGGGTTCCGATAATACAAGAAATAGCATTATACTAAGCCTGAGATGTTAACTTCCAGGAGGGATATATTCCTTGGATTCAACAGTCTCTTCTTTTTCAAAAAAAAAATTGTCAATGCAGTTTCAGGCTAATTTATAATTCAGTTTATGCTCTCATTGCACCTACACAAAGCCACAGATTCTTGAGTTCCATACTCCAACCATTACATATCTGTCTGTATACTCGCTTACTCTCCTGTACTTAAGTGTCTTCTACCTCCATTTTTAAGAGGCCTTTGGCACAGCACTGAATTCCATGCAATTTAGTCCTGCATTTGTGTTCCATGCTATAAAAATGGAAATTGTTTATTCACTGTAATATTAAATGCAGGACCTCTGTCCAAATAAAATACGAGAATAAATGCCTCTCACTTGGCCTTCAGCCATCCTGATGTTTCAAGCAATAAATTACAGGCAAATTTGGGTTAAGAAAGCCTAGGAGTCTTTGCAAATATTTTCCTTTAATACAATCATAAATACCAATGGTTACCGTACATAAATGCATCACGGTACTTCAATAAAATCAGTTTTGTATTCATATTAAAACTTCATTGGAACTCTAGGTATTAGCAGCTGAAGCAACCATAGCAGCTCCTTGATGCCTGCAACAGGTCCAAGCACACCTGCCTGAAAGAAGAATTTCTTCCATTGGACTGCCCTCCTTAAAAGGGATGTGATTATTTGCTTTAACTATTTCAAAGACAGCTTTATAGTTAAAAATTCATTCGCTCCTCAAAATTCTACATGGGGCAGAAACATCCAATAGCAGCTCTTGAATATATATTTTGACTTATGCTGACACCCATGCAAACTGACTACTCAGTTCAGATATATTTCAGAGCAGAAGTGAGGCACCTGTGGCCCTCCGGATACTGGCCCATCCTCTCCGAATACTGGCCATGCTGTCTCAAGCTAAAAGGAACTGCAGTCCAACAATATCTGAAGGAATATGACATTCATTCCCCTGTATCCATGTGTTGGTGTTTCTTATTAGATCTGCAACATCTAAAATTTTTCCTAGACTGGAATTTAAATTTGACTTTTCAACTTCATCTCCAATAAAACATCAAACATATTTGAAACAACGTCAAAATAAGAAGACCAGGATAAGTTCTGAGATTTTGCACACCACAGGTTATCAGTGGATTTCAGACAAAGCAGAATTCTAAAATATCTAATTTAAGATCACATGAGAAGGAATTTTGAAAGAAGACAAAAGAGTTTCATGTGATGTTCAAGTGAATAAACATAGGGCAGAAACAACCAATAGCAGCACTTGAACAAATGTGCTCTTGAATACAGGTTTTGACTTAGGCAGATACCCATGCAACAGCCAATCTACCTGCATGCATTGATTGTCTGCAAAGACAATATACGCATACAGCTGTTCATAAAATGTGGAACCTTGCATTTACAGGATCCCAAAACACAAAGAAAGTGCACTACATGCATACATTGTGCACGTTAGATCTCACTGCCCTTTATACACACATCCACTAACCACAATCATGTCAGCTGAAGAGTGCTCACCTGGGAAGGTTTTAGGGAGATATTTTGTTAATGAGTAGTTTTATACTGAATATGATACAATGATAAACAAACAAGCCAACTGTATTTATTTTCTGTGACTGTATACAACCAGCTCCTTATTATATACTGACAATCAGAAATGCATAGTAACATCCCCATGGCCTTTCATTCACCCTGCATCAAACTTCTTAAGCTTTTTGTCCAAATGACAAAAACAAAGCATCATAATATTCCAGCAAAATATACCAATGTGCAGTCTATCCTATAACATAGCAGGACAAAGGGCCATAGTCTTAAATTCAACACAAGATTCCTTGACAAAATATGACAAACTCCATGTCTCTTCCTCATTGAGTAATGCACATCATGAACACAGATCTGATCCACTATCAAATCTGAAAGGAAGGAAGTAAAGGCATCATGAAAAATGTTGTCCACTGTCAGAGGCAAGCAGATTAAATCAGTGCCTATGCCCTATTAAGAGTCATACAGCTCTTCTGCCTCAAGGATTTCCTCTTTGCACACATAATTTTCAAGAGCGTCTATTGATCAAACAACTTGCCCACTGCCAATCATTCATTTTCAACTTATTTAGTAATAGAAATCCCAGACACTTGTATAATAAGGAAGAATTAACAGAAGACTGACATACTGCAGATGATAACAAGAACTCCCAAAGAGAATAATTCATTGCTTTCTTAAAAAGGTAGAATAATATTCATTTCCCACTCACACATAGAAAGTATCTAATACAGATCATTTGATTTCCTACAAAATATAACCCATGTTCAATGTCAACCACGTAACAGTAATATGAGAAATGAAGCTACTTTTCTATCTCTATGGACAGAACAAATAACTGCTCTCTCCTGTTATACCGAATTTCTATTGTATTTCTGAATTTCTGCTTGATCAATATTTAAATGAGACAAATATTCTTCTGTCTGTTTTCATCAGCATGTAGTTAAAAAATTCTTGAAATTCCCAGTTAAAAAAAAAGTCCTACAGACCTTTTATTGAAGTGGAAAGTAGTCCTAGAAAGCCCCCTTCCCCTCCTTTGTTTAATATAAACATAACTTCCTTTTGTTATAGTCAACAAAGTAATTCAGACTCTGTTGTGCAAATGAGTAACTACATATAGCTCTATTTATCCAAGACTGAAAAGCATCCATAAAATCTGAATAACCTTAGGCCCACACAAAAAGGAACGGGGTTCATATATTCTTATTTACACAAAATTTCAAGTTTCATGTGTCCCACTACCTCAAGGTGTGTAAACAATAGAATTAAGAATTCATATAAAATTTTTCTCTTTAAGTGGTCATCAACTAGCAAAACATGAGCCACCTGCTAGGGCTTCATTTTTCTAAAAAAGCCTACATGCATTCACAACACAAAAAAAGAAAAGCATTATATGACCCAGACTACTGAGATACAGCCATGAAAACAGAATATATCCAGCTCTGGCTTGGCAGAAGACAAGGAAGCAAAGCAAAACACACAAGGTCTATACATCTGGGTTGGAGCAGAAATCATGCAGCACTCCGTATGTTGTTGGATTACAACTCCCAGCACTTCTACCCACTGGTTATACTAGCTAGGGCTGATGGAACTTGCAGTCCAATAAGAACAGGACAGCCATATGATTCCCCTGCCTCATTTAGATAGATAGGCCAGGGACAATTTGAGATCTTTGTTATGCTGGAACTCTTTGCCAATGTGGTTCATTTCATTCAAGGACTGATTCATCTCCAGATCATGCAGACATAACAACTGTGGTCTGATCAGGGAACCTACTTCACTGCGTAGTGAATCTGGATTAATATACAAGATGTATGTGCACTCTATTTATTGTTCATGCAATATTTAAAAAAGCATCTCAAGTATCTCTAGCTGTTTTGGGAAAAGTGGGATATAAATGATTCAAACAAATAAGCAAAAACAGTAACAATAACAGTAGGTGTTTGTATTACCACATGTAAAATTTTCCAATATAGCCTTCTTTGCACAAAGTACAAAAAGTCTGGACATTTTTATGGGCTGTAGAGTACTGATCAATATGCTAAAATTGAATAACGCTAAAAGCACTCCTACTAATGCTGGAAAGTCAGATTTCTGAAAATAGTGGGCCTTGCTAATATTACACCATGGAAAAATATAATGCGCTAAATAACAAGTTTGGCAGGCTTTTCTCTGGCTTCTGGTGAACACCAAAAACAAGATTACTAGCCAGAGGATACGTAGGACTCCCTCCTAATTATTATGTTTCTATTTATTTTGAGGAATGATTTGATTATTATATAGACACTCTACTACATCCATTAGAGGAAGGCCTCTAGCTCAGTGGGAGAGCACATGCATTATCTTCAGTAAGTTCTTGACCGTCAGTTAACCGTCTTAACCGTCAGTTAAAAAATGATAAGGTAGCGAGTGATGGGAAAGGTCCCTGCCCAGAATCAATTGTGAGGGATCCATAACTCTGCAACAAAATTAGATTTTGCATGCAGAAAACTCTGGGTTCAGGACATAGTATCTCCAGTTAAAGTACCAGATACCAAGGGATATGCCTATACAGCTGTGAATAACAGGGCCACCTTATCCATTAGAGACTTTAGGTGCAGAGCCCAGGGCCTATGAAAATTTTAGGGCCTACAAAAACAGGATTGGGGGGCTATGAAAACACCCTTAGTGGCATGTCAAAGTGACTTGGGAAGTCAAATACAAGAGAGCTAGGCCTACAGAAACCTTAATGAGGTCTTAATGAGGGGCCAGTTGGCCCCTCCCGAAACGGCAAACCCCGGGATTCCATAGGATGTTGAAAGTGGAATAATAGCGCTATAACGGTTTCGTGCGGAAATTTGGAAAGTCAGAAATGCCTGTCATCCAGAACACTATCTGGATAAGTTGTTATCAACACTTTCTACCTTTTATATTCTAAGGACTTAGAACAAACTAATTGTGGATTTGACACCTCTCACACGTCTTAGATTCTTGTCTATCCACACTGCTTAAAACAGTCAGCAGTTGTACTATCAATTTCGTTCCTCAGTATTATTATTGCTTCCTTGGGGCACATGCCACCCTAAAGAGAAAGTGGTTCAACCTCTTTTAAAGATAGTTAGATTAAATTCAACCACCATGAGCCATTACTGCCCAGTAGCCAAGTACCATATCTTAGCAAGGGACTAGAAAAAAGTGGTAGTGTCTTAGCTGTGGATGAGGGTGATTGCTTGGATCAATTTCAGTCCAACTTTTAAGCAACTTCCAGGATGGAACTTCTTTTGGGGTAACTTGAAGAAAAGACTATTATTGTCCAATCAATCTATTCACAGAATGTTATGGAGAATATATCATGTAAGATTCCATTAAAGAAGAAAAGAAGGGATAATTCTACTGAATTACGTACTGGACACATAGTGGGACTGTGTCTCTGATGCTTCTGGCTGGGGGGTGAGGAGAGAGATGCGTCCAGAAGGTACTACAGTGGGACTACTATGTCATTCCTTGGCCTTAGACCTTTGTGATATTGCAGGATTCTATTTTGTCCCATATGTATTTAAATGTCTACATGAAACTGTGAAGAGAGGTCATCCAGATGATAGGGTTAAGATGATAGGGTGCAGATGGCACACAGCTCCACTTCTCGTTAATCAGCCAAGCCTAAGGAGTTGGTGAAAATTATTGAGCTGGTGCCAGAAGATGGCTCTGATTTGAATAAGGGCAAAAATACTGGATTTTATATCTCAAAAAAAAAAAAAAAGAGGGAAGGAGGGGGAGGGGGAGAGAGAGAGTGAAGTGCTACTGGATAGAAAGACCACCAATCTGAATAGAGGCTTGAAAGCTGTTCTGGGTGGGGTTATAGGCCTCCCCCTCCCCCAGTGAAAGCAGATTTACTAGAAGGGATGGCCTTGTACCAGCCGACTCAACAGCTTTCTATTCCATCATTCTCCAAACAGGGAACCCAAGGCAGCTGAAGAAAGCAAAGCTAACTTGAGTTCTTTACCATTAGTGGGACTGCCTTTAAAGATGGTTTGAAAATTCAGTTGGGACAGAATGCTGCCACCAGGACAATAGTGTAAGGTGGACATGGGATGAGGAATGTCTATTTCATGAGACAGATATGACCTGCATAAGCTCACTAGTCAGCCTGCCAGCCCCACTATGTTGTTGTTCATGCATGCATATAAGAGAGAAAGAGAAATAGTGAAATCACACTGAAGACAATGGGATTGACCAAACGTACTTTGATAAGTAGTCCTACAAGCTGTGAATATGCAATCCACCACAGTGCTTTCCTGGAAATATTTTACATTAAAGCCAAAAAGGAATTCTTCATCCAACCTCAACAGATTACTCATTCCGCCTCATCTTAACTGTCAATTCTGCCTCATCTTAACTGGCAACCAATTTGTTTCTGGACTCAGTTTAAGATGCTGCTTCTGGCCTTTTACATGCTAGATGGTTTGGGATCAGCTTATCTGAAGAAGTGCTAACACCCACATCTACATATTCGGGCTGTAGAATCTGTTCCAGGGGCCTTGTTCTCTGGCTGTATAAGGAAAGACCAGGTTGACAGCCAACAGAAACAGAGCCTTTTCAGTAACCACTCTGCGTCTTGGGGAATTTCCTTTTCAAAGATCATAATCAGCAGCTTCTTGAAATTGTTTTTAATCAGACTCTAACACAGAAGTAGGCAAAATTTCACCTGCTTGCTCCCCTGGCTGCACTAGCACATCAGTGATGTGCTAGAAGTGACAACATGCTATTTTCCAAGGTTCTTTGGGCACTTCAAGGGTTATAAAGGAAGCAAATAGCAAACTGCCACATTTGTGAGAAGTTTGGGTATGTTTTCAGTAACTGCTTCAAAATTACTCAGAAAAAAAAATCAGGGTCAGAGACTTTCATAATGCAAATATCAGATTCAGAGAAAGAAATTTCCTCAGCCAAGCATGGGGAGGAGTGAGTTCAATTTCTCTCTCCATGTGCACTATAGTCCTCATAATTATTCCCTCTCCCAGTTGGTGCTATTTTGTAATTTTTTAAAAATATTTGCATGTTAATGCAAAGATGTGTTCACAGGGAACTTGGCCTTGTAATGTAATTAAACAATAAGCAGAAGTTAACATCAACCAGGGTTTCATATCACTCAGATGCCAATGTGTGCAAAGTGTGACCCTGGGGCCACATGTAGACCCCAAGGCTGCTTTTGTGGCCCTTGACTCCTCCAGATTCACTGGACTGCTGTTCTTTAGCCAAAAGAAGAAGAAAAAAGAAAAGAAAAGAGAGAAAAAAGGAAAAAAGGGAACAGCCTCTCCTGAAAGGCAATCTTTTACATAGGTTACATCCCACTCTTCCTTTAATTAATTTTTTAAAAATGCAAAACCATAAGTGAACTTCTATATACTTTCAAGATTTGATTGGGTTTTCGATCTTTTGGCAATTTTGGCAGTCTGTGTGGCTGCCAGGCACATAAAATTGGCCCCTGGACCCACCACAGTCACCAAACCCCTTTCAAGCTCAGGAACTGTGTTCACTGTCACAGCTCAATCCTGGAAGAAGAATATGATAAGGGATGTTTCCAAAATGTATAATTACCTGATTAAATATATCACTTTGCCTAACTCATAAGACTCAATTGTATCACAAAGCAAGTGCCATTTCTTCAGAAGTTCTTTTCTAGCTCTCAGTGCTAAAACAAGATTCTGGACATATACAGGTCATGTGTGGTGGACAAGGCACTCAAAGCTGGCTCCTTTTATATACAAACACATTTGTTTTTGTTGTAATCTGCCTTCAAGTCAACTCCGACTTATGGCAGCCCTATTATAGCTTTTTCTTGGCAAGATGTATTCAAAGGAGGTTAGCCACTCCTGCCTTCTAAGGATGAAAGAGTTTGACTTGCCCAAGGTCACCCAGTGGGTTTCTGTGGCTGAGCAGGGATCCGAACACTGGCCTCTTAGAGTCCTAATCCCACCTACAGACCACTACCCCACAGTGTATAGCTCCTTAATGTTATTTCCTTGTTCCAGATGAAGATCTGGTTGGTTACTGTGAAGCCACATGACCTACAAAAGCCAGCTGAATTTTACCCTGATTCACAAAAAACATGTGACAAGACACCAGACCAAGCAACATTCTACTCGGCAAATACCTTCTCTACCTTCTTCAATCAGTTCTTTTGATTTGTGAGGTTGTAATCAAACATGCAGATACAAGACCTACTCTCCATGTCCAGAGACTAAAGACACGGAGCAGTCGATTCAAACTGCAGGAAAAGGGATTTCACATAAACATTAGGAAGAACTTCCTGATGGTAAGAGCTGTCCAACAGCGAAATATGCTTCTCTGAATCTGCTGGAGTCTCCTTCTCTAGAGGTTTTTAAACAGAGATAGGATGGCTGTCTGTCAGGAGTGCTTTGATTTTGTATTCCTGCATGGCAAGGGGTTGGATTGGATGGTCCCTGTGGACTCTTCCAACTCCATGACTCTTGTTTCTAGTTGTGATTAAAGTTAAACAATGTGGACAATATGACAATATGTAAGAATACCTATTCATCAACATTACAAGCCAGTCATGGCCCCCAGTTTGTCCTCTACCAAATTTTTAATCAGAATGTGCTAAAATGATTGCACATAGGCTTTCTCATAAGGAAAAGAACAATGTTTCAAGGCTTTAAGAAATAAAAATACTCACCCTATAATATTATACATCACCATGTGTGACATGTAAGCGAATGTAGATTTTTATATCCAATGATAATATGCAAGAGTCCATACATCCCACAAATTGGCAAGCCTTTGTTCCTAGATGGTACCAACTTTATTACAGAGTCTGTAGGCAATTACAGGTTGAGTGCCCCTTATCTGGAAATCTGAAACCTGAAAACCTCCCAAAATCAAGACTTTTTGCTACCAGCCACCTGCTTCTACCTTCAAAGTGGCAGCAGCAACCTTGCTCATTTGTCTCTGTGGAACACCACAGCAGCCACCTTGAAGCAGACAGCTGGCAGCAAAAAGAGCGAGACTGAGGATGTGAGAAACAAATGAGCAGCAGCACCACAGCCACCACCTCAAAGGCAAAAGTAGGTGGCAGGCGACAAAAAGGGAAAGACTGAGGATCTCTGAAATGGCAGGAGGTATGGATTCATGCTGAGCACTACACTTGGATTCCTGCCATTTCACAGATCCTCAGACTCACTCTCCAGCCTCACATCTCATACACAACCCATGTAGCAAACAAACGAGATGCAGAGCTATTCCAAAAAGGTACTATATTCCAAAAAACAAAAACAAACAAACAAATAAACAAACAAAACACTTCTAGTCCCAAGCAGGCATATAAGGAAGGCTCAACGTGTACCAGTGCAAGGTGAGAAATGAACTGGACAAATAAACAAATACGATGAGCAGAGATGTGGCTGCTCTTATACCTAAACCTGTTGCCGTCGCCTCCCTTCTCTTTCCCAAGGCCCAGAAACTGATCTTCAAGAAGGGAAGAAAGCAGTTGATGCAGTGGTGAGAAGGGAGCAAATGAGTGTCATTTCTAGCAGGAGTTGGCTTTCGGGCTACAAGTCCCAGATTCCACAGCAAGCAAAGATGATTCCCTAGGTCCTGGAAGTACCTGCCAGTACACTCCAGCCCTCTTCTGCCCCAAGGAGAATTTTTGGGCCTTGCAGCTAAGAAATTAAAACCAGAGGTGGCAGCCAAAACTGTGAGCATCCTTGAGCTTTTGGAAGTCTTCAGCTGAGATTCACAAAGGCTTGACCTCCTTTTATGATGAACAGTGAAATACTGGGGCATCTCTGGGGGCTCCATAATCTTCTAGCCCACAGACCACTGTCTGGAGAATGGAGAAGGTGGCTGAGCATGCAGACATTAGCTGATTTGTGACCCAAAGAACTCAAGGAAGGATTCATGATCTAAGCGTGATGCTACAGTCTCATGACCTCCAATGCTTTCTCTCTGTTAACAGTGGAAATTTTCATTTATTATTATCTCAGAATAAAACCAAGGCATGTGGTTGTTTATGAATGCTCTCTGTATTAGACTTTCTTCCTTGAATACTCTGTTGACTGCTCCCTTTCCCCTGCCCCCATTTCTGGCATCCATTAATACTGACAACAGCAACTCCAAGCACTCTTGGTGCAAGCATACACAAAGCAAAGAGACAAACAGAACAAGGAGCCTCCCTAGATAAATGGATTTTTCCAATAAGAGTTATTTGGTTTTGCCAAGCTTGGGCCCACCGCCAAAGGTCTAGTGCTCTCTCACATTGCACACGCACTCACTCATGCTCTCTCAGTCTCTACAAACAGATGATACTTTCTGTGTCTTTGAATTAATAGTAGTTCTTGTGTAGAACCAAAACCATGGGGGGAGTTTCCCACCTAATAAGCATGCACAAGAGTACAACAGAAGTCTCTCAAACTTGCTACTGCCATGAAAGGATCTGAATGCCAAGAAAACTTCCAGGAAATCCACAGGAAACCTAAACAGGATTACTATCAAGATTATTTTGGTACAACGTTTCTGGTGGTGTAATCAGAAAAAGCAAACATCTGATAAGATAGTTATTTTTAGTATCACTGAATAGTTATTAGACCTTTTTAGAACTCTGATATAACCTTTCAATGAAAATGCAACAGTTGACGGGTCTTGTAAAAGTGTGGTGGGTGTGTTTGGTCTTGAGAAAATGGTTCATAAGGTATCCTTTAACCCATTCACAGTCCCAATGGTGCTTGCAGGCCAGAAAACCATGCAGAATCTATAACTGCTTTCCTTGTAGCCCTGTTAAGGTATCAACAGGCAAATATCCATCAGCACCATGTGGCTCATGAGATACACATGCAGTCAGACCTTATTATACTTATCCTCTGAGATCAAAGCATATTCACATAAATGGGGTGCAGCCTTCTGTGGAGGACAGCCAGGGGGCCTGTCATGGATCTGCAGGAAGAAACTTCTTGAAAAGTGTGGGTGATGATGCGATTGTTCTGCTGTGGCTGGAGGAACACTCCACATGACTGATGATTAGAAATGAAGTGAGGCAAGAGGGAAAGGCAGCTGGAAAAGCAAAGCAGCTATAGGAGCAAAAACCAGACCCAGTGTAGCAGGGTCAAGCCTCCATCCAAAGAGAGCATTTAATCCTTTACAATCTTTAATTAAGGCTCCACTGACTTGGCTGTAAAGCTCCCCCCTCCCCTCCCCATGTAAGGTCTGCTAATGGAACTGGGGGAAGGGGAAATTTTCTTGTACTTTCATCAGCGCTAAGAAAATAATTTAAAAGGAAACATATGGGTCTTTTATCCATACATGTGTGTTTAACAATCACCCCTCCACCTGTGTCCCTCTGGACAAGGCTCCTTGCTTTCAGGCTTCTACTATATGTTGGCACCCTCCTTTGAACCCAGAGAGCAAACGCCAGTATCCTTTATTCTGAACTACATCTTGAAATGTCCTTTGGGGTGACCTTCCAGAAGGTATGACCCAAAAGTTCATAGCAACAAAAGCCATACCCTTCAAGAAAAGAAAAATCCACACCAGTTAAGTCCTTACATCGCACATTCATGCAAACACAGACATACACAATAAAAAAAAGTCCACCAATATCAGCAGGAAGCAAGGAAGGGTTTATTCTCCAATTTCATCACATACCATCAAATGAATTTATCATACAGTTAAGAGGTGCAAGAAGAAAGAGAAATGTTGGCATATTTACAAGCATGCCATCCACTGAAAGTACAGCCTGGGTACCATGAGGTTAGGAAGGGAAGGAGATCAAAAACAAACTCCACAATAATTAATGATGGCTGTCAGTTACTCTCCTCCACGCCCACAGTTCTTAGGCTCCTTAGAGATCCAGATAGATAACATATAGGCCATTTCCACACTAGGCTGTCAGAGCGCTATGATTCCACTTTCAACACCCTATGGAATCCTGGGGTTTGCAGTTTCGGGAGGGGCCAGCCAGCCCCTCCCAAAACTGCAAACCCCAGGATTCCACAGGATGTTGAAAGTGGAATCATAGTGCTCTAACAGCCTAGTGCGGAGATGGCCATACTGTAGGCAGCTGCTCTAAAATGGCTAATACCTAAGCCTTTGGCTCTATCACTAGACCCAATCTATCCATCAGCTGAAAAGGCGTGTTTAGAAGCCAGCATCTCGCCCAATCTACTGAACACACACACATACACACACACACAACCACTTAGTCACTCCTTCGCTTTGATGCCTGGAAGTGTGGTGATTAAGGGGAGTACATTGGTGTTTGGAAGAAAATGAAATGATAAAGAGTTGAGGACCTGGAAGCGGGTGGGGCAATGGACGGGGTGGGTCACAAGCAACCAAGCCCGCTCTTAGATTTCTCAAAAGTGATCTCGAAAGATCGCCTGGTTTCTAAGGAGAAAGCAGAAAGAGGATGACCCACCAGCCACTCAACCAAAGAACACACACAAAGGCAAACACACAGAGACTCATACATACACACACAGAGAGAGAGAGAGAGAAGGGGGGACCAGCAAGAGGAGAAGAAGACAACAAGAAAAACATCAATCTGCTTCGCCTTGAGCAACTGACTGACAGCCAACAGTTTGCCCCCTCCTCCATTTCAGATCCGTGCAAACAAACCACCGCACAACACACACAAAAGCATCCTCCGTTTGCTTGGAGACGGCGGCTTCTGCCCCGAAAGTGCCTGCCTCTCTGTCTTGCCGGGGGAGGGGGTCCGTGTAAGACAGTGGTTCTCAACCTGTGGGTCCCCAGATGTTCGTGGACTTCAGCTCCCAGAAGCCCCAGCCACTATGGTCAATGCTCAGGGCTTCTGGGAGCTGAAGTCCATGAACATCTGGGGACCCACAGGTTGAGAACCACTGGTGTAAGAGAAAAGACTGAATATTTTGTGTGGGGGGGGGATGTTTTTACAATAACCACCAAAAGGACACAATGCAGGGCGAGACACGGAAGGGGGACACGAGGACGTGGGGATCCCCAATTAGGGACCACATCCACCTTTTGGGGCTCCCGCCCACGCGCCGCTTCCTCCCCCCTCCAAAAAAAACACAAAGGGAATCTTAACATCGCACGCGCCGCAACGCAAGCCACCCTCGGCTACGCAACACACACCGCCGACTCTCGCCTCCAGGTCTCGCCAGGGCGCTGGCAGCCCCGGCTGCGACTCCCTCCCGCCGCCCTCCCCGCCTCCGACCCGCCGCCGCCGCCGCCGCCGCCGCCGCTCTCCCTCTCCCTCTCCCGCTTCCCTTTACCTGTTCGGAAAAAGGCATCCACCTCCGAATCGGGAACGGCCCCTTCCTCCGCCGCCCCCTCGGCGGGGTTCATGGCTGGTGGGCTCGGGGTGAAGGAGGCTCACGGGCAGCAGCGGCGGCGGCGGCGGCGGCCGGGTAATATCCAGTGAGCTGGGGAGGAGGGAGAGCGGGGAGAGGCGAGGGGCGAGGGAGGGAGGGAAGGAGACACACACACGCCGGAGGGAGGGAGGGAGGGAGGGAGGACAGTGGCTGAGTGGCTGGGTGGGTGGGGAGGAGGAGAAAAGAGGGATGGTGGAGGAGCCTTCAGCAGCCAGCCTGGGCGCTCCCCATCCCTGCCAGGGTGCTGGCTGAGATCTGCCGCCGCCGCCGCCAGCCCCGCGGGGTAGGGGGTCTCTGCCTCTTCCCCAGAGGCGTGAACACAGACACACAGAGAGCGGCGAGGAGGAGAGCGAGCGAGCGAGCGAGCAACCAGCAGCGTGGGCTCACGCCGTGCCCACCCCTTCCTCTTCGCCCTCTCTCCCTTTCTCTCTCTATTGTTCAGAGCCCGCTTTCTCTTCGTGCTGTCTCACACCCCTTCCTCCGATTTCGCCGGCGGACCCCCAACACACACACACACGTACGCATACACACAGCCCGTCACTTGTTTATTTCACATGTGATCCTCTCCCTGTCCCCGCCCCCCTCGCACACCCACCAGCACCCCGAACTCAACGCCCGCCCACCCCCCAAACGCCTCCGGGGTGGGCAAACACAGAGATGACAGCCCAACGTTCGGAGCCCGAGGGCCACCGGGGCCATTACTGGGGGGTCTCCCCATCGTCCTCTGCAGCAGCCGCCCCCGCTCCACCCCATTTTAATTCTTTCATTGTTCCGACTAACAGCTTCGGCAGGACTTCCTGAAAAGCCGGGGGAGAGGCTGGGAGGCGCGTCGGGCGGCGGGGGGGGGCGGTCGTGGGGGTGACGCGAGTCTCGGTGCGCGGCCGGGGACGGGGAGCGCCCCGCGCTCAGACCCAAGAGAGGGGCTTCCCGTCTGGCCGGCGGCCGGAGCGCGCGGGCCACCTTCCACCAAAACAAGGGGACCAAGCCCCTCTCCCTCCCTCCCAGCTCCTTTCCCACCTCCCTGCTCCAGGCGTGCCCGCCCGCCTGGTTGGCCTCAGGCGATTCACCTCCGCGTGCCCTCTCTCCTTCCAGAAATAACCATTAAGAAATCGTGCCCTGGTCCCTTGGCCGGGAGGATGAAATGCAAGCAAGAAGCACGGCGGGGGGGGGGCCGTAGGCGAGGGGGCAAGGGAGCGTTCAGGTGCGTGAGGGATGCCGCGGGGGAGCCGCGGGAAGGGACCGGCCCCCGTTGAATTTCACGGCGCGAGGGGAGCGGAGGGGAGCGGGGGAGGGAGCGCGGCTCCGCAGACGTCACTCGGGTAATTGCTGCAGACTGTAGTATCAGTTGGTTTCCAAACAGTAATTAGGGGGCTTGACAGTTTCCAGAATAGGACTGGAAGTTCCATTTTTGAAGATGCCCGAAAAACCTTTGTGTGAGAGGAGGAGAAAGCGGAAACTGAAGGGAGAGGGAAAATACAGGTTTCCAACTATTGATTTTTCTCTCACCCCCGGAAGGCAGGCTACTTCCAAGATAATGGAAGTGCTTTGCATCTCAGAATCTACAGAAAGAGCTGCTTCTGGTGTTTCTACTCTGCCATGGTTTATGCCACTTTCTATTTACTTCAAGTCTTTTTATGCTGCCAGATTTTGGGGGAGGTGTGCAAGAAACAATAGCATAACAAGAAGCTGCATAGAACAGTGCAGCTCTGAAACATGTGTAAGGATAGCCAAGCATTTTAAGGCTTGTAGAATGGGGGTCAGGTGTACCTTCCCAAACAGGCAGGCATCTCAAAGCCAGGGCTCCAACCAAAGTGTAACTACTGGTGGGGGAAAGGGTAAAGACATTGCTCCCAAATAAGAATTCCACTCCCCCATGAAATTTACTTTCATTCCTCAAATTTCTAGCATTGCACTGAAAATAATTCAACCTAGAACTCTTATATTTGTGGGTTCACATTCCTTTGGTACCTTTGCCTGCCTTTTCTCTTTGGATGCCTAAATCATAATTCTAAATGCTCAACTGAACTTTTTAGATACTGACCTCATTTCGACCCACCCATCCTCCAATAGCTACACCCCAGTTTCAACCTGATAAGGAAGGCACTTGGAGGATGGCCTCAGCAGAAGATCGTAAGACACATTTTTTTCCTAAATTTTTCACTCTCACTCTAGATAATTAAGTGGGTTCCTTTCCTCCTAAAAGCTTTCAAGATGATGCCTTTAGCTTTCAGGAAGATCAGCTGGGGCTTAAATGTTGCAGCTCAACAAGGCCAGACATCTATGTGAGCCCTTCATTACAAAGAAGCACAGATGCATATAGAGTACTTGCAATTACTTGTTTGTTCAATTTACACTCCACCCTTCCTTGTAAAAGCACATTAGAGAGTTAAAATAATAGAGAGTTAAAATTACAAACTGACAAATGTCTGAAACCATGAATTACAAACATCTACTGAAATATAACAGAAGCAATTATTGAATGGTATATGCCCTGAGTTTGTGTCCATGTGAGTGACTGTTCTGTATATTTGAATTTGAAACTTTTGGGATATCCTCTAAGGTTGTTCAGCTGAAATGTCACTTGTTCATGCTCACCCTCACATCCTTTCTTTCTGCCAGTTAACACTGAGAAGGTACTTCTTTGTGGAGTAGGGATCTCAGTACTTGGCTATTTTTGCTTATGTTATTCTGTAAAGTTCAAGGAATGTAGGAGATGCTTAATAAACAATTTGTTATATTAACTAGCAGTATAAAGGACTTATACAAGACATTCCTTCATAAATACTGCACCCTACGTGTAAGTTCATGATATATAAGTTTTGGGGGTTATTGAATCATTGAGTTGGAAGGGACCACACAGGCCCTCTACTCCAATCTCCTACCATGCAGGATTACACAGCTGAAGGACACCTGAAAAGTGCTGGCTTTCCAACCTCTGCTTAAAAAGATGTACGATTACAGAACACATAGAGGAAACTATAATATAAGGGATGTTACTATTTTCTCTGTTCCTTATTTTGGCATACATTACTTTCCTGCTATATGTGAAGAATCGCTTCTTCCAGTCTCTGTAATGATCCTGGCCTACTCAATAAGGCAAGTTCCATTTTACAGTGCCCCCATGCCCTCCAGATATTCAGCATATAAGGTTGTACTCGACATTTTATGGCAACTTTGGCAAGTGAATATACCATTATAGAATTTTTCCCCCAGAAGCCCAGGCCAATATTTACGGATTTTGTATTACATTTTCAACAAGATAGGGTTATTTATGGAAGCCTTTTAAAAAGACTTTTGTACATGGTTTCCCTCTGCTGTTTGATGAAAGCTTTCATACTGCCATTTTAAGCATTCCACAATACAAATCACCTTTGGTTGATTCTCTTGATTTGGCACTACAGCTGTATAGCACTGAGATTGGTCTTGGTTACATCTGAAGTACCTTAGGCTAGCTATGGACTGCAAGCACAGCAAAGTTTGACCCTGAGCACAAGCCCTCACATGAAACTTCATAGCATTCCCTACAGGGCATAGTTAATAGTCCTGACTTTGAGTTGAGGACCTGCATACATTCATTTTTTAAAAAAGAAAAAAAAAATCCTGCTACTCTTTTCCTTCATTCTCTCTATTAGATGTGGGCTAGCGATTAGAACCAAGTCCCTGCATCTAAATGAATCTCCAGTCTTTTCCAAACCCATCTGAAGGCTCATCATGCTTCCAGACAAAAGATTCCAACTGCTAACACTGAAAAGGTATTGTACAGCTATTCCATCTTTTTCTTACTTAATGGATGTTTTTCTGGTGAGGAAAAAAAGGTGGACGAGGTAGTGTGAAAACACAGGAGGGCTGCAAATTGAAGATAATGACAATGTCTGGACCTCCTATGAAATCCTGTGAATAAGGCAGCACAATTGCACAGTAAATGCCTTGTTGTGAAGCATCACTAATCATTCACTAATCATGAAGAACAGCCAGAGTTCTTTTTATTCTTTCCAAGGTTTTCTGTACTTAGCTTACCTTTCCAAGGCCCTTGGTGAGTTAACCAATTTCCAAAGTGTGATTTAAATAATCACAGCTGGGAAATAAATGTCATCTCAAGCCATTAACTGATTGGAATGAACACATATGATGCAACATGGTGCTTTTGAGTGATAAAACTGTTGCTGTTTGTCAGCACTTTTATTAGAAGGAATGCATCATCCCTGGCAAAACTGGTTTGTCCTTGTGCAAAAAAAAGAATAGATTTGACCATCACCACCACCCAAGAAAACAAGACATTTCCACTCTAGCTTCACAGTAAGCACTGCATCCCCATCTCCAGAAAGAATTAGAGAGAAAAGGACTCTCATGTAGGGAGAGTAAAAGGCCACCACCTAGTGGGATAGATCAGCAGAAAAAGATACAATTATGCACTTTGTGATTTAAAAAACACAAAATCTGACATATAATGTACTTACTACATATTAAACAGATCTGAATATTAGGTCATAATTCTTTTGGTTTCTTGTGATGAGGTTTGGTCTCCTGTCATCCTTCTATGCTTAAGAAAGCACTATGAGGATCTGAGGTCCAGTTATGTCTTTGTTGGCGGTTTTATTTATTACCTAGGTGCTCTCTTACAGATCAAACAGACCTGTTCTCTTCACAGAATCAGACCCTTATCAGTCTTGCAAGACAGTATCACAGATAAATTAGTCTTCAGCTGAGATACACTTGCCCTAACCAAAATAAGTATGAAGGTACAGCTTTGGCTATAGGCTTAGTCTGCTTTCTGCCAATTCCCACTCACTTTCTCAAGCCCTCTTCTTCTCTCTTCCAACCTCACCCTCAAAGGACAGGAGCTGCCTGTTCACCCACAAAGGATGCAGCCACCATCAGATCTTGGCGTTTCCAAGTGAGATGGAACAAGCCTAGGTGGAAAGGCAGCTGGAGAGTTGAAAATTCCATCCCCCTATTCTGGGACTTCCCCCTCCAATAAAGTCACTTCTTTTGCTGAGGAACTCTCTTCTTCCTTGCTGCTAGATTATTCCCTTTTCACTCTCTCCATGACACTGAAGTGGTCTCCTCTCTCCCATATTTCCTGCGATGGAGGCTTTCACTCACACCAAGCAATTCCAAGTGCTCTCTCCTCTCACCCTTCACTTCCACTGGGTTAGCTCCTTTCTTTCTGTCTGGCCCTTTCTCTGCACTTGCTTCTTCACCTTCACTGTCTCTCTTGTCTCACTTTTACTCTTTCTCCTCCCACACCTACTTTTTCCTTCTCAAGTACCCCATCTTTGTTCGCCCTATATGGACCACTCTCATAGCTGTGATGTCTTCCAGCCCTCAAGCACTGGCCTGGGCACTGCAATGTCCCAAAGTCTTTGGCAACCACTCTGCCATCCCATAATCCCAAAGATGAAGGCAACTATTTTTCATAGACAACTGCCTTGTAAAACAAATGAGTCTGAATCTATTTGTTGTATATTATATTCTGTGTTTAAATATTACATTTTGTTCAAAGATATAGTCTCAGTAAGATGTGCAGTAAACCTACCCATTAATATTGCTGCATAAAAAGGAGGAGGGAAGGGGGATTAAAAAGGAAGAAATGTGGCAATAACACAGCTACTTCTTAGAAAATTAATATTGCTGAAGATTGAGTTCCCTTTATATCACTTTTATTTAGTATATACATTTTGGTACTGTTTTGCATTTCTTTAAACTAATAAATACTTATGATTTACACTGAAAGAGTTATCAGAAATATAAATAACATTCATATCTGTAGATCATTTGTCAATCCTTGTATCAAAGTGAGATTCAAAAACAGAAAATTAAAATGAAGTAACATAAAGGCAACACAGAGCTGAACACAGAGTTTTTTTTTAACTTTGCTGATTAAACAAGTTTTAATTTTAAATAAAAATGTCAGTGCCCTAGTTCAAGTCCAACTTGATCGTTAACAGTGAAATATATCACATGTCATTGCCAAAAAACAATCTTTTCAACAAAAGCACATTGTGGTACATGGAAGCTCAGTGGGTTTTTTGCAGTTGCATCACTTCTTGCAATCCTTGAAATGCAGGATATCAACTCTTCGCAGGTCTTACCTGCTGCAGCAGGTAATGTTGCCTGAAGTGGTGTCTGAATGCCATTGTGGATTTAGTCTAAACCCATTTCATTGTTACTGAAAGCTCTGCTCTCAGTAGAATTACTTGCACCCATGTATGACATCCTTGGTAACTGGCCCTCTTAACACGTTCCACTAAAGCTGCCCCATAGCTGGAATTAATTGTACAAAATTCTTCTTTGCAAACATCTTCTTTCTTTCTCCATATATGTTAGTAGTTGTGCTTGTTCAGTCATACCAAAGGATCACAAATCTTTCAAAATGCAGGAGAAAATACCTTCTAGTATCATGTTTGTGCTGACAATCCCTTCAGTAACGTAACTGTTAATTCCTGGAACATAGTCCAGACATACCAGGAAATTTTCTTACCATGTTCAATAAGCCCAGGCACAGTGACCTTCCAGTCAGAGCACAACACACAGGGTACACCTTATCCTTTTTGTGGCTCTAGACCAGCTGCCATTTCATGGACTATTGGGTACCACAAGCAATTTTCTGTTCCAAATGCCAGTTATAGCTTATTCCCTGTCAACCATCTGAATATGGATACTGTGGTATTCATGTTGAATACCATGTAATTCATGAAACATGTATAACATGTAACTCTCTGCTTCATCATGAGTGCACAATAAAAGAGACTGCAGATCCTTCAGTGATCATAAACTTTTTCAACATTAGTAATGACAAGCTGCTTATGATCATTATTGAAAAAATTGAGAGCTGTGCCTGATAGGAACCTGAACAACTCCACATTGTTGTGGACTTAACAAAGGAACTCTCCAATTCTAGTCATGGAGACAGATGAAGCTGCATTCGGTGGCCATATTGTAAAATGGCTACCTTAGCTTTCAGAGGGTATATCAACAGTTTCGTAACACAGAGACCTTTTACCAATATAAATAGCTGTTTCTATGCCAGATTTTATACTTTAATCACAAAACACACAATAAACCAGCTAATTCATCCAACTAACTGTATTTCAGACTACATCCTTAAGAATATCTCCAGCTCCAGTTATCACAAAGCATAAAAAGTAACAGCAAATTGCTGTAAACTTGGTCTTCACCACTCATTGTTTATGTGTGAACATTTTTAGCACAAACGCTGGCCCTTTCAAGGAACCCGAAATTACCATTCTGAAAGGCTCTTGCCTCAATTTGCCTTTAATTCTATGGGTCTTTCCACCCTACACTGTTACAGTGGTATTATTCCACTTTCAACATCCTGTGGAATTCTGGAGTTTGTAGTTTACTGAGGCCCAAGAGCTTTTTGAATGAGAATTCTAAAGGCCCCTCCCCAAACTGCAAACCCCAGAATTCCACAGGACGTTGAAAGTGGAATAACAGCACTATTAACAGTGTAGGATGGAAATGGTCCATGTTTCAGCTTCCCCATTTTGATCCCAGCCAATCAGTGCAAAGTTGCAAATATGATGACATCACAAGGCCAGAGAACCTAAAAGATTTGGAATTATAACAAATTTAATGATAGCAAATATAGCAAATTCAGAAGGACAAATGCTTCTTGGAAGTGAGTGAAAAAAATGAATGCAACTGCTTATAACCAAGAATCTGTTTGACAGCTGATGGAGCACATATCTCCACTAGTATACTTTCAGTGGGCTCTCCCTACCATCAACTGGACAATACAACATGATGGTGCTAGACTGATCCCCACTGTCAGTCAGTGGCCAAAAGGGTGGAGATTCTTAGGCACTATCTGGCTGCAGTTCAATGGCCATCAAATTCCTGGGGACTTCATTCTGCCCAAGAAAATGATTCCTTATGTTGTTCCTCTCCAGAGCTACTTGTAATACCCAACAACTCAGGAGCTAATGTACTTTTTTCTTTTATCCCATTTTAATTTTGGGGTGGATTTAAGTGCTAAACTGTCTATGTACACTGTTCAAGACTGAAAAGTCAGGGGATCGAAGTTCTAGATGCTACATATGAGTTCAACAACTATGGAATTCAATCCCATTCTCCATTGAACGGTAGGAACAGAAATCAAGAGGGAAAGGGGTATAAAGTTACAGTGAGATCTAGAGATATAATCCATTAAGGATTATAAATTTCACATACCTCTTCACATAAAAAAGGAAAGAGTGAATCAATATCCAAGGTAAAATATGAGGAGGTATGAATCTGGTTATATTGTGCATATGAATTCTTGACATAGGTACTGTAAGTGTTGTCAATCTCATCTTGGATTTTAAACACATTATTTAGATCCAAGTCTTGTTGTCTTGCTATGGTAGTAAGAACTGTATTATCTATGTTAAGGTAATTATGCCTAGCCAGGTAACTCAGGACTGAAGCTACCCCTTTCCTTTCAATCAAGAGAGTATTGTTCTCAGAAGAGCCACCACAGACTGCCTGTAGAACTGGATTAGAAGTATAGAAGTCGACTGCCCCCTCTCTCCAGACTTCTGGAAAATCATTCTTTGCCAAGTTTAACTGTCAAGATCAAACACCCCCTTGAATGAGAGCATATGGGTTATTCATAGATGAGAAATGACAAAAAGGCTGTTTTTTCTCTACAGTATCTTTTTTATCACTTTTGTATTGGTAAAAACATTAATTAAAAAAATATGAGAGGTGTGTTGTTTCTGGCTGGAAGACTTCATGTGCTTTCCTCCTAATAGGTGACTTTGGACCCTACTCACTGACTAATGGTAAGTGAGCTCCTCTGAGCTTGAGCTTGGTTCAAAAAAAGATAGGACTGTCCCTAACCATTATGAAGCAGCAAATGCAAGGAGAGCAGCAGCAGGATCTTAATTGCTCGTCCTGAGATCCCTGCTCATTCTCCTTCATTGGAAGACAGAGTGGTATAGACTACACAGACTATTCTCACTCCCTGAATTGGCCTGCTGCCTTCAGGTGTGATGGAGTATCCTTCCACCATGACAGTACTCAAGAAAGGTTCATATGCCAGTCCAGTCAGCTTCTGTACATGGAATGAAAAGAGCACCATGTTTCCATTTGTGTCAAGCAATAAAATGTTTTGGCCACCCTTCAAAAATCTCTACCATTTTCTGAGAGTTCTCCCTTGATTTGTAATGTTGGTGCCCAGGAACTGCAGGCACACTGATGAGCACACAGTATTTCACTGCACTTCTGAATTGTTTGGTACCACAATGAAACCTGAAGGGATTCAAATTACATAGCTAGTAACTCTTCCTCCAGTTCTCTACCTTTCAACCTTATTACAGAGGAGTAGTTAAATGGCAGGACCACAACAAAACTCAGGTCCAGTCACTATACAGTTCAACAGCTGAGAAGGCATTCATCTATCCACTACCACCTTTATCTACCACCATATTTGCCCCCGCTGAAGATGGGATTCGTATATGATGGGAGCACAAACTATTGTCAAATACGTTAGCACTCAGACACAAACAGCTTAGCAACTGAAATGCGCTTGGAAATTCAACCCACTCATCCCGAAAGAAGCACACCAAGGAGCAAAATGAATTTAGATCCGGATGGAGGACATCCACATGGAATATAAGATGAAACCCTAAAGATAAATGATCCTAACAGAGCAGATATCTACTAAATAAAAAGATGTTGGCCGATGAGGTCAGTCATCGATTGGTGATGGATAGTAGAAAGAGTCTATGTCACCTTTAGCTCATGATTTTCTTAAACCTGATTCTAGCTGAAATCCAAATGCACTTAATGCAATAATTTACAGTTCAGTATAGCACAAGTGAAAGATGGGTCTTACCAGTAAGTCCTGGATCATGAGATGTGATATAGTTGTATGTTATACCACAAGATTGGTTATTAATCACATGTAGACCTATATGTCTGAGTTCTGAACTGGAAACAGTGAAAATATTTGTGTTACTTGTTTCAAGATTTTTTTTTTTTAGAAACTACATGCCATAATTTTTTTATTAAAAAAAAAATTCACAGCTGTCCATGAGAGTGGCATCAACTTTAAAAAACTTATGAAGCACCTAGAGAAACCTGATCACCCATATGCAAAACCTTTGTTAATATTCAAAGTCAGAAAAAGTCTTTTGGTAAAAAGACCATGTAATTTATAATATAGCCATACATGTCAAGCTGGACATATTTGTATACTTGAAACAAAAGAGCCAATTACTGCAAAAGAAATTGAAATGTGTGTTTGTTTGTTTTTTAGTACTTCAGATCCAAATTTAGCATATGGTTGCCATAAAAGAACTTTGCTATTCCATATCCAATAGGAACGGGTGACCGAAACATCAATTAATCTTTTTCCTCCTCCGCTTACCCCTTTTTAAAGCCCTTGGTTCCTAAGAAAGTTCATTTTGAGAATGGGACTGATGAGGTTCTTGAATGCCATTCTCAAGCTAGTGCGCTTTCCTCTCTGAAGCTTACCAGCTCAGAATACCAGTGTTCATAATTGGCCTAGCCTGGCTTATCCTTGGCACATTTAAAGCCAGAAGAATTGTCAAGCAAAATCTTTGATCAGCTGGAAATGGAAAGTGGCTGTCTGCATGTTTTGCAGGAAAAAGCAAAAACTAAGCAGAGGACAATCAGGTAATGCCAGAAATCTTTACCAAGTGGCCAGAACCTGTTAGGTCTATTCATATCTCTGAGGTGTTACAGTGAGTTAAGTGTTATCAATATTCCTTCTTATTGGCCATGGACACACTTGCAATTAATTTTCTATTTATTAATGTTCATTAAAATATTTATTTCACACCTTATAGCATTAGATCTCAGGGCAACATATAATAAAAACAATTTAAAATATTTAAAATATTCGTAAAAAAATAAAAAGACTAAAATCACTGAACAATTTGACAAGTTAAAACAATCTGACAAGTTAGAGCCAGACAATTTAAAACAATTATGAAAAAGCAAGAAGGGATCCAGTGTGGTATAGTAGTGTGAGTGCTGGACTATGGGAGACTCAGCCATGGAAACCAACTTGAGCAATCCACAGACGGCCGGCCTCAGTGGAAGACAATGACAAATCTTCTTCAAACAAATCTTGGCAAGAAAAGTTCATGACAGGTTTGCCTTAGCATTGCCATCAGTTGGAACTGACTTGTAGGCACACAACAAGATCAAGAATAGGTGTTGCATACCTACAGCATTGGTTCAATAAAATCCTCAACTTGCTTACTTCTGGAGTTATACTATTGTCTTCAGTGGAAAATTTCCAACTAAGATTTACATTTCATACTGCTATTACCTAACTAGTAGCCACACAGTACAATTATTGACATTTCCCCCTACCAGTTCCCAGTCTTGCTGAATCATCAATACCTTTCTGTGTAAACTGTTTTATACACTTCAGTATAAGAAGCATATTATAACTAAAAATACCATACATGCCTGGTTTAACATATGAAGCTACATTGGCAAAACAGTTCATGGCATTACAGTACTATGTAAAATCTCAAGGTATATGTCACTCTGAGAAGCATCTGATTGTCTGAGACTAAGTTTTACTTAGGGCTGTGATATAAGGCTGTAATGGCAAGCACACTAACTTAGGTATAAATCCTACTGTATTCACTTCCTCTTTCCAGTATGCATGTGTTGCACTGTTGGATGTGTTCTTCCCCCAGGGTTCTGTCAAGATTCATTCTGAGTGAAGAGCTGAATATCACCAAAAACATCGTAGAAATAAAGTGCTAGATAGTATCCTAGAGGAGGGAATCATACATACAAGGCAAGGGTGAGGAACCAGAAAGCCCTCCAAACCAGGTTCAAGGCTCTAACAAAACATTTCACAGTTTCTACAGACTTCCTCAATTTACCACTTTAGATCCAATCTGTTCTGTATCCAGATGGATGGAGTGAGGGATGGATATTGGCATTTTAAAAAAATTGCAGGCATTTTTGTGCAAATTTCTCAGATTGTACAGGTTGTTTGCATGCCAGCATCCACCTACTGACTAAAATGTATTCGTTTAACAGTTTCGAATCATACACATTTTTTCTATGTATACTTTTCAAATATGTGCACTGTGGTATACATCCATTTTTAAAAAATATAGACAAGGCCAATCTACCACCCCAAATAAAAATTTGGTGGAACAGATTCTTTACACATCTCTAGACATAAACAGTAAAGCATACATTAAGAAACCATACATTAAGAAAAGTGCTACAAAAATCTTTCAGCCATGAGCTGGATTCAGCTGGCTCTGTAAAACCAGGGAGACTGCCTTCCCTGACATTTTGCTTTTCTGAAACATTCTTGGCAAGATAGGATACAGGGCCTCAATCTATGGGAGGCATCTTGGCAAGTACTTGGGCACTGTTTTATTATATCCCCAAAAGAAATACAGAGTGTAGTTTCAGGGCCAAGAAGAATCCATTATGGGTAGAATTGACTTTAAAAAGTATAAGAAGTTGGTAACAAAACCAACTTTTGGAATGATCTGCTTTGATATCATTCCAGTGGCATCAAAAGGCAAACATCTCCCCCCTCAGGAATTTTAATTTGTATGCTTTTACTGCTGATGTTTGGATTTTAGGCCGCTCTCTTATTTGTTCTTTGATCTTATTGTTTTATTATGTCTTTACTGTTAGTTATTACACTTTGATATTTTATTGAAAATCAGCTAGGGAACATTTATGAAAATTGAGCTATGAATGTCCAAATATATACACACAAACAAAAATATGTGGCTTATATATATTGAGAGGAACTGAGATAATCACATAATACCAAACTTCTCTGAGGAGCTAATAATAAACATTGTGTCAGAGCAGTTGTCATGTCAGAATCAGAACCCAACACACACAAAGGGGGTGATTTCTACAAGCTTATTCAAAATTCAGTGTTTACAGTAGCCTCCACAGGATGGATTCAACCAGGCAATAACTCCACTGCATGTCATGCTGCATATAAAAACAAAAGCAGCTGTTCATTCACCATTACGTTTACAGCACCTCTTCCAAGCTTGCCCCATATCTCATCTCCTTCCAACCTGTTTCAGTACTTCTGACATCAACCTTCATTCAATTTTATTTTACAATGAATGTAGAGTTGCCGTTCACATATGGCTATCGTAATTATCCCTGCAACCATGAAGTCTTTTCCAGATTCTGTCTGTGGATATACTTATGCCCAGCACATAATGTTATCCCCATTCATACCAGTTCACATCCTGCCATGCAAAAACTTATCACAATATCAGTCTGAAAGCTGTTGTGTTTGTGTAAGACACTTGAAAGTTCCTGGGCCAATCATTTGTCCACTGGCTTCAGGCTGAAACTCCTTGCCCCACTTTAAAAGTAGTAAATCACAGCACATAGGTCACACATGCATTTATTGGGGAGGTTTCTGGATATGTACATCTCATTGGTTGGAAGGGGAGTGCCTGATTTTATCAATGCACTGCATTTGAAAATGACATGTGTATGGCTGATTTTACATATGTGTCAGTCAATGGTCTGTCACAGATAGTAAAATAAAGGGCCCTAGTACTCCTACTTTATTGAATACAATAAATAAATAAAATTTTTGAGGGTCAGTGGACAGAGATTTCTTGCAGAGCGTGCTTTGTGCAATACTTTGCCACATACTACATTTCTGCATCAAAGTAATGTTCTGCCCTGGTGTTCTGCTGTGCTATGTCATGAATTACAAACTTCTATTGATGCAACAGCCCTTTCACCAAATCCTTTTTTCCCCTCCTTGAACATCAGCCATTAAGACTGAACATTGAATAATATTTTGTTCTCGTACTAATCACATAGTCGGACAGTATATTCCATCTTCTGCATAGCAGCAAAATAAGTATGTTTAGCAGCCAACCTCACCCACTTTTGGCAAGGATAGTGCTATACCACACCACTATAATAATCAATGCAGAGGAAAAGAAAATGGCAACAACCAAAAAAAAAAGGGGGGGAAGACCAAGACACCTCTTCCACAAGATCCAAGAAATCAAGGGGAAATTTAAATCAAGAGTGGGAAATAAATACAACCAGCAGGAGAACATATTACATGAACACGTGCAAATGAAAAGATGACAGAAACAATACACTGAAGAATTACATAAATGAGATAAAAGGATGAGAGATTCATTCAAGGAAGAACCATTTGAAGATGAACCTTCAGTTTCAGAAAGTGAAGTGCAAGCTGCGCTAAAAGTGCTTATGAGAAATAGATTACCAAGAACAGATGAAATACCAATTGAGCTGCTTCAAGCTGAAGAGACAGCATCTACTCTAGTGCTAACTAAAATTTAACAACAAATGTGGAAAACAAAACAATGGCCTGCAGATTGGAAACACTCAGTATAAGTTCCAGTTCCCAAAAAAGGAGACAGCAGGGATTGTAGTAATCACACGACCATTGTATTAGTCTCCCATGCAAGCAAAATGATGCTCAAAAACCTACAACTAAGACTTTTACTGTATATGGGACAATGCCAGATGTCCAAGGTGGGTTCAGGAAAGGAAGAGGCACTATGGATCACATTGCAAACAAACACTGGATAATGGAATGTACCGAAGAATTTTAGAAGAAAAACAACCTGTGCTTTGCTGTGATTATAGTAAAGCCTTTGATTGTGTAGATCGTGAAAAACTATGGACTGTTCTTAAAGTAATGAGTGTGCCACAACACTTGATTGTCCTGAAGTGCAAACTGTATGCAGGACAAGAGACTACTGTCAGAGTAGAATACAGAGAAACAGAAAGGTTTCCAACTGGCAAGGGGGTCAGGCAAGGCTGCATTTTATCACCCTATCTATTTAATGTGTAAGTTGAACATAGCGTACATAAAGCAGGATTGGATTCGGAGGAAGGAAGCATCAGCAGTTTGAGATATGTAGATGACACCATACTACTAGCGGAAAATAGGAAAGACTTGAAATGATTACTGAAGAAAGTCAAGGCAGAAAATGCAAAGGCAGGCTTACAGTTGAACATTAAGAAAATAAAAATAATGACAACAGAAGATTTACAAAATTTTAAAATAGATGATGAAGACATTAAAATAATTCAAGATTTTCCATACCTTGCCTTGGTCATTAATCAGAATTGGGACTGCAGTCAAGAAATCAGAAGAAGATTTGGACTTGGAAGGGCATATATGAAGGAACTAGGCAAGGTCCTGAAGTATAAATATATATAATTGAATATTAAAGTTATGATTGTCCATGCCATCATATTTCCAATTTCTATGTATGCCTGTGAAAGCTGAACAGTGAAGAAAGCCAATACAAAGAAAATCAGTTCATTTGAAATGATGCTGGATAAGAGTTTTACAGATACTGGGGACTGCTAGAAATACAAATGAATTGGTCCTAGAGCAAACGAAGCCTGAATCGTCCTTAGAAGCCAAAAGGACTAACTGAAACTTTTGAACTTTAGGCATATCATGAGAAGAAATGGCTCACTAGAAAAGACAATAACGCTTGTTAAAGTAGAAGGCAGCAGGAAGAGAGGAAGACCACATTACAGATAGATGGACTAAATAAAGGAAACCGCAGACCTAATGAGGGCTGTTGATGACAAGATGGAGATCTCTCATTCATAGGGCTGCCATGAATCAAAGTCAATTTGATGGCAGTTAACAACAAAGTGGTATGCCATTCAGAATCTGAAGAACTACCAGGTTAGGACAATTCAAATGGGGGCTAGTCAAATCACATAACAGTCTCAGTGGGGTACAGGTGGCTTTGGGTCATATACTGCTCATGACTGAGCTACACACAGCTTCTGTAAGACACTGTAGAATGCATTTATAAGCTAGATAACATAAATGTGCATCCCAGTAGTAAGGAATAGAGAGCCTGAAGATTTGATACAATAATTGTAGATTTTGGATAATGCTGTATGGCCAACCCAGCTATGCCAAATATGTTTCCTGGATTTTAGATTACCAAATTTTGCCACAACAGAGGAAACGTTAACAAAAGGGAGATAACAGACTGGGACTTAACTCTCTGAGGTTTTTACCTCTTTCATTGGGTTACAATGGTCAAGTTTTATCTACACAGCACCTAAATTTTTTTCCAGATATAACAGTAGAGAGACTTCTTGAGAAATTCAATGTTCTCAGTCCAAGAAAAGAACAGTTAATGTCACATGCAGCATGGACAGCTGGATCTCAAGGGAAGTCACTTTTCTGTTGCTAATGGGGTTGAAATTTTATTACCTATCTTCTATTGCCCTTTGTCCCTTGTCCACACATGGTCAAGAAGAAGTGGCCTCTGCCTGCACTGAAATCCCCCAATACCATCTTAACTGACAAGATCTGAGATGGAATGTAGGCCTGTGACTCTAGCATCTTCACTGTTTTTTTCCTTCTGTATGATTTTTTAACATCTTTGCCTGATTAAGAAGCCAGTGAAACTTTGAAAGTTTGCATGACACATTTTCTCCATTTTAGATGGCCAACAAAAGTATTGCTCTTTGGGGGATTTTGCATTTTGCTGTGTTTTCTCATACTGGTTAGTGTGAATGAAGTTAGTATTGATTGACAATCTTTATTACCCAACAGCTGTTGCTCAGTGATTATAGGGAAATAAACCTGAGTTCCTTTCCAAGCAGGCAACTGTCTAAATTACAGAATAGCATAATCACAGTTAAACCTTTTTGACAAGTCCCACCAAAGAAGCCAAGAGCCTACAAAGCACATTTTGCTTCAAGTCAGTATTGTCAGGTTGAGTTTGTTTACTTTATTGTTACATTTATATCCCTTCATTCTCCAAGGAGCTTAGATCTTCACAGCAACCTGGTATGGTAGGTTAAGCTGAGAAGTAATGATTTATCTAAGCCCACTCAAGAGATTAAAAAACTGAGCTAGGAAGTGAATGAGGGATCACCAGATCCAAACTCAACATAACGTAGCTTACATTGGTTAGGCAGTGGAGACAATAAAGAGAAAAACACACATTCCATGTATGTTGGACTAGTCTCAATTAAAACTGCTTAGCTCTCATCAAAATTCAAAAACTTTCTCCCTCTCTAGCACTGTGTATTTATCATCCTCCAGGCTGTCATTTTATTTGTCCAGTGCCTACTTTATATTGGTAAATAGTTCAAGGCAGACATTCAGAAGTTCCTATTAAAATGTTCTGTTTCAACTATCAATTTATAAGTTATGTTTATATCCTGTCTTTCCTCTAGAAAGTTGAGGATAGCACAGATCAAGTTAGGAGAGAGTGATTGGCCCAAGGTATTCCAGCAGGTTTCATGGCTCAGTACAGACTTCAAAGTGGCTCTATCAAGTCCTAGTTCAACAGTCTAACTAATTTAGCACATTGGAAATTAATAATTAATCTCTCCATTGTCTTGTGATAAAGCTACGTGAGTGAAAGAGTATATAAATTACTAACTAATCCATGGTAACCAATCTATGAAAATCTACTGATACTGAAGTTGTTTTCAGAGCATGGGCACCTTACACTAAATGTACAGACACATAGGGGGACTCCAAGTTCTTCTGAATAAATTTCATACACCCTCTCCCCAAACATTTCTGCATGGTACCAATAAGGAGCAATCTGTACCAACTTTGCAAAGTCTTAACACTTGCAAATAGTTATTCTAAGATGGCTGAATCTTAGAGTCTGAGTCCAGCACAAAGCTTTACTGAGGGTATATTATTTGTAGCAACTAACTGATAAAGTTCGCTTTTTGCCTCCATTGCCTGTCCCACATCCTGATTACATCATGCTGACAGTGTACTACATGTTGAGGCACATGTTGAATTATCCTCCTGGTACAATTCAGCAGTGTGAAAGTTGTCTTGGATTCAACAATGAAATTGTACCTCGATACAGGACAGGCCAAGGTTCATGCACAAAATTGACATGTGTCAAACTTATGTCAAGTTAACTGATGCTGTGAAGATGTTCTGCTATTTGTGCCAATTCATATTCACTGAAACTATCATACTTAATGTTCATAAACTGCTTATCCTCACACTAGTACCACCCATAATATATTGGTGTGTCTCTGTTTAGCAAAAAATTCATAACACTAAAAAAGTTGTATCTAGATGTATGTCCCAGTAAAATCTATCTTTAATACTAAGAAGTCTCTCTCTCATATACATGTATACCACTCACACTACACACACACACACACACACACACACACACACACATATGCACAATATATACTACATTGGTGTATCTCTGGCCATTTCTGCAGGACAGCACCCTCCTGGCATGGGGACATAAGAGAAGCAGGACCATGACAATGCTTCCGCATAACGTCATTGCGGTCCCACCCATCCCCAGCTGGTGCAATCATGGGGTGTATCACTGATTATCACTAATGGAAAAACTCTGTCAATGGCCCTGATCACGCGAAGCTTCCGTCACCATTGGCCGCGCAGAAGGGCCAGAAGCGCAATCACGCATTTCCTTTCCCACTGTAGCAATAGGAAGAAGGCCAGCTGCAGTGTGGAAGGAAGGAATGTGTCCCTCACACTCCCTTCTGCAGGCAGCTGGTCAGGTACAGAGGGGAGCGTTGGGGACATATTCCCATCCTGGCAGAGGTGCTGCCGGAATTGTGGCAGGACGACACAGGAGAATGTTGTCATGTGGAAATGGCTTCTGTTCAGCAGAATTTCAGTAACGTTGAAAATGCTGTACTTACATGTGTGTCCCAGTAAAATTTATCTTTAACAGATGTTTGTATGTAACACATACATATATTACTCATACTATACAGACAGTGTGTGTGTAGATACAAACACACACGCAAGATAGATAGATAGATAGATAGATAGATAGATAGATAGATAGATAGATAGATAGATATAGATATATAGATGTGCCTGTTCAGCAAAATTTGCATAAACTTTGCTAAACTGAGGCACACCTATATAGTCTAGGTAGTAGGTATAGCACACTATACCTATAGTGTGGCAGGTACATATGTGTGCGTGTATGTATGTGGGTGTGTGTATCATTTTTTAAAAATCCCTGTTTAAAAAAACAGTCATCTATAGAATATAGGTGGTATCTGTGTGTGTATTTGTTGTCATGTGCCTTCAAGATGTTTCTGACTCATGGCAACCCTAAAATAAACCTATCACAGGATTTTCTTAGCAAGAATCGTTCAGAGGGATTTTGCTGTTGCCTTCCTCGAGGCTAAGAGAGTGTAATTTGCCCAAGGTCCCCCAGTGGGTTTCTATGGCTGAACAGTGATTTGAACCTGGGTCTACAGAGTCGTAACACAATATTCAAATCACTACCCTATGCTGGCTTGCTTCCTATCCCTCCATGTGTAATTTTAAAAATCAGCTGTTTCCTGGTCCTTTACAAACAACTCTAAAAGATTCAGTTTCTGATTCTGCCCAAATAACTAGTGTGGTAATATTAAGCCATTATTTCAAATATGAGAGCCTGGGCACAAACTCAATAAATGCCAATCTTTACCAAGCCCCAGTTCAACGGCCCATTAACAGTGGATCTAGTTAGTCATGACTAACAAAAATCTCATTGATTTCAACATAACTGAGTCATAAGTAATCAACAGTAAACTATATTCATGTCTATATTCCATTCAATTAGTTTTATTTCCAAGTAAAACTGTATGTGATTATAGCCTTAGGTTACACAATTGTTTAGGAGCAAGTTGCTTTGAAGTCAATTGGACCTACTTCTCAGTTCATAGTATCAAGGTTTTGTCAGATTGTGTGCATCATATATTAGCAAGTATGGCAGCAATTCAAAAAAGTTCTTCTTAACTACTAAATTAACCAGTGAATACTGTTTTATTACCACACGCATTCACTTGAGGGTGCGTGTAAGATACTAATTTCACACATGACTGGGCATAAATACAAACCTGATTTCCAATTCACCCTTACATAATCTGTGCCAATTTTTTAAAAAGTTTTAGTCTTCAGTAACAGAGAAAAAAATCAGTTTGCAGAAATGCAGCATGAAGTGCATCAATTCAACCAATTGTGTACTTAATTGGTTTTTTAAAAATAGACAGTGATCAGAACCTGCAAAAAAGATGGAATTTGAAAGTAGCTTAAAGAAATCTTAAAGATAATTGGCTAAAAATTTAAAGTGTAGCTACACAGTGTACATACCACCTCTCTGTACTACCTGGTACATTACATGTTGGATGTCCAACCCCAGAATAATGAGACCAGACACATGACATTGGGATAAATAAGGGCCACTTTTATTAGACTTGATAACTATTTATATTGCATTGGCCTGGAGGTGAAGCAGCAAGAGGGAGCCACCCAATGCAGATCCAGCTGAGGCCAGGTGACATTCCATTGGCCATCCCCTCAGCCTTCCTTTGGGCGAGCCACCTGAGCCCCTAGAGCCATCCAGTTATTTGGGTTGCTCCCTGGCAGTCTGAAAGGGGAAGGTAAACCCAGGAGGAACTCCCACCCAAGTCCCAGGATCCAAGTCCCATTTCTAGGTTAAGCCTCAAGGGCAGCCTCCTTCCCCACCCCTGGGTCACAGGACGTTAAAGAAGCAGATTCAGAATCTTACCCTATACCCTAAGGGGGTGCCCAAGGCATCCACCAAAAGCTTATAACTTCCCCAGCTACCTGCCAGATGACTGCCCACGGGCAGGTGGGTCACGCTGCACATGCAGGGTGAGCAAGGCTTAAATAGGCTGTCACTCCACCCCCTCATGTAGTGCGTCCTGGCACTCTCCATGCTAGCCGGAGATCCAACTGGCCTCTTCTGTGAAGGGCATCAAAATCTTCCCCTCCCATGCACGGATGGGGCCACACATGTCCAGGGAAATCTGTTTCAAAAAGCCAGCCTGTCTTTGAATCTTGTAAAGTCTAGCCATTGCTATTCCCTCAAAATAATTTTTGATGCTTGAATGATGGCTACTTTATAAATGAGTTGAAAAATAGCAAAATTAATTGTTAATAATATATTATAATTGATATTTTGATTAGCAAAATGGCTAAATGTGGAATAAATGGAAACACCATCAGATGGCTCCATAACTGGTTGGAAAACCATGTTCAAAGAGTTGCTCTCAATGGTGGTGCTTCAAATTGGAGAGAAGTTTCAAGCTTCAGAGTTCTGTCCTGTCGTACTTTTCAACATTTTTATCAATTTCTTAGATGATAGGGTAAAGGGAATCTTTACCAAGTTTGTGGATGATACAAAACTGGGAAGGGTAGCGAACACATTGGAAGACAGGAAACAAATTCAAAAGGACCTTGACAAACTAGGAAATTGGGCTGAAACTAACAGAATAAAACTCAACAGAGTCAAATGTAAAATTCTACATTTAGGCCACAAAGCCTAAATACACAGATACAGGATGAGGAATGCTTGGCTCAGTAATCGTTATTGTTGTGTATCTTCAAGTCATTTCAAACTTAGGGCAATCCTAAGGCAAACTTATCACAGGGTTTTCTTGGCAAAATTTGTCAGAGGGAGTTTGCCTTTGACTTCCTCTGAAGTTAAGAGAGTATGATTTGTCCAAGGTCACCTAATCGTTTTCCATGGCCAAACAGTCATTCTAATCCTGGTCTACATAATCATACTTCTACAGTCAAATCACTACACCACACTAGCTCTGGCTTAGCAGTAGTACATGTAAAAAGGACCTTGGGATTATTGTTCATCATGAGTTGAACATGACCAGCAATGTGATGCTGCAGCAAAGAAGATGAATGCTATTTTAGCCTGCATTTTAAAAGCATTTTCACAGTGAGGGAGATAATAGTCCCACTATTTTATGCTGGTTAGGTCTCATCTGAAGTACTGGATTCAGTTCTGGGTGCCTCATTTCAATAAGGTCATAGAAAAGTTGGAGCAGGTTCAAAGAAGGGCAGCAAGGATGATAGGAGGTATGGAGAACAAAACATATCAAGAAAGATTAAGAGAGTTGAGTATGCTCAGGCTGGTGAAGAGAAGAGTTTTGAATTTGAATTCTGCTCCCCCTATCCTGCCATTGCTGTTCCATGCTTAACAACTCTTTCTACATTCCTGATACATTAGAACAAGCAAACGAAAGGCATTTTGCAAACCACGATTTTTTTAAAAAAGCAATGTGCCATTTCTCATTTTAAACTTAGAGTTCTTTCACCTTGCACAGTTACAGCACTTTGATTCCAATTTAATTGTCACAAACACATTCCATGGGATCCTAGAGTTTGTCATTCAGGGAGACACTAAAGATGCTCTCACTCATACTCATTCTCACATAGGTGAGAATCCTAAGGCCTCTGCCAGTCCCCAGATTTCACAGGATTTTGCTATGGTAGTTAATGTGGGATCATAGCACTACAGTTGTGTAGCATGAAAAAAAACCTTACTTAAATCATAACCAGAATAAAATGAAGTTTGTGTGTCCTGACTTGTAGCTACATATGCTTTCTTGAGAATATGTATGCCATGTTGTTATAGAAAAGAATGATATTTTTAAGACAACAATAATAAAAATAACTACCAGTAATGCCATCCCTGGACAGCCAGTGTGATGTAGTGGTTTTCACATTGAACTACAACCCTGGAGACAAGATTTCAATTTTCCACTCCATCATGGAACCCCACTGGGTGACCTTGAGCATGTCACATACTCTCAGCTCCCAGAAAACCCCATGGTAGGTTTGCCTTAGGATTGCCATGAAATTGGAAACATGATGGCACACAACATCATGCCCTGCTGGCCTCTCTGACTATAAAATGTTTCTTAAAATAAGGGTGCTTGTGAGACTTTTTGTTCTCTGGGTGGAATCTAAAGAGTTTCTAGTGTGCAGGAGTTTGAATTCTGGCCTCAAGATCAGGCTCTAGCTGCAGTACTGCCTCCAGCAATATTGCAGGAGGGGCTTGAAGTGGAGTAAAATCATAGGGAAAGGAAGTATTCCAATTGTTAAAGCAATCTGGCCACCTCTCTTTGTCTTCCTGTAGTGCAGTAAAACCAGAGCAACCAACAAAAGGGAGAGAGAGTCTGTGTTCCTAAGGTAACCAAGGCCAATGATCCATTCTTCCTGCACTCTGCCAAAACGTGGTGGTTTCATTACAATGGAAAAAAAGAGTAAGCATCAATCCACTTGCCATTGCAACAAAGTTACGCTCCCTCATAACAATGTGTGTTCACCACACTGATTACCATAACAAACTATAACTGGCTAATTAGGGCAGTAATATCATTGTATACTCTATATTGGAGCAGGAATCCTGCAGCTCTCCAGATGCTGGAATATAATTCCCAGCACTCCTAACCATTGGCTATTCTGCCTAGTGCTGTTGGGGCATGCCGTTCAACATCCGGATTGCTGCATGATTCCTACCCCTGCTTTATATAATTCATGCATAGCTGAGATCATTTGGGAAAAAGATAGCCCAGGTTAAGCATAAAAACATCCATTTTTATATACAGAACTGAGACAACAGTAGGAAAGGAAACAAAACCTTTGAATCCTTTGAAAAGAAACAGCAGTGAGAAAAGGTAGTTTAGGAATGCTGGGAGCAGTATTTCACACCCTGGAAAACTTCTTGTCATTTTAATCATCAAAGGATAACAATCATAGCTCTATAAGCAAAAGATAGGAGTCATGGAAAAGCCCATTCCATCACATCTGTCTAAATTAAGATGACTAATGCTTTCTTCTTATTGCACCAATAAGTGACATTAAGTCCTTGAAAACTATATGTATGATAGGGCTAAAAAAGACATTTCTTCCCATTGGGATGCTACTTTTCCCAAGGATTACATTTTGGTTTAAGAATGAATTAAAGGACAAAGATATAGATGGTTTCCATTCAGAAGTGGAAACCACCAGCATGTCTGTCTGAAGGAAAGAACAGAATTAGTCACACAAAAGGAAAGGGTAGATTCATCAATTCATCTCCACACTGACAACACCAATCTCAGTTTTTTTACTCTAGTCTCAGTTTTTACTACCAATTTCCAGGAAATGTCAGTGTGGCATTTTAATAGGAAAAACCCCTCGAGATTTATTGGCCCAAAGCTCTGCATTTTTGCAAGGGTTATATTGCCAGGTTGATAATTTATTTGTAGAATTCAGACCTTCAGCACAAGAAAGTGCAGGTTAAGCCTCCAAGAATCTGAGTAAATAATCATGTGTTATTGTTAAACATGGACTTTTCCCATGGGGCTACTAGCTGAAAAAGTAACAACACAACCTTAAATCTACTTCCAAAGGAAGGTTTCACCATGAAATCTGCGTAAAAGAAAGACAGCAGGAGCTGTAGCTTTTCCTCACCTCTATACTACAAGTTGAACCTATTAAAAATCCCTCTTCTAAACAGTTACTATTTATTACCATACTTTATCTGACCTTTCTGTCCCCAAAGTGGGATTACCCAGCTTTTAAAGGCAGCATTATAACACTACAGGGGTCCCTTTCTTCTTTGCATAATTCCCCCCTCCATCCCATCAGCAGCCCCTTGTGGGAGGTATACTATAGGATCATATTCAATCTGTTCATTTGGGCATGAGAGGAGGGATTCCACACATCCTACACACATGGCTTCTAGACCCCACATTTTCTGATAAACTGAAGATGAAAATGTGGCTTAATGAATGGCAACCACGGGGACTGGTTTTAACAAGAGAACAAAATGAGAAAGCAAGCAAGAGGAACAGTTCAGAGAAATATGCCATTTAAGTTATGTATCCAAACTCAACAAAAATGCAAGGCAGTATATTCCAATAAATCAGTTGCAATTCACAGATGAATAAAGAAATAGAACTCATGCGACCTGTTGGGAGCTCTGCGGTCTTGGGGGCTGGGAGGCAGAGGTAGGCCTCAAATCCCTGTCACTCCCTGGCTCTGTGGAAGAAAATGGCTGCTGTTCTGCTCTCTTTGAATGGTTCTTTCTAGTCCTCCTCTCTGTAGTGCCATCCTCAGGCCATTTCCGCACTAGAGTGTTATAGCGCTATGATTCCACTTTCAACCTCCTATGGAATCCTGGGGTTTGCAGTTTTGGGAGGGGCTGAGGGGCCCCTCCCGAAACTGCAAACCCCAGGATTCCATAGGAGGTTTGTTGAATGCGGAATCATAGCGCTATAACACTCTAGTGCGGAAATGCCCTCAGTCTCTTTCCTGTTACAGACCTTCAGCTCCCTTGTACAAAATATCATCACAAAAACTCTCCTCAGGGAGCTTCCATTCTCCACCGCAAATCCTCAGAGCCCTCCAAGAGTAACTGAGCCACACAAACACTCTTCAGCCTCTGGGAATCCCACAGGAGGTCACCATTTACACAGGGTTAAGTTTACAGATGCTCATCCACCCTAGTCAGAGGTGCCTTTTCCTTAGTAAAGTGGTTCCCAAACTGTGGCTTGGGACTGCCAGGAGAGTGCAATAGTTACTGGGGGGGGGGAGGTGCAACACATTTTCTGGACATTAATTTATTACAGTCGGCCCTTGCTAACTCACGTGGGGAGGGGAGGGATGGGATGGGGGAGTGGGGAGGAGAGAGGGAAACTTATGAAAAGGGAAGGGGGAAGAGGAGAGGAGGCTCTTTGCCACTGATTGCTCCACAGCCTGCTCCAGATTTCCAGTGCCAGCTCTGCAGTCATGAGGGGGCTGTCCTCGTTTCCTTCTCCCCCCTCCCTGCCACTTGACAAGCGCACGTGCTGGAGAAAAAGAAGCAGCCCTAAGCATGCCTGAAAGGGTAGCTGTATTCACCATCCTCTCACACTTCTCCTTTCCCTCCCATCACCACCACTTGCAAAGCTTCTCTCCTTCCACAATGCAATGTAGACCATGCAGTCCCAGCCACACTCCAGGTCACAATATCTACATGCCACCTCCCTGCATGGAGGAAGCAGGGGACAGACTGAGAAAGGCAATACAAGGGAGAGACAGCAGAGATACCTTTCTGGACAGTCCTTCATGTTCCCCCATTTCCAAGGAGCAGAGTCACTGGCTTCTATGTGCACATGTGTTGTTAGATATAAATATATAAAAAAAATTATTCATATACTACGACAAGGGGGGGTAATGTCCACATGCTAATGCAAAGAGAGTCACAGGGTAGAATTCTGAGAATCATTGCCTTAGTATAACAAAAGATTATTGTGTATTCTGTCTACCATAGCAATTTTAAAAATGCATACTCGTTGCCTTCTGTATATGTCCTCAGCTAGAGATAACACCAAATTCCATTCTGTCCAAGCTGCAATGCCAAATGCTTCCTGGGAGGGCCTTTGGAAAACAGAACTAAGACACACAAAGACACCGCTGCAGAAAATTTTACCATGCTCTGAGAATAACCAAAGTCTTCCAATGTTACAGGGTGCAGAGGGGATTATGTTTTCACAGGCCCCCTCACTGTGTTGGATGCTAAGGCTGGGGTCATCCCCCCTGTCATATAATACCCTCATAAAATTCTGCTCCCATGCTGGTGGCTTCTGTAATATGACACAGTAGCCTAACACTGGGGGGGGGGTGATTCCTCACCAATGATGTTGCCTCAGTAAGATTACAACTAATTATTACAACTAATTACAAATGCTGCTTTGTACATGCAAGAACTGAGGGTAAACACCTACTGTCTTCAAGAAGCACTGGGAAACTCACTTAGCACCCTGGCAAGCTACTGCTGCTGGTTGATGCAGATGATAATAACTTAAGCATATGATTATGGCTATTCAGTTTCATGGTTAATCAGTCTAAGTTACTTTCCTTTCTTCCTAGATCACACTGGGCCTTTTTTACAGGCACACAGACTGACTGTAAAATCCATGCTAGCTCCCAATGCTCTAGAGTTTTGGTACACCATAAATGTGCAATCTACTCCTGAGATTTAAGAGGGGAGAGATGAAAAACATGAAGTATTTACACTTATCTCCTACTATTGAACAGGAATAGTCTTTTTGAACTCAGCTTTTTAAAACATTTAATTTTAATTTTGTTCTTACTTAAATATCAATAAAGGTTGCTTCTAAACTCTGCTGCAAGCTTTTAGTCAGTGAAGATGGGAGAATAGTGGCATTTCACCATTACAACATTGATGCCACAAATGTTTCTCTCTTTTCACACTTTGCAGTTAAGTTACGTATTCATTGTATGGTGATGACCACAGCAAATAATGTAGTTTACCTAACATTTATTAAATATATATCCACCATCTGGGAAGTAATTGTTTTAAACAGAGGAAGAACCTAATCAGATTTCACACTGATGCCTAAACAAAGAATAGGGTGATTTTGTGCTTTGAGTCACCAGTATTAAGCTACAAATTTGTAACCACGTAACTGTCTGCCTGAGTACTTTGTACTGCTTTCTATTTTAGTTGAGAGAGACCTCCAATTAGCTATTCACTCTTTAAAAACTATTATCTATAACATCGTCCAGTTTCAACTGATGAGCAAGCAGCTGCCCTTAGGGATGTTTGACTGAAAACTGGAGACTGTACCTTTAGTGCAGTGGTTCTCAACCTGTGGGTCCCCAGATGTTTGTGGACTTCAGCTCCCAGAGGCCCTGGGCATTGACCATAGTGGCTGGGGCTTCTGGGAGCTGAAGTCCACAAACATCTGGGGACCCACAGGTTGAGAACCACTGCTTTAGTGGATGTGCAGAAGAGGAAATTTCAGCAGGTGTTGCTTATCATGCAACTAGGTAAGAAACAAAATCCCTCCTACTGAAATTCCCTTTTCCCATACTAATTAAAGGTTCAGGAGCCCTCTCAAGTTTTTACTCTAGCAACCCTTTCCCTCTCAGATATGACCACAATCACTTTGGCTTTGGTAACTTCCATTTAAGATGACAGCAATGTGCTTTCCTTGATATATTAAAGATAAAGAAATACATTCAGGGAAAAGATAGCAATTCTAATTTTATCAGTCTTTAATCAGGATTTCCACTTCAGTAACTAGATCCACTAAATTGATTGTTAAGGAAATGAAGCACACCTTCCACTATCAGAGTTAATCTACAGACATTGAAATTCTTCCAGGATATAGCCAAGTAAGCCTTTGGTACAGTGGTTTGGCCACAAATCTGAAGTACAGCAGAAATCTGGCTAATCAGGTCTGGGAGCCTGCTAAACTAGATAAGTGCTCTTCAGCTGTGGTCTGTGTAGTTGAGCAGAATAAAAATGAGGCAAAATTATAAACTGATTGTCTAATTTGTTGATTTGGATTGATGAGAAGATATCACATTGGAGTTATTGTTTTCTACTCAACATTTGTTCTTTCTAAATGGATAGCCTGTGTTTCCCTCTCTCTAATAGTGTGTTTTTTTTTTGCTTTCTTATTTCAACTTGTCCAATTATCTAAAAAGGTACACTTTCAGACAACCCGGAATGCAAAGCTGCAACTCAGAGAAAGTTGTTTATATAACTTTAAAACTTCTTGATGAATTAAGAAACAAAGCAAATGTGGCTACAACCACTTGACCCCTGCTTTTCCTGATGTTTTCTAAAGCGTCTGGGAAAGAGACAGGTAGATTCTCAATTCAGGGAGGGAACAGAAGCAGAAGCCATGGCTGCCTTGCAGAACTGGAAGTGAAAGGAATATTCTCAAATTTGAACCTAGTTGTCTGAGGGGGAAAATTAACAAGATGCTTGGCACTCAGAAATGAAAAAATGCTGTGAACTGTACAGATGCAGCAAGCCTGTGTGTGTGCACATAAAATAGCTATAGATAGACAATTTAAGCTAGTAAAACCAGGAGTGGTACTACAGCTGGAATTGCTGAATAGTATACATTATATCGCATTATTTAATTCAGTGTGACTCATATAGGTACTACAGCTGGAAACGCTAGATGTTAAACATTATTTCTGTGATGCCATCCACATATTTTCCAGGGAAACATCTGCCTTAGCAATTTTAAGGATGTGGAAATGTTCCTCAGTTAGCTGAACATGAACATACGCTATTAACAATATTTGCTTGTAAAGATAAATGTGACTTTAAAAAAGTTCTAAGCATTCAATTTACTTGGATATAAAATTTCAGGGTTGGTTTGTTTTTTATGTTTGCTAGCTTCATAATATTAAGAATCATTATTTAACCACTCAAATACTAAGTCTGACTTAAAATTGTTAGATTTGCCTGGGTACTTGTGGATTCCTGTGTCATTTAAACTGACATTCTGTACCCTTAGATGGAATAAATTCCATTGAGCTCATTGGAACCGACATGTGAGTAAACATGTATAGAACTGCACTGATAAAACTTTTAGTGGGATCACTAGGCCACTGTATCTTCCTCTCACTCACTGTCCGATGGTCTCAACGTGGGAGCCATAGCTCAGTGGGGGAATACATGCTTTCTGTGATGAAAGTTCTACATTTATCCTTAGCATATGCAGTTTTCAAAAAAGCAGATTATGGAATAGACTCCTGTTTGAGACACTTAAGAACTAGCTGAACAACTAGCATATCTTAAAGAACTTCTTACATTCCTATGTCACAGAGCCCTAATATTCCTCATCTGGAAATGATTTTAAGTTTCTAGACTTCACTTCGGTTCTAGACTTCAGGATATTCTTAAACAATATACTTTAGAACAAATATAAAGACTACTGTGACACCATGAAGACCAGAAACTTTTTTAAAAATCTGAAATGTTAAGATTCAAAATGTGCTAAAGCCTGGAGGGTCTATGAAAATTGGTCAGTGAGTGAATATTAAGATATGGTCACTAGATAGTCAGAATAATAAAGGCCTCTAGTAGGTACGAATAGGGAATCAGCAGCTTTACTTGAGTCTAAATGCCAGGCTACAAATGCTAAAACTTCCTCTTTTACATACCAAACAAAGATGCAGCCTTTGAGTCCTCTTTCGTATTTGGTTGTGCTACTTGAAGGAACCTTTAAAATGCAGCAAAGATGGCAAACAGAGGTAGAGGAACTTATCTTAAGGACAAGGCTGACATCAGGAATTTGGGGTGTGGGGCTAATCCTTCCTTCCCATCTACCCACAACTTAATGCCAGGGAGAGAAATCAAGTCAACTTACCCATCCTCTATTTTCTCCAGATTCAGTCTCTAATTATCTTTGCCCATGTAGATGCAAACATTCACTTTTCCAGAAAAGCCAACAACCCAAAACATCCTTATAAAATTCTTTGAAGGGAGGCTGGGGGTAGTTGGGGAAAATCTTCTGTGCAGGCAATCCAACAGCACTGCCAAGACTGTACTCTGAAAGCAAGCACATTCAGCTTTCTGTTGAGTAATACACAACACTAATAGTTAACATAAATCATTAGGGCAACTTTACTACACAAAAGACTAAACCATTTTATCAGGATTGTTCTTTCATATATTCCCCACTTTGCAAGGTTGCCATGCAACTGATTGGTAGATGTAAAAAGCAGTAAGTAAGTGCTGATGCTAGTGCTCCCTCTAGTGTAAATATTCATTATTATTTATTAATTTGATAAAAGTCACAGGCCATAGTGCCTCAACACTCAATGAGTAGAAAGAAAATATTGTGCCAGGAGAAGTATTTATTACATAACTACAGCTCATTATTGGATTTGCCTGCTGTGTTTTATATGGTTTCTTTTTGCTTGTTTGTATAGTTAACATCTGAGACCTTGGCCATTTCTGCACTAGGCTGTTATAGAGCGATGATTTCACTTTCAACATCCTCTGGAATTCTGGGGTTTGCAGTTTCGGGAGGGGCCAACTGGCTAGAGCATATGTATTTTCTGGACCTCCCAATGTTGCTGGCAGCAACTCTCATCAGCCCTAGCCATTATATCTGCTGAAGCTTGAAGTTGCAGTTGAAGAACTACATAACTATCCACCCCTACTTTAGTGGTCACTCTAACAAAACTCATAGTTAATTCTCATTTAATTGTCAATGATGCACATTCCAGAAAGCTGCCGATAGCTGCACAGAAGACACACAGTTCACCTCTGTCCATTTCCACCATGAGGTAATCTAAAGCTAGAAGGACTCACAAAACCTGAGAATTTTTCTCTGAGTATGTTCACTGACAGACAGGCAAGTAGTACTGACACCCACCTGGTTCAGTGGGCCGTTTGATTTTTTAAAGAGGATTAGTACAGATCTGTTCCATACTGATATACAGAATGGTTATTGCACTTGTGTAGCTAGAACATATATTTTGAATTCATTGTTTGGTGCCCCTTTTGGTGTATTGCAAAAAGGAATGTGCACAGAGTTCCTCATCTTTTATAGGCTAGGTTAGTGGGTGGCATTTTAATCACACAATCTGCAAAATAGATCATTACTTGTACATAAGCACACTTAACAACCAGTCCCGGGGACCATCTGCTTCTTTGACCATGTCATGCTGCTTTTCCTTCAGTGCTTCTGAAGTACATATTTAAGCTTCTGTAACCAGCTGGCATATAAGGAGCTAGAACTCAGTGCACTTCCGCAGGGGAAATATCTTCTAGAGTTGGTAGTGCACTGGGGCTAAGAGTAGAATCTGAGTCATAGACTGACTGTTCCAGTTCAATTATAACTTTAGCTAGGAGCATGTTGTGTGCTGTATATAGATGTACATTGAATGTCAGCCTCATATTTTTACCTTCCAATAGGACTTGAGCTTTTGCTAACTAGCAGATTTCTGCATTAATTTCTGCCTGGGTCATTCACTACTGCGATTCTTTTGGGATGCTTAAAGGACTACCTCTTTACATCATAAGTCGTGACAAAATAAGTGAAGTTAATTTGCTAAAATAAATAAGGAAGGCTAAGCCTTCACAGTTCATTAAGTTGGCAAAGAAAGCCATGTTGGAGGGAAAATATTAGGTAGTATCCTTTGGGCACAAATAATAGCTGTATGACTTGAGGATCAGTTTAATCAGATTTGCCCAGAAGCCACCATGACCAAACTACCACAGAGTTAAAACCTCGAAAGTTAACTTTTAAGAATAATATCATTACATCCACAACTGTGCAAGTGGTAGGACAGCATCCTAGCTCTCAGAGTGTTATCTGCTCAGTTATAGATAACTTCAGTAGGACCAGTTAGAGAATGCATCTAATACTGAGTGAAGTGGCAGAAACTGAGAATTCCATTGAAAGATAGATGACAAAATATGAGATACTACTTGATGCTTCCTTAACAAATCCTCTTTTCCACAGCATAATTCTATAAGGAAAGATTTCACACACTGAAGGAATATTGGATGAGGAGGGAAAGTGGAAGAAACAAAACATGAAAAGGAAAAGAAGGTAGATAGAAATGCATTTCCCAGTCTCATGCTCTCCAGTTGTTTTCTGCTACAACTCCCATCATGGACAGAGGATGATGGGAGCTGTAGTCAGACACTTCTGGCAGGCACCATGCTGTGTAAGAGTATTCCAGAAATATTTTTTTTAAAAAAATAGAATGTTCTAATAGGAATAGAAGAGCTGGAACAAAGGGCAATAATTCTGTACAGAAGGTTTAACCATATGTTCAAGAGACAGGGTTACGGTTATACTGAACAAATTGAACATTTGGCTACAGAGTCAGAAAATGAGAAAAAGTAGCTATAGCAAGCAAAGATGAAGAGATATCTAAGAGAGGCTAGAGAGGTCCTTTGGAGTTTGTTGTCTATACAAGGTTCAGCTGTTATGGTATTGTTCAGTGAGGCAGAGGATTACATTAAAATAATAGAACACAGAGTTGAATGTTTAGAAACAAAAAACTCCTTGTGTTTCTGAAGTGTTTCAGTGAGAGATTTGGGGAACAACAATCAGAAATATGGCAAGTGGGGCATGAATGAAAGTGGTGAAAGATTATAATAGATACAAAGATCAGGTTGTCATATCACTACCACCAACTTGTGTAGCAACTCTTCCAGGTGGGTTACAGAGGTATATGAGAAATAATGTGACATATATAAACTTATATAATGCCATATAATACAGCATGCAACATGTTTTAGTTCACTCTTCTTTGAGGCCCTGTTACCCTGTGAATCGGGGGTCCCGGGAGGGGCACCCAAACCAAACCAAGCAAAGATGGGGAAATTAGCTGGAGCACTCTCTTGGCTAATGAGAGGCAGGGTAACTTAGCGGGGATCGTTTACCCTATGTCTACAGCATCAGGTCAGTGAGCAGTCAGGCAGTTCAAAATAGCAATTAAGATTTATTAGACAATTATTAGGAAAAACACGAACACACTCCTAACTAGAATAGGGAAATAGAGTTTTTGGGGAATGGGTGATACGTCACCAATCCTGTAGTCCTGGGGAAGCCAATGGAGGGTAGAAGGACTCTGCGCAGCAGCCGACGGGAGCTCGCAGAACGAGGTGGCAGCAAGGCAGGAGAGCAGTCCGAACGCAAGTCCGTTGAGCGGTCCAAGGACCTCTCGGAACTGGGGGGTTTTATCAGGGAAAGAACAACCATAGGCTAGTCTGGTCTTGGGCGAAAACAATAAGTTTTGGGTTGGAGACAATGCCTCCGAAAGGTCAGAATTTACATGATTGAGTTACGTTCCGAATTGACGGTGGTATGGCCGGTATGTAAATGCGGCTAGCTCGGCAGTTAAGCACTTAGCTCGCCAGGGTGTCCTCTCAGGGCAGAGGGTCTAATGAGGGTGTTTGTTTCGGGAGGTTCCCTAAAGCAGATCTGGCAATCTCTGGCTTCGTTTGGTGTGAGCAGCACATAGTAGCCATGCCTAGCTTCGCGCTTGTTCGGTGGCCTCACAAACACTTGGCTGGTGGCAGAGTAGGGCCAAATTGTGATATCAAAATGATATCTTTGGTTCACCAAAGGCCAGGCCAGTACACGGTTGTAACAGCCCCTCCCTAAACTGCAAACCCCAGGATTCCATAGGATGTTGAAAGTGGAATAATAGCACTATAAGAGTGTAGTGCAGAAAAGGCCATAGTCCAACAACATCTGGAGGCCCATGCTTTAACTACATCCCACTCTTAGGAGAGCCACTGTTTTCTCAGTCCTGTATCTGCAATATGGTTATAGTTATAGAATCACCTTCAAGCAGCTGTTTTAGGCATTGATATTATATATGCAAACTACTTTGAATTATGGAAACATGCTATATAACAAGGGTGGGAATCATGATGCCCTCTAGATGTTGCTGAACTGCAACAACTAGCATTCTTTGCCCTTGATTGTGCTGCTAGGAGTTGCAGTCCAACAAAATGGCCACATGTTTCCTCCTTCTAATATAAATTGTTTGCTCTCAATTTTAGTAAGTATTTAGACATATGTAGAATAAATATACCATGATAACCATTTCCCTACTTATGCTGAGCTTTTGGAGTAAGTGACAAATCAACATGAGATATTGAATAGAATAAAGGTTTCTTAAAGAGGCATTTCTAGTGATGATCATAGTTGTAGTGCAAAACAAATGGAGGGTGGGACTTCCCAGTTCAGTTTGATCATACACCAGTATTCCTGGCCAAAGAAAACCCTATGAATTTCATGAGGTTGCCATAAGTTGGCAGCCAGCTTGAAGGCACATATGCACACACTTTCACAATAAATGGTGATGGCAGTTGCAGTATTCTCATTCTGACAATTAACCTGTTAAAACTAATCTGTGAGTTTTGGCAATCCAGTAGTCTGCTTCTTAGTTTTTAATTTCTTCTTCCTCTTTGCAGCACAACTACTGTAAATATCTCTTACTTTCTCAAGGGACATAGTGCTGCCAAAAAACTGGAATATCTAGGATAGACCATGGTGCTGCCAGAAAATGTTATGCCTTTCAAAGACCATGCCATAAATTATATAGTTTTCTCTCCCAAACTTACCATGCACTTTGTTTGATGTAGAGCTCTGACATTCTCAATAGGTTGCCACATTCTTGGTTGGCCTAACGTGGCAGCAGAGTGGAGAAGTGCCTATCAAATGGTGGTCTGGTAGAGCTGCAAGGGAAAAGAGGGAACTTGGTCCTTCTAACACAGACCAGTAAAGAACAGGGGGAAAGAGGGGGAAGAAATGTGGGTCCTGAGAGGTTAGAGGAATGGGTTTTGAGTTCCCAGTCTTATGGAATTTTTAGTGAATAAGCAAAGCAGAAAGATGAATTGTAAATGAAATACTGGAACGTAGGGTTGGTTCTCCTTAAACATTCATGGCATTGTGGTTGGAGTGGGGCAGGAAATGTTCTCCTTTTTTGACACCATACTAGGAAATAAAGTTGTATTCGTTTATTGCTTATTAATTTATTATATCCCTCTATCCTCCAATGTGGTCAAGACCATGTACCAAGGGTCTCCTCTTTTCTTTGTTATAACAGCATTCCTCTGAGACAGCACATTGCGTAAGCTAACCTCAAAAGAGAAATTTGTAAATGGCCATGGGCTCCAGAATTAGGAAGGAGGGAGGCTCAAGCTCCCCTATGCTTCCCCAAATGGTCTGGCAAGGTTGGACCACCAGGACTCCTATTTAGTTGAGTTTCTACAGAAATTACAGTCAAAAGTGTAGTAAATGGTCAACCACTAAGAAAGATGAAGATAGCTTCTGTTGTTGAGCCCTCACAGGAATAATAAAGGTGACCTGCAATCTATCCTATGAACATTTATGTGGAAGTTTGTTGTGGTGGTGTGCCTTCAAGCCATTTTTGACTTACGGTGACCCTAAATCAAACCTACCATGGAGTTTTCTGGGGCCAAGAATGTAGGAGACACCCAAGGTCACACAGTGGTTTTCCATGGCTGAGCAGTGAATCAAACCCTGGTCTCCAGGTCATACTCTAACCTTCAAACCACAACACCCGACTAGCTCTCAAAGTGCCTTCAAGTCGTTTCCAACTTACGGTGACCCATAGGTGAACCCATCATGGGTCTTTCTGGGGCTCAGAATGTGTGAGGTGCCCCAGGTCACCCAGTGGATTTCTATGGCTGAGCAGGGAATAAAACTCTGGTTTCCAGGATCATAATCCGATACTCAAACGACTACACCATACTGGTTCTCGTAAGCTTCACTAAACATATGCAGGATACACTTGGTGCTTATGAGAGTCTTCATATTTAAGGATGCTATAGTGAATAATGGATGGAGAAAGTAATTTGCCCTCTCTTCCCAAGTAACTGCAAGTAGGAAAAATGAATAACCACCTGCTTGCCAAGGTAGAGCTCTCCATACCTTAAAAACAGTTCTAGAGGCCTGTGAAGAGCTATGTGGAAATTCATCAGAAGCAACATTTAAAAAGAATGGAACAAGGTATCAACACCAATAAAAGCAGAAAATAATCACAGCAAATGTGATCCAACAAATGTGAATGTGTAGAATTTTTCTCTGCTGAAATTTGTTTACCAAATTGTGGCATATAGCTGACAGCTCCTCCTTCCCTTTGTTAAAACTTTTGGCTGTAAGTATCCTCCAATGAGAAGGAGTGAGAGAATGGATGCTTTTAAAAGAAAGAAATTGTTCTCCATATCAATTCACTCAGACCTAGCCTGCACATTCAGCACAGAAAGTGAACACAAGAGAAAGAAAAAACCACTTGGGACTCTAAAATCCTTTCCCCACAGGTTCTGCCCTGGTAGCACCACTATAGTATAACTGATGTATTTGGGAAAGCTCAGTACATCATGTTTGTATGTTGTTATCATATTTGGAATTCAATAAGGTTACGCCCTTCCAACCTTATACTGGAAAATCCAATTATTTCAACAGATTTGGGCTCCAATTCCCCTGAGTACTACAGCTTGTTCTTCACTACAGAGGTACTTTCCCCAAGATCCAGACACCACCTTCCCTATTCTATATTATGCCATACACACAAGCATCTGGCCCATTGTGCCGAGTTCCATAAATATGTATTAGTCTTGGATATTTGAATATAAATGGTGCACCGTGAGCTTTTTGATAAAGTAAAAGGAGATGCAAGTTTAAGATCTTTATTTTTATTTTTATTTTTTTGAACTTAACATTATCCCCTGACTGAAAATATCAAAACACTAGGAATATGTATTTAAAATGGGTTACTGTTGGCATTTTGGCAGTTTTTTTATCACTGTAAAATGAGCAATTAAGAGAATTACCACGCAGTTGCATTCAGGGTACTACCCACCATCCTGGATCTTTATGGATAAATCAGTTGTGAAGATTAGATCCCACCCACCCCAAACAACAGAACCACCACTTGAATCCAATTAAAGCTATTTGTCAGAAACATTTTTTTAATATAAAAAGAGCCCATAGAAACCAATCTTGAACTGAAACTAAAATTATCTTGCACTGGGTATAATTAGTATAAGGGAGATTAATGAGCACATACGATTACACATTTGCTTTCCTACTCAGGTTTTTCATTTTTAGTGAAGAAAGAAAAAGAAGTCACTAGGGTGGAGGAAAGGCAATAAACAATAGAGCTAAGTACATCTTGCTGAAGTTAGACATAAAAGAAGTACTGCTTTGTGAGCATAAATTAATACTAACTCTGTTGGGAGTTGTACCAATGCACTTTGTTTTTGGTGGCTGTTGGTAAATCAGATGTTCCTAGAAGCAAGTATTTACATTTCTTCTTAGCTGTTCATTTTGAGAGAGAAAAAGAGAGGGAAAGCTCTACAAATGCAATGCGCAAATGATGCACTGAAGGAGGAGGAGGACAGCCAGAGGGAAGGAACACAGCACATCACAAACATACATATTGCTGGAATAGAAATAGTCGTAACTTTTATTATTTTAGAGCTTTTGTGCAACATTGGGTCACCTTTCCAAGCACCGAATGACCTGTCTGGCACTTAAGGAAGTCCCTCAGCACAGCACAGCCCCAGTCTGCTGTGGAAACTGGGGGATATGCTAAATATGGAATTGGACATGGGTTCATTCCACTGTATACTCCTGATGTTACCTCACACCCCCTTGAGCTGGTTGTGTCCTACAAGTCTTCATCGCAGAAGGCTCTCTGAAGGGAGAGTGGCATGTAGACCCTTTCCTCTGCCCTTGTGGATCTGGCCCAGTGCCAAAACTACTTGCAACAAAGTTGTAACCAGGATTGTACAGCAAAGGCACAGTTTTGTCTAAAGGGTAATTCCACTCTCAGATCCATCTGGAAGGCCACATTTGTTGCAATGCCAAGCCACTGGCTGATTGATTTGAGTAGGAGGCTGTGCCAGGTGCTATGGCCCCAGGCCTCTGGAAAGAAAGATAGTGGCTTCCTGTCACTCTGAACTTCCTGCGCACACCACAGTGGAAACCTTAAGAAAGTCTAAGACCCCTGTTCTCCATGTTGGAAGATGTCTACTAGTATAAAAGCTTAAGATGGCCAGCCAGCATTGGATTTCAAAAGCTCTGACTATTGACATAAATATGTAAATCATGGATGAAACAGGGCTCAAGGGTGGGGTGTTGGCATATGCACCTGTACAGTCACAGATTGTACTTCTCAAGGAATTTTCACACGTTAAAAGGAAATGAACATGAGATCATGATGGATCAGAGACTTGCAGGTTTGACGTTGGTTACCTACAAGAGCAACTTCCTGAGGCACTCAATAAAACTGATTGCAGTCCACCTTCTTTTTTGAACTAGGTATTCAGAGATGAGGGCATCAGCAAACAGGATACTTGTAAATACTGCAAGTACTTCCAATTTCATTTGAATGAGAGTACAGTATTGTTCATGTCTACTCAGAGCTAGTGTGGTGATTTGAATGGAGCTTTTCTCAGATAAGGTGGTATAGAACTGCAGCCACAAGGCTTACAGATAGCTTCTAAAATTAAACTTTTGGCAATGTCCTAAAGTAATATATACAGTAGGCCCACATTTAATGCAAGTTCATTTTACATGGCTTCTGTTATGCATGACCAGCTTTGGCAGGGACACAGCAGCAGTGGGGTGCCAATCCCACGCATTCATTTGGGAATGAAGGAGCAGGATTGGCGCGCACACACATACTGCTGTGTCCCTGTCAAAGCCTCTGGCCAGCCTGCAGTTGTTGGCACCGCTGCCTTCAGCAGTGTAGATATGCCTTTCCTTCTCTCTTGTTTGCAAATGAGTGGGGCTGAGTCAACACACACACACACACACACACCATGCCCCTGCTTGAAAAATGTACTGTGCAGGCACAGTTGACCTATTTGCATGAGTTGCATGAAGAAGAACCACAGTTACAGGTGAGCAACCTGCTCTTCTTCCATTTCTTGCTCTGGAACAGATTTTCCCTAGTAAGAAAAAAGATGATGAAACAAGAGAGAGTTACAAGTGAAGCATGAAATGATAATGTGAAGCTCCAGTAAAATTCAGAGAATGAGAAACAGCAAAGGCATGACGATAAAGGCTTCACCTAGAATTGGTCTAGGGCAAATACTACAGTCGTATCTGGTGCTTTCTTCTCGTCATCCACAACCCTGAGGATTACACATGAAGCAGCTCAGGCTCAGAGCTGAAACACACACACACACACACACACACACACACACAGCTGTAATATACTGTACTTTGTCTCATTGAGAGTGTGGAGAGTCTTTCATCCTCCCCTTCTCCATAAAGGAAAGAGAATGTCTGAGGAGGGAGTGGACAGCCTTCTTTTCATCCCTTCCCCATCACCTTTTCCCTAACAGCAGTAGGGAAAGGGTGATTTGTACAACACAGAGGGAAGAGGAATTCAGCCAGTGAAGTGGGCAGTCAAGGGACCTCTGAGAGGTTGCAATTAGGCTCTTGAGGGCACATTTGATCCCTAAGTTGTCAGAAGCACTTTTGAATAACGGGGGCGGGGGGTTCACATTCACAGTTCTCAAAGGAAAATATGATGGATGCAACCATTTTTAACCCTTTTGTCCAGCCAATGAAATATGCTTCCAATGCATCTTGTTTTGGCTACATTATTCTGCTTCTTTTTGCCCACAAAAAGTTCTTTAAAGTTCTTTAATGCTATGTGTAAGGATCCAGTACAGAAGAGCCAGGCTGGAATGAGGAGACAATGGCCATTTCCACATTACACTGTTATAGTGCTATTATTTCACTTTCAACATCCCGTGGAATTCTGGGGTTTGTAGTTTACTGAGGCCAAAGAGCTCTCTGGCTGAGAATTCTAAAGGCCCCTCCCTAAACTGCAAAACCCAGGATTCAATAGGATGTTGAAAGTGGAATAATAGCACTATAACAGTGTAGTGTGGAAATGGCCAATGAGTTAGTTTATCCATGTGGTGGTCAGAAGGAGACCAGAGTAAGGAAAATTTCTTGGAACCATAGCAGAGGCATTGTTCTCTTCAGCATCATAATGATTAGGTGTATATGGAATGGTGAACCCTAAGGTGCAGCTATTTAGGTCTAGGCTGACAATATTTACTATCTGTTATTTAATAATTGTCCATTCTTTAGTTATTTCATATGTGAATGACCAACAAGGCCACACCTCTGACAGTCAGGGTATCTATTTTTCCTCGTAGGGATTGACTGAGAGCAGGCTGCTTGTTTTTCTCTTCCTGTACCACCAACTTGCCCTAGTAATAACCGGAGTTCCTTGGACATCATTTTGTGTGTCTAAACCAGTGGTTCTCAACCTGTGGGTCCCCAGATGTTCATGGACTTCAGCTCCCAGAAGCCCTGAGCATTGACCATAGTGGCTGGGGCTTCTGGGAGCTGAAGTCCACAAACATCTGGGGACCCACAGGTTGAGAACCACTGGTCTAAACCAAGTTAGGAATCATGCTGCCCTTCAGCTGTTGCTAAACTGCAACTCCTAGAATTCCTTAGCATTGACTAGCCTGGCCACGGTTGATGGGAGTTGCAGCCCCATCTTTCTCCTAAACTGACAAGACAAATTAAAATACAAAGTCTCTGACAAAAAAACTCCTTTTTACAAAGTCTTTTTATACCTGCTCAGCCCCCCCCCCCGTTTTATATCCTGGTCCTCTGTCTAGCTAGCAGGAAGTTTTCTAGTAGCCTCAACACTTGGAGGATGGTGAAGGAAGGCTAGACAAATAGACTTTTAATATCAGTATGTCTGCTGTAATCAATATGATAATACAATCAATACAGTAAAGGTTGAACTGAGGAAAAATGGGATTCTTATGTTGCTATGGGTGCCCTTCCTACAACAGGCAAGGTAAACAGCAGCTTGTTACCATGGCATTCTGGTCTGGTTTTTGGTGAACTAAGATATCATTTTGATATCATAATTTGGCCCTTTTCCCCCATCAGCTGAGTATTTGTTTGGGCGCTGCCGGACAAGTGCGACGCTAGGCATGGGTGATAGTTGTAAGGTACCAGATATAGCCAGTTCCGCTTCAGGGGGTAGCCACCCGAAACAGACACCTTGATTGTAAAACAAAAGAACTCTTTGCCTGTGAAAGCACCCTGGCAAGCCAGGCACTTAACGGCCGAGCTAGCCACATCTGCATACCAGCTATACCATTGTCAATTCGGTTCATAACTCAATCATGCAAATTCTGACCTTTCGGAGCCTTTGTCCTCAGACCAAAACTCATTGTTCTCTTGCAAAAACCAGACTAGCCTGAGGTCGTTCTGTCCCTATAAAAGTTGCCCCACTTTGAGAGCTCATTGGAACTCTCACTGGACTGAGCTGAAATCACTCAAACTCTTGCTGAAATCACTGAAACCGTCCAGAACTCTCGCCGGATCGTCTTGCTGCCACTCAGCTCCACAGATTCCCCTCGGTCTCCACACCAGGGTTCCTCCTTTCCCTCCAACTGGTGTCTACAGGACTTCGGACAGGTGGCGTATTGCTTATTTCTCTAAATTCTCTTTCTTTCCTCTCTAATTAGGTGTGTTTGAGTTTTATCATTTTCCTTGCTTAATAAAAACTGTTAATATTTTAAACTGCTTGACTCCTCACTGACCTGAACCGGTATACATAGAACAAAAGGTCTCGCTGCGTTGCCCTGCCTCTCGTTAGCCAAGAGAGTGCTCCAGCTAATTTTCCCCATTTTGCTTGTTGTTGGTTGTTTATTTGGGCGCCCCTCCCGGGACCCCCAGTTTACAGGGTAACAAGCTGTCTCTACAATCCCATGAGGAGCAAAACAGAAAGAAAAGGGGAGATTATTTGGGCGCCCCTCCCGGTACCCCCAGTTTACAGGGTAACAAGCTGTCTCTACAAATCCCATGAGGAGCAAAACAGAAAGAAAAGGGGAGATCAGCCTGCCTTCCCAGCTATCCCCAGCATGTAAAAACAAACAAACAAACAAACCATAGACCAGGATATTTGGCCACCAAAAGAGAAATAATAAGAAAAGTGGAAGGCGGTGAAAGCAAAAAAAGTCACCCCTAGTTACACTTTGGAAGAAGCCCTCAAGTGATCTCAAGACCTATAATGTTCTTGTTTACTTATGCTAGTCTTTCTTGACAAGGTTGTTTCATTTTACATGTGCATACTATTAGTTTTGAATAAACAGTTTGCTGAAACATGTTGAACTGCTCTTTTCAGTGGTGCAGGTACCTATTCCTATTCTTTCCATGTTATTTCTGCCTCTGTTAATTACATTTATGTTAAAGATGTAATGCCCAAGAGTACATGGACTTCATTAACTGAGGTATATTTGTAATGACAAATATGTTGTTTTAGAAAAACCTGCAGCAAAGGGTGTGTTACTTCCTGAATAGATGAGGTATGGCACTACCCACATCTACATTCACCGTGGCTGCTATCTAAGCTATAAGCTTATGTCCTTATTTTAATATTTTGACAGACATAAAACCAGTACTGAAATCTGTAAGATGGTACCTGCTTATAAGTTTGCCTTCCCTGACGTTTTTTCTCAGTTGTTAGGAAAGTGATATTTGCATAACAGTGGCGTTAATGTTAGTGGGTCAGTGAATTCACTCTGGTTTTTAGTCCAAACCTAGACCTAGTGGGGTGGATGTTGGATTAGGAGTTCAAGACACCAGGGTTCAAATCCCTGTTAAGCCATGGAAACCCACCGGGTGTTCTTAGGCAAGTCACACTTTCTCAGTTTAGAGGAAGGCAATGGCAAGCGTACTCTTAACATATCTGGTCAAGAAAACCCTAGAATAGGGTTGCCATAAATCAGAGGGAATTGGAAGGCCCATAAAAATAACAGCAAACCTTAGATAGCTCCTTTAAAGTTTGGTCAAAAACATATAATGGAGTCACTGTCACAGTGCCATGAAAGCCACCAGCCCTATTGCATAAAATGTGCTTTTTATACAGAAACTACCAGACAAGTGGCAGGAGAAATTATCATTTAGCATAAAAACAAACTTCTAGCATTACAATTAGGTTGAAGTATTGAGGAAAATGAAGCCTAGTGGTCACCATGAGAAGCTTTGCCAAAGCTTAACAGGTTAAGTTTGAACTGCTGTTAATATAGATCCTTTTGTAATCTTTCTCTATCAGAAGTGGCCAAAGGGCATCCAGCAGTGATTACATGCAGCTCACAGGGCCATTTTTATGGCCTTCAGGGCTTCCCAAGGAGTCAAATTTATTTTGCACCCAAATGCCCCCTGTTTGGGACATGGGGGACATTTTTGCTACCTTCCCCACCCCGGCCTATTTTAGGCCCAGGAAAGGATTTTTAAAAACTGGAAGTAAACCAGAAGTGATTTGTGATAACTTCCTGTTTCAAAAAAAAAGTTTTCTCCTGGGTGTAAAGTGACCCAGGGAGGTCCTAAAAATATGGCATAAATGCCCCCCTACAGGCTGCAGGGGGGAGCATCTGGGATCAAAAGATTGATTGATTGATTGATTGATTGATTGATTGACTGATTGATTGATTTTTGTGGAGGGGTGTGGGTCCTCACCAGCGGATTCTCCTAGCAAGGTAATGTAGCCCCCTAGCCTCCCACAATTGCCCAATGGTTTGCAGCCCAATTGTGGACTCAGCTGAAATATTCCTGTCATTGTGGTTTAGGAGCTTGTATTTGTACTAAGGTTGCTTTAAAAAAATTGAACTCCTCAATCCATATAATCATGGAAAAGCCAGCATATGACTGTAACCTCTTGAAAAGCTACCAAGAACAGTTTTTTAAAAAAAGTTATTTTTCACTCTCCCACCTTCCGTTCACAGTGCTATTTTATTTCACTGCTTTCTGTCACCATATCTAAATTCAGCCTTATGCACATGACTCTGTCCCACTCTAATTGAGGTCCTTTAGATTTGCCTTCCCAACTGGGCAGCCTAACCTCTCTTTTTCCAGTCTTCTTGCCAACTGCTGAAAATAATTCTCCTACCCCCCCTTCCAGTATTTGGCTCCTTGTCCTTTGATCTTTTTCGTGGCCTTCCTAGTAAGGCACCTGACCCTTTCACACCTCACACTCACTCATTTCCTCCTCAGTGCTCAGTCTTGCTTTCATCTTTTGCTTCCTTTGTTCACAGGCTCTCCAGTTTCTCTTCCTTTCCAGCCAAGACGTACAATGTGGGTTTTTTCCTCTGCTGCCTGAGAAAAAAAACCAGGAGCTAGAAAATGTCATCTTTAATCTTATTGTCCATTTCCAACAGGTACTATATTAAAACCATTTTTCTCCAGACCATTCTGACACATCAATATTTTGCTCTCTAGAAGTAAGAAAAGAATTTTTTTTAAAAAAGAACAACCATACCAAGACTGCCTGCAAAGCAATCACTTCTGATTAGTTCCTTTTTAAAAAAAAAAAAAATGCTCTTAGTTAATATTGGTTAAGAATGCAAACATGTTTTTTGCCATTGTACTCAAAGTAATTCTGTGCCATGCATGGTTCCATTGTCTCATCTGGTTTCTTTCTTTTAAAGAAGTGGATGGGGCAGCACAGCAGTTTGTGCAATAGCACAGTAATGTCAATACATGATGAACTGACATTATTGTGTTACCTTCTGATGTGACTTAGCAGGAAATAATGAAAAATGATTGCATTTAAAGGACTCTGTGCCCTTAGAACAGCTTGTCTAACAATTTTCTTTCTTCTCTCTTTCTGTATGTAGGTAGAGAAAACCTTTTTTAAAAAAGAGTAAATTTTCACCAGAGCATTTATGAGCTTGTCACAGCATGGATCATTCACATTCTTGGTTGCGGGGGAGCACATTAGATTGCTTGAGATGTCAAAAGAAATCCCCTGGAGTTCCCAGCATAGCTTGGAGTAAGGCATTCTTCACCACTACCTTTGGGAGATAGAAAGACTGTTTTCAGGCACAGTTCAAAGTACCCATTCAGCCCTATACAGTTTGGGGGCATTTTTTCTGAAGAACAGTATTCTTCCCTATGAGCCTTCCCATGGTTTGAGATTTTTTCGGAGGCCTTTCTTTCCATCTCACCATCCCCTCAGGTACAGCTGGTAGGTCACAGGATAAAACTGTCACAAGAGTGAGATTTGTTGCCCAGCAGAGAGTCCAAATTAGCAAAGCAGCATAAGCAAGGAGTGAAGGCAAGGCTTATTTCTCCAGCAGAAATAGGTCAACACCTTTTGAAAGTCCAAAGTGAAATAAAACACATTTCCCAGTGCCCACCCTATATACACTAAACAGGTGGATTTTCTCATGTAAACATTCAGAAAACAACACTTACTTCAGAGCATATCATCAACCTGTTTATCATTTTGAGACAGCATGTGATAATTCAACAGGAACTTAGGTCTTTGCTTACTTCAGAGATTCTGTTAACTTAAACAAGAAATGTAATTGGCAATTACAAATCGAGGAGGAAGCTCCCTTTTCTCCTCTACATGTTAAGGCACGGGACGGAGCCAAGGCTCATAATCTAGCCTACGTAAGCCTCTCACTTCTAGGGAATGGCCATCTCAAGACTTTTGAGTCTAGTTTGGAAAAGGAATCATAGAATCATAGAATCATAGAGTTGGAAGAGACCACAAGGGCTATCCAGTCCAACCCCCTGCTATGCAGGAACACATATCAAAGCATTCCCAACAGAGGGCCATCCAGCCTCTGCTTAAAAACCTCCAAAGAAGGAGACTCTACCACACTCAAAGGCAGCCTATTCCACTGCCAGATATCTCTGACCCTCAGGAAGTTCTTCCTGAGGTTCAGGTGGAATCTCCTTTCTTGCATTTGAATCCATTGCTCCTTGTCCTAGTCTTTGGAGCGGTGCAAAACAAGCCCGCTCCCTCCTTGACATTACATCCCTTCAAATATTTAAACATGGCTATCATGTCCCCTCTTAACCTTCTCTTCTGCAGACTAAACATACCCAGCTCCCTAAGCCACTCCTCATAGGGCAAGGCTTCCAGACCTTTCACCATTTTGGTTGCCCTCCTCTGGACGTGTTCCAGCTTGTCGATATCCTTTTGAATTGACATGCCCAGAACTGGACACAGTATTCCAGATGTGGTCTAAACAAAGCAGAATAGAGTGGTACCATTACCTCCCTCGATCTAGACACCATACTCCTTTTGATGCAACCAAGAAATCACATTGGCTTTCTTGGCTGCCGCATCACACTGCTGACTCATGTTCAGCTTGTGGTCTACCAAGATTCCTAGATCCCTTTCACACCTACTGCTGTCCAGTCACGTGTCCCCCATCCTATATTTGTGGATTCCATTTTTTCTGCCTAAGTGTAGGATCTTACATTTCTCTCTGTTGAAATTCATAACAGATAATTTCTAGCTTTGAGAGTGAGGGCATCCTCCTCCTCCTCCACCTCCTCCTCCTCATCATAAAGACCTGTTTCGAGGTTGTGGAAGTCTCTTCCTAGAGAAGCTTGACTGATTCCCTCAAAGAGTGGCTGTAGCAGTTTGTTGATTTCAACTGGCCTTTGGGAACTGACTGTTTATAGATAAAGGGTTATAAATAATAGTGCTATTATTGTCCTTATTTCTTGCTTTTAGTAAATAAATTTTTAAATTGCTTTTAATTCTTTTGAGAGTTTAGTTGCATTTTAACTTTTTGAATGCCTTTACAGATGTGAGCTTTTATGTGTTTTAATGTCTGTAAGCTGCCTTGAGACCCAAGACTGGGGAAAATGTGATGAATCCTCTCCAGGTTTTAGTCTGAACTTTAAAGATACAGAACTGTATCTCCAAAATAGGTTCAGCATTTTGGATATGTCTTTTAAAGTTCAGACAAAAAGCAAAAGCCACTACCATTAACAAGGAAGCCAGGAGCTGCCGCTGCATGTACAAAGCACGATGACATAGCCCCCAAATAGGCATGGAACAATTATTTTGTGCTTAGCATAGACAGCACTGTTCACCTCAGCTTGGCATTTCAAGAGATGAGTGGACATGAAATCATATCTTTCCTATGGGAAAATGGCAGGGGAAGAAAGTGGCAGGGGAAAAAATTTTGCTGCTATCTCTATTCTCAATGCTTTTAGAAGAAGGGAGAAAGCTTGCTTCGGCACAATGAGGATTTCTTTTCTACTTTTCTAGAATACACTAAACTCTACCTTCAACCACACCTGGGCCCCCTCCCAGTGTGTACTGGGAAGTATGTGCACACACCAAGGGATCTGCTGACTTCTAAGATGTCGTTCTGTAGCTTGCTGGTGTCTGTCTATGCCAGTGTGAGGAAACTGGCTTTTTCTACTGTAATATACCAGCTGTATCCATGAAACACAAATAAATCTTCTTTTGTCACATTGATTTTATCTCATCTTGACTGTCCTCAAATCTATTTGGGTGCGGTGGCCTTGATCAGCCCCCTGATCCTGACAGGGGATCATCAATGTCCATAGAAATGCAGTGATACAGGTCACATTATGGTGCTGTTATACACCATTGGCCCACAGCTGATAGACATGTGCTTCAAAAGCATAACTAATTTGACAAAGACAACAGCATACAAGGCAGAAAGTAGAACTGAACCTGAGCTGATACTAGTACTGTTTGGGGGCTAAGTAAATGCAGAGTTCATGAGCTGAAAATAAAACCTGAGGCAGCGAAGCAGGAGGATTGTAAACACTCTCTTTGTATCTGAGGCTGTTACAGGTCTCCATGACATCTTTAGTTTACTCAACATTAGACTGACTATTTATTGCACTCTTTTCCTCTTTGGCATGCAGGAACACCATGTCAGGTTTCATCTAGCAATATTAATCAAATCTCTTCCTGTGGTCTGTCTCATAGAAAGGCAAGTCCAGAAAACCTCTGCATGACTAGGACATCTGAATGAAATAGAACAATTTTAGTTTTGAAGCAGAACCCTGATTAAGTGATAGGACCAGGGTGTAAGGTTGCTCTTCAACTGATCTGCCTTTGTTTCTCTTGCTCCAATTGATGTTTTTCTCTCCTGGGTTTCCCTGCTGAGTTGTGATAATAAACAGTAGCTTTCAGAAGAGAAGTCTGGTGCATGCTGCTGTTCTCACATACTCAGTACTGGCCTCCTCTCTTCTTCTTGAACATCATGGTCCATTATACAGATCCTCTATCATTAACAGCTGTATTGAAAGCCCCACCCTCTAAAAACAGATAGCAGGAAGTAAGTGGATGTATAGAATTTCTGTCTGCTAGGTTTCTGTGAAAAGCTCAAGAGAAGAAAGTGCTTGGTAGTCCTAAGGTGGCATTTAAGGAGATCCTCACCAACTATTTATTTATTTCTTTATTTGTGCATGTATGTATGTAATGCCCATATACCTTCCACTGTCAAGTTATACTCAGCTAGAGCTTAAACCAGGAGCATCTGGAGAATGAAGAGAGAGAATTTTCTTTTCAGTGAAATAATCTTTCCTATTCAATATGGGGTGTTAAATGCACAATAGTTAAGAAGCTTTTGGAGCTTTCCTTGCAGTAATCCTTGGGATGGATTCTACTGCAAGGGAGGGAAAAAGTCCTTTTCTCTTATTTTACCATACAGTCTCCCAATGAAACTGTGTGAATGAAGAGATAACATTCAGATGTCATATCAGTGAAAATGTTTATTTCACCTGTTTAGCATAATACACCATCTATGCTTTACCAAATAATTTCCCTTTACATAACAATAATGTAATTATTTCTGTTGGTACTTTCACTCACATCCTTTTGTCAAACACATCTTAAGTCTAGACCTCTACTATTTGCACTGAAATCCATTCCATTTCATATTCACTCTTCACCTTTAAAATAGGGCTTCTGTTCATTTGAAGGTTATGGCTTGAAATGCTTATTGCTTTTTCTTGAAAAGGGAGCCAGAGAAACAACATACTACTCTTTACCCATGGCTTTGTGATAAATATAGAACTGGAAATAAAAACAGTTGTGAGCTTCCCCTGCCTAACACCTGCCACTTAATCTACTCTTCAACAATTTTTACCCTACTTGCTCTTACATATGGAAGCAGACTGGATTGGCAGCCGCAATCTCACTTCAGCAATGGCAACAGAAGAATGTCCTCTACTCGCTCCACTTGAGAGTCGTCTAGGAGGTACAGGATAGAGTGTTTGGGCACATAGAGCTGTTTTTCAATGGAAGTGAATAGCTCCACAGCACTCAAGGGGAGCAGCAGAAGAGCTTGCTTCTGTCCCATAGACACATGTGCCGCCTGAGATAACCACCTGAATAAGTAGCCATTCTATCTGTTTATAAGAGCAGCCTTTTGCAAGAAAAAATTTCAGTTCCTTGTGGGTTAAAATGAAATTATTATGAGAGATAAGGTTCCATAAAGGAGGGCCTTTCTCCCATGGGAGAAGCACTTCATTTCAGTGTGTGCTTCAGCATGGTTGCTGAAGTTTCCTTTAATCACATGAGGGATTGGAATGTGTTGGTTTCTTGACCAACCAGAAGGGAATTGAGGGATTGGATTGGGGAGGAAAAAAAGAACTCTGGGGTCTAATCCAAGTTAGTCCCATATAAAGTAGGCTCACTGAATCAATGGAACTTATCTAAATGTTGACTTACCAAGTTCCCATTGATTCAATGGGTGTTCTCTAGCTGGAACTAATAATTGGATTTAGGTTCAGGCTGCATGAAGAGAGAGTAGAAAACTAAAATATAAAGGAACAACAAGATCAAGATATTTTTTTAAAAGCCAAAAAAACCTGCCGCACAGTGTAATTTTTTAAAAAGGCTTCTAGTAAGGTAAGAGAGAACTTGGAATAACTGGAGAACCAGGTGGGAATTAAATGGCATATCTGTAAAGCTATGGATTCTGTGATATAAATTGCTCAACTCCAAATAATTTTCAAAATTCAACCAGCTGGCCTAACTGGATTAGGAGTTCTGGGAGATATAGAAAGGCTAGCTTCCAGGTCAAAGCAGAAATTACAAGAACCAAAAGTGAATGTGTGGGGCTCCCCCCCCCCCCAGTAATTTACCTCTCATTGCAGTTGAACAAAGTGAAAGAAGCACTGATAAATTAATAGGGAGACAAGATGTTACATATGAAAAACAAAACTTAACAAGAGGTGCCAAGAGCAAGGGGAACTTGCAGAAAACATTCCATCTGTGCCAAAATTAATCAGGGCTGCAGGAAAGAACTCCCTCAACATGCAAAGCCATATTGGCCAGACAAGACTTATCTTCACAATGCAGATGGCTTGTGCCCTGCTCTATCATGAATTCTCTTATTGGATCAAAGTGACTGCTCAGGTATACAGATAACATGTGAAGCAGCCCAGGTATAGCAGACATCAGAGCCAGAAGCTGTACTGCAGAAATGAGACGGAGCTAAATGATTAGTTTTAGGACCATGGAGAGCGATCTGTAGACCACAGATACATTACCTTGGCAATAGCAAGGTTTTACAGGTAAATCAGGGCAATATTCCTGGATGCTCCACCCCTTCAAATGCTCTGTCTGGCTGTGAAAGGGTCAGTGCCCTTTTCTATAGTCATTGGGGTAGGGAGAATGAGTATTGGTGGAGTGAGCAGCGGGTTGGAGAATGTTTCTCAGGGTCTCCTTTCTCACTGGAGAAGTCCAAGATCCACTCTTGCTGTCAGAGGTCAACAAGGCTTTCTCAAGGTCATGTGAACAGGATGAGGACTCTACAACAGAAGGGCCCAATTCAAAAACAATGGGGATTGATTCTGATGTCTTCTTAGTCCTGGCCATGACAGAATGTCTTTGAAAGGACAGCATATTTTTTATGACTCATGATTTCCAAATAGAGAACTTTCAAAAGATTGACAGAAGAAATCAGTTTATTACCAGATGCTGGACAAGTGCACAACTGTCTATTTCATGGCCACATCTTATCAAGCAAATTAATACCTTAGCTGAAAATTGCATGATGTACATCAAAATAATAATAATAATAATAATAATTTATTTATATCCTGCCTCTCTCAACAGATCGAGGTGGTACTACAGCAGTACATAAATACATTAAAAGCAGTTAAAACATAACCCATCCTCCCCACCCACCAACCCATCTAAACCCCCTAAAACACATTAACTATTAAAAACAAGAAGACAGTTGGTGGGAGGCGGTGGAGCACTAGTCTGGGAAGGCCTGTTGGAAGAGAACAGTCTTGACTGCTTTTTTAAAGCAGTCAAGACTGGTAATATGCCGGGTCTCTTCCAGCAGGTGGAAGTGGCCCCTCAGGCTTTACTGTTCCCAAAGCTACCTGCACAACACTGGGGTAAAGTAATGACAGATTTCCTTATCTTAAAAGGACAAAGAGCCCACACAGTAATTAATGGATTGTCCAACCATATTGACCTTTACTGACTCAAAGTTTAGCATAACGTGTCAGCCAGCACTTTAGTCAGGTTTCCAGTAATGTTAAAGAGTATAGCCATGTTCCTAATGTTAAGTTCCACCTAAGACCCCTAATGGCATCCAGACTGGGGGAGGTCTTAAGAGTGGGAGTCTCACCTGACACTGTGTACCAACTCCCTGCCCTCACTGAAAACATGGAGAAGTGGAAATGGTCTAAAAACCTTTAGAAAAAATACTGATTTTGGAACAATTTGTAGAAGAACTATTTATGAGTTGTCAGCTCTAGACTCCCTTACCAATGTCACTTTTTCAGCTAAAACACTGGTTGATGGACTGATAACAGGAAGTAAAAAGGGTCTATTTTCAATTCTAGGCACAAAGTAAGATCATGATCAAAACTGTCCCCAGGTAATATTGTTTGGATACAGAGTCCCCAGATATATGAAACTGTAGAAGAGACAGAAAACAAAACAAGCAAGCAGACAAAACTGAAGTTTTATATATATGCAGTTTCATGTGGATTGTTTTGAAGAAAACAAATGCACACTCAGTACCTCCCCACATCGTGCAACTGAAAATTCAAATACCAGAGAACTCACAGGTAAAGAGAAACTCCTATACGGAGGGAAATGTCCCAGAAAATGCCCCTATAGTACAGATATGAAATGAAAGAACTAGCACAAAGACTTTAACTTTTGAAAATAATTGTATTACTAATTTATTTAAAATATATATCAGTAATAATTGCTAATGTTAGTTGTTTAAAGTTTAAAATTAACTGGTAGTAAAGGAAGATATCACACTAGGTTAGTACAAGTCTCTATGGGTCAAAAGGAAAGTAACACGGAATGGTGGAATTCAGTGTGGATAAAGATCATACTGTTACCCTGTTTACTGGGGGTCCCGAGAGGGACTCCAAAGTGTGCTCAACTAGAGGTGGAGAAAATTAGCTCAGAGCACTGCTTTAGTGTTATGAGAGGCAGGGTAACTTAGCAGGATCTTGTAACCCAGTGTTTACGGGGTCAGGCCAAGTCAAGGAGCAGACCGGTTTGAAGATAATGAATGATCTTTATTAAATACAGGCACACAATGTAAGCAATACAAGCACATAGATAACTAAGGAAAATAAAGGTGTGAGTAAGATACCGGGATTTTCAAAGGGATAGTTGATTTGGGTGATACGACACCTGTTCCTGAAGCCCGGAAGAAGACAGAGAGCGAAGCTGGGGTTCAGTGTGGCTCAGCACGTGGAGCTGAGGGGAAGCTCGCCAAGCAAAGCGGCAGCAAGGAACTCGGGAGCGATCTGAGGAGGGTCTCAGAATCAAGGGTTTTTATAGGGAGAAGTGTGACTGCAGGCTATGCCTTACTCGGGGACAACAATGAGTTTTGGGTGCGAGACAATGTCTCAGAAAGGTCACAATTTAGCATGATTGAGCTAAGTCTGAATTGACAAAGAGGTAGACTGTATGCAAATGCTAAACAGCATGCATACATAATGTGGTATTTGCCGGGGAGATCCCTGAAGCTGCGATCTGGCTATTTAAGCGCCGAGCCTAGCTTCATGCTTGTCTGGGGGCCTCACAAACACGTGGAGAGGGGTGGTAGCATAAAGCCGAATTATGATATCAAAGTGATATCTAGTGCTATCACCAGGCAGGCCTAAACTGCAGTAACAATACTATGCATACATTGTTCTTACTTGGTTCTTCTAAACTACAAAGGCTGGATGACACTAAACAAACTTTACTGTACTAGATGTTTCTTTGGGGCCTAGTATAATGGGTCTTCTTTAATGTTCTTTTATTATTATTATTATTATTATTATTTTCATTACTTTCCAAAGTTACATTATAAAAAAACTCCAGAGGGTGAAGGGAGCACAAAGGAAATATAGGACCACAATAATAATACTAATAATAACTGTTATTCTTAAATTATTTAGCCGATGTTCCCTATGATACATGTCAAGTCCCTCTTTCCTCACTTTACCCCCTGTAACGCACCCACTTCACCCATCCCTCTTCAAGAAGTGAATGATTAGTTATTTATTCCTTATTCTCTTAATTATCCATTATAATTTAAACTAGAGTGTCCATTATTTCCCCTAATTACCACTGTTACCTGTACAGATCCACTATTCCTTACACAATTGTTGTTATCTATCATATTGTTAACAGAGCACACATCCTTTAACATCCTTAAACCACATATACGTAAGTAAATTTAGAATTTTATAAATTAACATTCAAACAGTTTTCTAAAAAAGGTATTAACTGGTATCTTGTTTGACATGATTGATCACATTTTCCTTACTATATTTAATTATATAACTTTAATTATCCCTTAAATTCTTCGAATCTAATTTTGTTAAGACAGTTACACCAATTAGCTCAAAGCTCCAATCCCTAAAGATGCCTGATTTCCCCGTCAGTGTTCCCATATGGGTTATACAATCTTCCATCCATCAGTATATTGAGTCATGGGTTTTTCCTGCATCAAAATCTGAATTCTGTCATATTCTAACATCTCATAAAGTTTCAATGCCCAGTCCTCTATGTTTGGAGGTTCAACTTGTTTCCATCATTGTGCGTAACTTACCCTTGCGGCTGTAACCATGTGTATTAGGATCCTTTTTTGTGTTCTATCTAATTTGGGTAGAGAATCCATTATGTTCAACAGATATAGCTCTGGAGTTAATAGAATTTTAATCTTAAATGTTTCAGAAATTACTCCATGAATCTCTTTCCAATACTTTCTAGGTTTCACACAGGTCCACCATACATGGTAAAAAGTACCTTTAAGTTCACATTTCCAGCAGGTCTCCTTTCCACCACCTTGCATTTTTGCTAACCGCGATGGTGTTAAGTACCATCTATGGATCATTTTGTACAGGTTTTCTCTTAAGCTGGTTGCAATAAGTCCCATACCTGCATCCGTGACCTTATCCATTCGTCTATGGAAGAGAATGACCTATATTCCTAGCCCATTTTAACATACTATCCTTAATTACTTCTTGTTCCAGATCCAGATCCAATAGTATCCTGTAAATTCTTCCCACTTTATGATTTACCTCTATCCTCAATAATTTGTCAAACTCTTTTTCTTTAATTTCCAATCCATCCATCTTTTCATCCATCTTGAACCTTTCTCTTATTTGTCTTAATAGTAACCAGTGTATTACTATTACCTCGCTCCTTTAATTCTTCTACTGATTTAAATTCCATAGTTCCCTCCTGGGATTTTAAAAGATCTTTATACATAATCCATTTGTTTAATCTGGGTTTTTCTCTTTTATAAAATGCTTCATGAACTGAGATGCATAAAGAGGTTTTTAAGTAGAGTCTCCTTTTATACTTTAGCCATACCTTTAAAAGGCCTCTTCTTATAAGAAGATTTGTAAATCCTGTATCTACTTTGGCTTTCTCATACCACAGGAACGCGTGCCAGCCAAAGTAGATACCTTCCCCTTCTAACTGTAATAATCTTTGGTCCTTTAAATTAATCCAATCTAATACCCATTCTAAACAATTAGCGTAATAATATAGTTTTAAATTGGGATGGCTGGGTCTTCTTTAATGTTCTGATCAAAAAAGGCTATTGTGCAAGGGTGAGCAAGTTGTGGTCCTTTAAATTTTGTTGGACTGCAATTCTCATTATCCCCCACTAATAGCTCTGGTAGCTGCAGTTAAGGTGTAGTAACATCTGGGGGCCAAAACCTGCCTGTCCTTGCTGCAGATGTTAACCCCAGTTGAGCTGTACAGATCAGTAGTTCCAACATGGAAAATAGTTTAGAAGTTGTCCAAGGCAACTGTCCCTAGTTGTTCCTGCTAGGACCATGGTAACTGCCCAAAGTTCTGGGGTTCTGATAATAGGAAATGGAAAGACTGGACTCAGGAAAGATAAATGGAAAGACTGGACTCAGGAAAGAAAGAACTGGGAAAGAAAGCCCAAAATCATGGGCCAAGAAGTCTCAGGAAGGGCTTTATGCTTTCTTGTAGCTTGCTAAGGGTATACCTATGAGGTCATTCTTAAAACTTGAATGAACTTACCTCCAACCTAAAGTACGCAAATGCTTTATTTTAATGAAACATGGTCTAAATTTATTACAAGATACAGGGCAACTCCTCTGCACACAACAGTTAATATCCTCAGTAATGTTGTGGTCCTCACCATCACCACCTGTCCTTTCCTCTATAGAAGATATCCTGTTTGCTTGTTCCGTCTGTGATTTGAATTCGTCCTTCTCGCTATTTTTGCATTATCCCTGCTGAGAACCACAGTTGTGTAGTGGTTTGAGCACTGGACTACAACCATGGAGACAAGGGTTCTATTCTGCGCTCAGCCATGGAAACCCACTGGCTGTCCTTAGGTGCGTCACACACTCTCGGCCCCTAGCAACCCCACGATAGGTTTCCCTTAGGGCTGCCTTGGTCGGAAATGACTTGAAGAACGCAACAATAGCAGCCCATCCCTGCCATATCTCTGGCCCACAAGAAAGTAAGCCAGATTTTAATGAGAGTTAAACCTGACTGTATACAATAGCAGGATAAAACACCAGGCCAAACTCATATGATCCACCTGTAGTACAAACGAGCCACAGGCTCAACTATTTTGTGGCTAATGGTGATATAGTAAAAAATCCTAGAGCTGGCAGAAAATACCATCCTACATGTAGCTTGCTCGCCCCTCCCTGAGGAAGTCCTGCTCCTAACTCCCCACTGAGAACCCCGTGACCTTTTCAAATTTCTTGCCACTTATTGGCAGCCAGAGCAGCTGACAGAATCACTGCCTTTGTGAGGTAGAGTATCAGTTGCTAGGATACCTGGAGCTGCTGTTAAACAAAGGGCCCAGCCCTGAGTTAATGCAAGGGCGCACCTTGGGTGGAAACAGTGCGAAGACCCCCATAGAGCCTGGTGTGACTGTCCCAAAACAGATCAGCTGGGCGATCTTCACAAAGAGGCTGAGTCGTCTCAGCCTCCGGTAACTAAGGGGAATAACAAAAACAATGGGAACGGAATTTTTAACCTGCTTCACTTATCCCCGACAGCAACAGAGGGCTCTCGGATGCAAGGCTGATATCAAAGACTGGGGACAAATTTGTCACAGGGAGGGGGGAACTAACATGAGGTGGTAAGAACAGTTGTCAGTGTGTGGATAGAAATAACAGAGATAGGTTGATGGGCTGTGGTGGTGAAGTCATCAAAATCCAAATGCCAGGGGCTGATGCCCATGGTCCTTACTATGTCTCCAGTGAAGCTGCTTCTGTAAGAAATGTACTTTATGCAAATTCCCTTTCATGCAAGTCCCCTTTCATCAAGACTTCATTTCCATGAACCTCTTTCATTTTGAGGTATTCTGAAGTGTGGGCAGGATTGAATAACTATGGCACGTGCTTATTCAGCATCTGTCTTTCTCGCCAACTGACTCCAGTTTTTGTTATCGTCATGAAAATTATATTGCAAGTCTAAAATGTGCAGACTGCCTCTTATAGAAAAAAAAAACAGTTACTTGCATTTGTACTGTGCACTTAAGCAGAAGAACATTTTTCATTTTACCCACCTCTTAATATCCTTCCTCATTCCAGGTACTGTAATGCAGGCCAGTATCTCATTTCCCTTCAGCAAATGGGGGTGAGCCATATAATCAGTCATGACAAGCCTAGATTTTCTTTTTCTGAATTACAGCTGACTTCACCTCAGAACACAAAACCTCAAGAGTTTCCCATTAGTTAGCAACTATAATAGAAAAGTAGTCACCTCAGCAATGGAACAGGCTTATAGTTTACATGTCTGTAAAGCTAAAGCACATTCTCACTCAATTCATAAAGCCTTTTCTGTACACTTGCCCATCACCACCATTTCCACACAACTGACACACCACCACCAGCAAAGCACCAAGTTTCTTCCAAATAATTTCTCACACAGTCCCTGCATTTTAGAACTTTCCATTGTAATCATTCCAACAATGTCAAATTTCTGAATGAACAGACAAGCCCCTCGCAACTTCCCTTTGATGATCTTACGACCTAAAGAAAACAAATATACCCTTACGTTTTCAAAACTGAGGTCTTCTAAATATTTTCATTTTGAAAGGTCATGCAGAATTTGAAATATGATTGAATGATTGTGGCAGCATGGATCACTTCATCTGAGATTAAAATCATAAGGATGGGGTTGGGAATAAGTAAATGAGAATGCTCACAAAAATGTGCATTAGTAGAATCTTCCCCTCTTGCTAAACTTATCCCTTGATACTAGTTTAGTAGAATAAAATACCACAGTCATAAACATCTTACAGGCTTCCTCCACTTACCTGACAGATTAGGGGCTGGAAACAGAATTGGTTGAAAAGCAAAACCCATGTACTGTACTGTAGGGAGCATGAAGGACTTATAGAGGCTCACTCGGGACTGACCACGCGTGCACTGCTTGCAGTTTCTCACCTGGCTTAGCACTCTTTCCCTTCTCAGCTTTCTTTGCAAGAAGTGCAGTTCCAAGTGAGCCTCCACAGCCAAGAAGAACTGATGAAAGGGCAGAATCTCCATCACATTAATAGAACTGGTCCTTAATTTGGAAGCATGAAAAGAACAAGTCAGATAACAGGCCACTAAAGGTGGGGGCTTCCTGTACTCAGAAACAAGCTACAATATGTTCAGCTAAGAGTGCATAGATTGTTGTGATTGACTGACTATGACTATGTTTGTATGGAACAACACACTTATCAAGGATTGTTGAGACAGAATGAGGCAGCACGCTCTGTACTCTGCTGATTTGTTCATACTGGAAGCAGAAGCAGCTGAACAAACCACTGCTTTTCCATCCATGGCTTGTTCTTCATGATTTCCAAACCCAACAATCTGCTTTGTCCCTTGCCACTTTGCTCTATGGTTATATATTCCCTATAGTTTGTTCTGGGATTACTTCCCTATTTTACTGAGAGAAATATAAGCCAAATTGCTGCATTTTGATGTTTGGATATCACAGTAAGCAAACTGCAGAGTCCTATTTGTTGCAGGAGTAACTAGGCAGTGGGTACCATCATGCTGCCTCATCTTCCCTTATCCCCAACAAGTTCTACAGGATGTCATGTATTCTACACATTCTATTCCATAGAATTCTGGACTGTTTTTCCACATAAATATGTTCCAAAAGTCATTGTGAACATGCACACTATAAAATGTTTTTATTCCAATAGATAATAGTGATTGTGAATACTGAGAGCCAAACTGCAGATCATGTCTAAATGAATGTAACCGCACTCTGAAACCCTCTCTCTCTTTTTTTAAAATCCTGAGGAGCTGCTTCAAAAGGCACAGAGGTGGGGATTAGTAGAAATGAAGCAGATTTAATGTCCTTTTCCTTCCCATGTCTTGGCTTTTATTGTGATGGTCAAGTTCAAAAGAGGACAGGACTCCTGCACTTTAATAGTAGGGTCAAAGAGTGAGTTTTATCAACCTGAGCAGTAGGCTGAGGAAGGCTGCCCCACAGTTGACAGTTTGACAAGCCCTGTCAAATCCCTTTGTCTCTTTAACAATCCTTGTCAAAGATTGACAAGGATGCTACTGTATGCTGAGTTTCGAGGAAACTAAGGGTTCCATTAAAGGTCTTTAGGGGTCTTCAGTAGCCCATTACGTAACTGTTTGTTAAAAGCTTGTGGGGAAGAGAAACAGGATTACAACTGCTGTCTTCAGCCTCCAACTATTCACCAAAAGTCTAATACAGGAGTGGACAATTGTGGCTCTCAGGATGTTGGCCTACAGGTCCTACCATCCCGTACCATAAGCTACACTAGCTAGGACTGATGGAAATTGCAGTCCAACAACAATATATTAAGAGCCACAAGTTGCCCGTCCCCAATTTAATCAAATACAGTATGAGTTTAAGTTTTACACACAGAATCTGTAATGGATAACTGGAGACTTTACCTTTTACTAGGTTTCTGATAGTGCGAAAGGCAACTTGCCAGCCTCCTTCTGTAGAGCAAGCCTGCAGTGAAGTACCAGAAGGCACATTCTGGGAGGCAATATTTTTGTGTAGTTGTCGGTGATGATAATGAATGGGCCCAATGGTCCTGGACAAAATCTTATATGAACTAATAATATAGGCCATTTCCGCACTAGCCTGTTATAGCGCAATGATTCCACTTCCAACATCCTCTGGAATCCTGGGGTTTGCAGTTTTGGGAGGGGCCAGCCGGCCCCTCCTAAAACTGCAAACCCCAGGATTCCAGAGGATGTTGGAAGTGGAATCATTGCGCTATAACAGGCTAGTGCGGAAATGGCCATAGTCTAGAAATCTGTGCAATGTGTAGGCAGGTAGGTAGATAGGTCTTCATCACCCAAGGATTCATTGTGATTATTGGATGATGGTTGAAAGAGACAAATATATGTCTATCTAGTTACAAAATGAAAGGTGATATTTGTTAAGCGCATAAGACAAAGATCTAAGGTGTAATGGTGTTTCAGTCAAAGTCAATGTGCCTTTATTACACAATATTGCCTGCTATTGCTTTTTCAGTGTGTTTCACACTATGATCTTGGGGATATTTGTCCTATCATTAGGCAATGTGAAGTAGCCACCTGTAGCAGGGATGCCACAGAATGGGAATGGCAAAAGAGGACAAGAGCTGTTCATGTTGCAGAAGGCAGATTGGGATCAGCTGGCAGATCGCTGGATGGTTTTGTAATTTTCAAGTCTGAACTAGGCAATTGGAATCTATCATATGCAGTAAATCAGATAGAGATTTCTACTTGTATATGCGGCTCATCCTAGTTGTCACTCATGGAGTCCATTAGGTAAAGAGTTCTGTACCCTAGGCCACCGTTTTTATAGCGGGCTGCAGTTGTGAACTTCTTGGTTCCAGTAAACAAAGCAGATCCCAGAAACCTGATGTCTATGCTCCCCTTCACTATGCTGGTTTGCTGCCAGTAAGTATGGTGAATCCTATCCTGTTACCAATATTGCCTGCTATTCACCTGCCAGCTTCTGTAAGCTTCAGTACATGGAACAACATGGTCAGTACATGGTGAGGCAACATTTTGTTTGTTTGCTTCATGCCAGTGGTGGCTGGTCACTTCCATTATCAGTAGAGTAGTGAATTTGCACTGTGCCTTAGTCTGTATTTCAAAGAAGCTATGCTAAATATTGAATCCTATCCCTAAGTTCACCATCTTTGATATATCCTTTAAAGTATGGAGTAAACCTCAGAGTGGATCTACCACTCCACTGACATGGGGACCATCAGTTAACTCTGTTTTATGCAGCAATATGTTTTTTTATCAAGCCCTGTGGGGTAGTAATCTTAATATCACCACAAAACAGAGTTAACAATTTAAAGCAAAAGTATTCACAAGAGTTCTTTCTTTATGCCACAAAGTAATTGTAAAATGCTATTTCATACTTAATAGACAAAATTGATTTTTTTTTTAAACAGGCACAGTAATTATGCCACTGACAGACAAGCAAGTATGCATCCCTCCAGAGCTTCCAGATTTGCTGAAGCAGTTCACAAAAGCTGCTATTCGGACTCAGCCTCCAGATTTGATCCAATGGGCTTCAGAGTAAGTTTAAAATTTTCTTCTGAAACACTTATGTTATGTTTGCTGAGAAATGATTCAGACTTAGGTTTACTCTACATATGTAGTACTTGATACTCTAATTTTTATTTTGTTCTGCTTCATCAAAGTGCAGACTTTTTTTTAGGCAAAGATGGGGAAGATTTATTATTGTGTTCCTGCATTATGGTGGTGAAAACTATCAAAGGCAAATACTATTTTTCTAAGACACTAGTGATTGCCATATAGAACTCTGAACTATGTGAAAATTCAGATAGGAAAAAACTGCTGAGAGTTGCAGCCCAACAATAGCTGGCGAGCTGCACGATCCCCATGACTGCTGTGGAGCCCATGCTCCTGTTGTTATAGACACACTGAGCTACATTCACACTTTTGACTGAATGTATAGAAACTGGAGCAGACCTTGGGACTATAATTCCCAGAACCCTCTAGCAGTCTGGCCACTAGCCATGCTGGTTGGGAAATGCAGTCCAGAAAGAAACATTTCCAAACTCTGAACTAGGACCATGGCCAAAAGGTGTGACCTCTTTCTTCCTATCTTCACATATAGTAACACGAGTAAGAAGGTGTGAAAATGGCCAGATGGATATTGTAATCAGTGTTCAGGTTTACTTCACAGCAGGAGTGAGCAACCTGTACCCTCTAGATATTGCTGGACTGCAACTCCCAGCATCATCATGGTTAGCTTCGCCATTAGCCATGCTGCCTAGGGCTGAAGGAAGCTGTGTTCCAGTGACACTTGGGAGGCCAGATATCTCACTGCCTCTCTTTACAGCACCCTGGGTTTCTGTTGGTGGAGTGCAGAAGGCATAAGTAGCAGTTGTGGCCCATGATGTTAGACAGCAGCACAGAATTTGCTTCCTTGATTAATGTGTGTACCTAAATTATAGTATGTTATTTCTTTAGCTTAGTGTTGTCAATTCCATCATATTTTTATTGTTTTTTTCCCTTTCCCCTTTTGGCGCCACTTTATTTCATTAATTTTTTCCCCCAGAAAAGCTAGATGACTTTTAAAAATAAACAATACAGTAGTACAATTACAGTGGGGTGTAGCGGTTTGAGTGTTGAACTACAACTCTGGAGATGAGGGTTCGAATCTCCACTCAGCTACAGAAACTTACTGGGTGACCTTAGATAAGTCACACTCTCTCAGGCTAAGGAGAAGGCAAAGGCGAACTCCCTCAGAACAATTCTTGCCAAGAATAACCCGTGATAGGTTTGCCTTGGTTGCCATCAGTCAGAAATGACTTGAAGGCACACAACAACAAAGTACAGTTATATCTGTTCTGTGGCAGTTGGAGATGTATTTACGTAGAATGAAATATACCAGTAGTTTTAGAGTGCCAGAGCGCCAGGGTCTGAAAGCTTTGTGACAGAAACAACAAAAACAAAAACAGCTCCAAAGAGCAGGCCACTTATACTGTAGGAATTTTCCCCCTAATATTCTTTCAACAGAAACCAAAATTTAATAGGGAAAAGACTCTTTCCAAATGGAAGCTTTCCCGCACCACCCACCCTCCCACTCACACACTGGACAGAGGCAGCACCCCATGGGGTACAAGATCTGGCCCTAGAATTCAGTATTACTCAACACCAACACCCATTAACACAAGGAAACATCTTATATTCAAGCTCTGAGTGTGTGGAGACTCTGGCCTCTGTATTTTGAAATGTGCCACTTGGTTTTTAGAACAAACCTTTCTACAAAATGTTCAAAGGCAGACAAACAGCAGCTGGGGAGGGTGATCAGGAAAAAACAAAAGATGCCAGGAAGGATTAAATCTTCTCTTCTGCATTTCCACAATTCCAGACCGTATCAAACACAACCCTTCCTACACCCACTCCCAAGAGTCTGGTTTTGAGTTAAAACAGTAACAAACCTAAAGATCCTGTGTTACATATAGTTTAGTCTTTAGAGAAAGATAAAGTTAAGAAAACAATGTTATTTCCAAAATAAATGTGTTGGTTTATTATGCTTCTGCTCCATCTTCTGTGATCTTCATGCTATTGTATTCTATCTCTAGTCATTCAATTATAAGGTCTTACTTGCTTTCCTTAACTATAAATGTTTTTATATTAGCATGCACATTAATACTGTGCATATTACCTGAGAAAGCTTGTGCAGAGTTTCCACGCATTCCTCTGTGCCAGTGAACCAAGCCATTCCCCCCGCCCCAGTGTGTTCCCAGGGACAAGTACCATACTTGTGCCCATCAGCTATTGCTGTTACTTTCTTTCCTGGAAGTTCTCCAGAAACTGGCAGCTTATGGCTTGTGGACTGGCAGTGGCCCATGAATCACCACTTTGTCCAGTACTGTCCTGTGCCATCACTAGCCCATGTGCTTTCAGACTGTGTCCTTTTATTTCTCCTGTGTGTGTTTATGTCTCTGCATATAGTAACCCACTTTGAAGTGTAATTTGGAATTTATGAATTTTGAAAATAAACAGTATGCAAATTTTATGCAAACAAATATGCAAGCCAGCATCCCCAACATATATAGCTAGCAGCTATTGGTAAAATGTGAACATTTGTTTTGTCTTTATGTGCAGTTATTTCAATGCCATGTCCCGGGGAGAGCTTCCTCCTGTAAGAGAGCGATCAGATAGAGTGCCTTTATCAAACTGGGCAGAACTTACTCCAGAGCTCTTGAAGGTCTTGCACCAGAGAGTAAGAAACATCTCCTTTCCATTTTAGGGCAAGTACATGAGAAGCTTGAGTGTTTGTAATGTATATGTAACCTACCACTTCATACAGTTTCTGAGCAGGGTTTGTGTAATTGCCTTTACTGTTAAATCTGCTACTTTATTCACATGATAACACACATACAGAGATAATACAATTATACAAGTTGGTGAGCTGAGAAAAGATACCAGACTTTTGCCCATGTATCAAATAATAAAAACATACCATAGAGGTCGACTTTGTGAAGAGGAAAACCTTCTGTATCTATGGAAGATCTCCACATAGTATGCAGAACACTGGAAAGCCAGGGGCCCTTTCTCGCTACACATTTATAGCCCTATGATTCCACTTTAACTGCCATGATTCCATCCTGTGGATTCCATCCTGTGGTTTGTAGTTTGGTCAGAGGCAACAGAGGAGCTCCTTAGCTGCAGAGTCTAAATGCACCTCTCTAAACTCCAAATCCCAGGCCCTTTCTGCACCTTACCTTCTTCCAGCACTGGGGTACAGGGATCGCGCGAGCAGCCTCTGGTAAGAGGATCTTGGATCCAGGGTCCTTCAGCTCTGCATGAGCTGCCTGCTTGCATGAGAGCCCCGCCTCTTCCTTCTGCAGCACAGCCTGGGAGTTTCCCAAGCTGCACTGGGGCAGGAAGCCTGACTGGCATGGCTCCGGAGGCTCTGCACGCCAGGTAAGTGCACGCAGGGCCCAGGAACAATGAGCGATCATGCACCATTTTCGGCTTCTAGCTGAAAATGAAAAGGTGCGCGGTTGGCGCCTACCGGCCCCTGGAGTGTCAAGCGATTGTGAGTGCATTGTGCAGATCACTCCTCACAATTGCGCGATGCTCCAGGCGCCTTTTTGCATGGAAAATGCTGTGTGAAAAGGGCCCCAGTGTTCCACAGCATGGAGCCATGGAAGTTAAAATCAAATCATAGTGCTATAATTATATAGTCTGAAAGGGTTCCAGGATTTTAAATTACATGGACATCTTCCATGGACAGAAAAGGCACTCTTCTTCACAAAACCACCCTTCATGTGTAGAAGCAACCGGGAACGTACAAAGAAGAATGGTGCTGTCACATTTCCCCTCCTCTCATGTTTAGTAAACTTTGCTTCACGCTCTCAAATAAGGCTTCTTTCTCCAGGCTGTGCTCTTAATATGAGCATCCACCCTCAGCACATTTCAGCCTAGTGGATGTTGCATCAGTATAGGGCATGTGGGTTTGAAGAATGAGAAAAGAACTTAATAAACCCTAGTTTGGATGTTCCATGGTCAGTTTTCAAAAGACCTGTATTTTAGTTTTTTACTGGCTGGAATAGGGAAGGGGGACTAGCTAGTTAAAGTTTAGGTCCAGCCCTACCTAATTATGATCACAGTATTTAATATTTGGTTGTGTAGGGTAAGCAAGAAAAAATAAAAACACGTGGAAAATTAAATTTCTCTCATGATTTCCATGTGTAAAATGGTTATTTTTCCCCCCAGCCAATCTTCTAAGTACTTCTAAAGACAGAACAGATCTAGAAAAATTTTACTTATTTACAAATTCTTAATAGCTTGATGATATGTTACATATTAGATATTACATGTTTTTTGACATGATATATAGTCTGTGGATGAGATGTGCTTAAAGTTGTTGGCTCTGCACAGATCTCTAATTACTGTGTTATTAGGTACCATTATGCTACTAGTTGTTATGACTAAATTACAGTATGAGAGTCATATCATATGGGAGGAGGTATTTCTCTATGAGAGAGAATACCACCCCTGATTTGTACTGCTCCTCATCTCGTAATTGAAGCTCAGACTCAGTACCAACACATTTACAAATGTATCAATACCTGGAGAAAATGAACAGAGATTCGTTTCCTCAGCACAGAACTGAGAGAGGTGGAAACTTCATAACATTTCTCCCTATCTCCCTTCTGGGGAGTTGTGACACATGATAGCATGGTTGCAAGACTGTACATCCTTAATGCAAATCTACCACAACGCAAATCTACCACAAATTCCACTAAAAGAGTTGTATACTTGCCCCATTCTTTGTTTTGGTGCAGAAGAAAATTGGAACCTCAGAATACTTCTTTGCAAGAACAGGTCACTAGACCAGAATAAGCAGCCCTTACTTACTTATACTTAATTATATTTCAGTTCTGTGATCTTCAGAAATATCTAATAATACAATATGGTCCTTCATGTTTATTTTTGTTTGTCTGTTGCATTTATCCCACATACCTACTGAAAAATAGCACTCAAACTGTCTGATACACAATTTGAAAACAAGTTAAAGCAATAGAATCTGTTCACTGTATACAGTATAGCTACAGGTAAGGGATGATGAGACATCGCAGCCCAATAATAGCTGAAACGCCACGTTTCCTATCTCTGGCCCTTTCCGCATCTTACCTTTTTCCGGCGCTGGGGTGCGGGGATCGTGCGAGCAGCCTCCGGTGAGAGGCTCTTGCATCCGGGGTCCTTCGGCTCTGCACAAGCTGCCTGCTTGCGTGAGAGCCCCGCCTCTTCCTTCCACAGTGCAGCCTGGGACTTTCCCAGACTGTGCTGGGGAAGGAAGCGCAACTGGCATGGCGCCGGAGGCTCCGCATGCCAGGTAAGTGCAAGCGGGGCCAGGAGCAATGTGCAATCGCGCACCATTTTCGGCTTGTAGCAGAAAAGGAAAAGGTGTGCGGCACCTGCCAGCCCCTGGAGCGTCATACGATTGTGAGTGTGTCGTGCAGATTGCTCCTCACAATAGCATGATGTTCCAGGCCCTCTTTCACATGGAAAATGCCGTGCGAAAAGTGCCTTCGTTGCAGAGTCAGCAAAATGTTTTCTGTCTCGGAAACAGTAAAATTAAGAATAAAATTATTGGAACTGACGACTAGATCTGTGTAAAAAATAAACTTTAAAAAATGGACAGCAATTTCTTCATTTATCATAGACAGTATTATTTTATTTTTCAGGTGGGTGGGAGGCTGATAGTCCATGTAGATGAACTGGCCCAGATGTGGAAGGTGCTCAATCTCCCAACAGATTTGTTTGACAGTGTGATGAACGTTGGGCGTTTTACTGAAGAAATTGAATGGCTCAAGTTTTTAGCTCTGGCCTGCAGCTCTCTTGGAGTTGTAAGTTTGTCTTTTGTATTTCCAGTATGTTTAGGGTCTTCACATATTTTTTTAAAATTTAGTGTGTTTGTGTCACGTGAAATCTTAGGAGAAAACTGTTTAGTTTTATTTGTGCTCAAACCACATCCAAATGCAGTCCTGCTCTATACACACTGAGACCCACTAAGCCACTTAGTCATAGATTTACCAGGTCAACAGCACCCCAGTCCCTAAAATTTCAGGGTTAAAACTTTAGACCAGGGGATGAGCCCTTGTAATATCAAAATATGAAGGCAGGCAAGGACTGGAAGAGTGGCTGGACTTGCTTCTGAGCCAGATGATCATGGAAACACCCCTGAGACGAATTTGGGTGAACAAGCCCAGAATCTAGTAAAACCTGTCTAACCATTTAGTAAGGCCTCACACTGCTGCCTCCTGAAAGACACAGTCTGAATTGGATATTTGTAGCCTCCTATCACTCCTTATCCTTGGCTAGACTGGCTGGAGCTGACGAGAAACTGCACAGTTCTCACCCCTGCTGCAGAATTTTCACACTCACAGAGCAACTGCTGGCAGAGAAAGAGCTCTAACCTCGTTAGTCCTCAGTGACTTAGTTGGCCTCCTCTTTATAGCATACCTTCCAACAGTTCCAGTTTAGCAAGTACAGTGCCAATTGTGTGTTGTCTCAATCTTTCATCTACTTTTTAAATGTCTATCTTTCCCTCTCACTTTTCCCCCTTGTCTCTCACTTGCTTCAGTTGCTGGAAACTGAGGGCTTTTTTGCACTTTGGGGGGAAAACGGGGCGTTCTGATACTTAGCGGGCTGGCGCGCTCCCTCTGCTGATGCAGGCTGATCCAGAGCAGTGCATGGCCACGCTACACACTGCTCTGGGGATGAAAATGGAGCTTTCCGGTTGGTGGAGGCTCTCCACCAACCGGAGAAGCTCGCCAGCCTAAAGCCCGCCCCTGGAAGATTTGCAGCCTTGCGAGGGTGCGAGCCTGCAAATCTACACATTAGCACAGCGATGGAGTGGGGCGCGCTGTGCTATTGAAAGACCTCTTTTAAGTGGTCTTTCAATAGCACGGTGAACCACCAGTTCTGGTGGTTCTGGAGCAGGCTGGAGTCCGGACATACATAAAGTAGCCCGGACCCAGTCCGCCCCTAAGTGCAAACATCCTCACCAGAGGACGCTCTGCCCCGTCGCTAAATCAAAGTGCGGAAAAGGCCTGAGTTTAAAGTGCACAACTAGTTTGTACTCCATTTGCTCAGCAGAGGGGATAGAATCTTACCCTTCCCAGGCTCAGGCCAAAGCAAATTGCTACAAGTCTTTCCTGGCTTGTGTGTTGTTCCTCACTAATAACTTTTGCCACCCTGACCATGATCTGATGTTGCTTGGCCAAATGTGTTGCAGTTTTCACCTGTGAAATGTTAGAGAGTACGTTATAGCTAACTTCCCTGCTCTTTGTACCATAAGATATAATGGCACAAGTCTTCAAATGCCTCCTGCCATATAGATGATTTACGAATCTGCCTACCAAGATAGTTCCAACCCTATCCTCACCTCTTTTAAAAAAAATCCAGCTAGAGGATGCTGACAGATTCTCTGCTTCCTGGCCAAAGTTCCAAATAAGTTTCTTCAGAGGAGTCTGAATGCCATATTTGGTGATGGGCTCCATTTTACAGGGGTCACAAATTGTGTATATCTGTTCTGGTGTATAGAAAAGAAGAGTAATGCTTATTTTTGCAATTTAAATTACTAAATTCTACCTATTTAAGAGACTAATGTATGATTATTTTGGCCACTAAATACCTTTCATGGAACAATGTATATATAGTCTATAGAAAATAGTGCTTTATACTAGAGTTAATCATCTTTGGTGAATCCATAGGAATTTGGCAGAAGTCAGTTTTTTGGTTTGAAAAACTAGTATTTTCATGTTAAACAGTATTTTTATAAGGTGAATCACTACTCCTGGGTGCATTTTGTTCTTTTCATTTGGTAGAAAAAGGGTGATTTGAAATGGCTGGTAGAACTCCAATGCAGCCACAGGACCACACTTTGCCTTTCTGTATTTACACACACACACACACACACACACACACACACACACACACACACCGGGGAGGGGGAGAGAGTAAGTAATAGGAACCACTCAGTGATAACATGAGAAATATATTAGGACTGGAGTACTACAAACTTTCATCAAGCATCCCCAAACAAACCTAATGGAAATGTTCTTTTTTGCTTTATTTTGACACTTCTATTCTAGTCTCAGCACTCTTCATGTGAAGTAAGCCCCACGGATTGAGGTGGAAATTAGTTCCATATCTATATCCTTGGGATTTCAGCCATTATGAAACACTATTCAGTTGATATAAGGCTATTAGCGGCTACTAATAAAAAGCATATGTGTGTATGGTTTAAACGCCATTTACAGTGAACAACCTGGAAAGCACCAGTCCTCCTGCTGTGGGCTAAAGTTATCAGATGCCTGATGTCTATCCCATCCCATCCCACCCCACCCCACCCCACCCCACCCCACCCCACCCCAAAAAACCTTGTTAAGCATTCTCCTGATTCTAAATATCCCCTAATCACAAAATATTAAGTATAATTTTAAGATGTACTATGTAATCAAGGGAGGGGAGATCTACTTCAAAACGAGAAACTCTTAGGAAGTAGGTCTCATTTTCCACACTCCATTTTGTCCAGAATTCCCTCTGCTAAGATCATCAGCTTGAAGCTGACATTTGATGTTTGAGAGGGGACTTACTACAAGAGCATCACTTCTGCAGCTGAACTTTATTGCAGACATTTTCATCACACCTTCAGTGTGTTACACTTATTCTACTGCTGGACTTTTTTCTTAGATGTTATTATAGATGATTTATGAATGGTCAAGCATAAAGTGAGATTGCTGGAGTTGTCAGTGACTGTAATGATGAAGTATATAGACCACTCATCATGGGAGCTTATGGGTCAGAGAGTAGGATCGCAAAATTCCTGCCTAAAACAGTTACCTTCCACTTATATACAACTAAGAAGAGCTGTCACATCACATTATTCCATTATCTTCTTTTCTACCTCCTCCTATGTCTGTGTGCAAAAGAAATTATACATGGTCTAGGCATGGGGGATGCCTAGACCATGTATAGAAACTGCTGCCTTGTTCAGAGTATTTAAAAGGTGCTGTCTGTACTATACAAGATGAGACAAAACTCCATGGACTGGAGTTGTAACGATTTTAGTTTTCCTGATTCATAGGATTGCCCAGATCAGAGTTAAATTATAAGAAAAAATTTGAAATGTAAATTATAATTTAGGATACTACCAATTGGTTATCAAAACTAAGAGCAAACTTTTTATGTATGTTTATTACTGAGTTAAGTACTGAAATACCCACAAAGTAAAGAAATATGCTGGGGTCCCACATATCTGAATTTGCTAATGATATCTGGAAATTCTATATGAGTGATTCAAAGTCACTATGTCCCATGCAAACATTTAGAAAGCATGTTGAATCAATACTCAAAGAGCCCTCACCGCCTCTGATCTGGAAATTAACGAAGAGTATGTTAGCCCCTAGTCACTCAGTGAGCCGCCATGTATTGTGGAAATGTTTCAATTTAGACTTGTTAACTCACCATGTAAAATGACAAAAATAGAGACAGAGGGGAGTAGGGTTAGCACATAAGCTACCTTCTTTGCATGTTAATTCAGTCTGCTTCCTAAGTGCCAGCACTCAGTTTAAACCTACTGTAGTTTTCACATATAACAATCATGTCCAGCCAATCTCAGGCAATTTCCACACTAGACTGTTATAACGCTATTATTCCACTTTCAACATCCTATGGAATCCTGAGGTTTGCAGTTTAGGGAGGGACCTCTAAGGTTGTCTTGAAGGTTGCTTTAAATTGCTGGATGGGGAACTCTAGATGTAGCCCAAAACGTAACTCATCCAAGTTCTGAAAATTCTAGTTATGAAGAAATTGTTTGTATTAATGCAGTATTTCTCGAACCAAATTATCTTAATCCATCATATTTTCCATTTCTCCCATTTCACTCAACCTGTTCTACTAGAGGCACCTTTTATGAATCTGGCATTTTGTATTTGAGAATTCCTCTGTGCCTTAATTTTTTTTTCCTCACTTGAAGTCATAATCTTATATTTGTAACATTGCAGTTAGCTGCCCGGAAGATAATTCTGATTTCACAGAAGATGTTGACTTCAGGTGAGCAAAAAAACAAAAAGCAGATGGAGCTAATCAGCCCCTGCCTCTTTTTTCCTTCCTGTTAAATATGTTTGACAGTGTCTCACTATCTGAATGGATGGCAGAATATGTATATTTCCATTTCTTTGTCCCTAAACATTTACTGGCTCAACAAAATTCTCTATGCCTTCATCCCCTTCTGTCTTCTGAATTCAACCAGAGTATCAAACTTGTGGGCAGGGGGAATCGTTCGAATGAAAATAAATTGTTCAATTGACTTCTCTAATTTATTCCTATCAGAATACAGATTTTCGAATGACCTATATTAGAATAAATCAAATCACAGTATAGAGAAAATGGAAGCAGAGATTGAGGAACATTTTTTTCAGGCAGAGCAACTCAGACATCACTTTTATACAAGGGCTTCTTATGGATAATTTGGTGCCAAGACTTTTCTTAAGCTCTGTGTATGAGAGAGTGAGTGTGTTATTGGCCATATTCCAACAGAAATTTAAGTGTACCTAAACACACTTCCATCATCATCATCATATCACAGCTGTGCCTTAATATTTCTAGAAAAATATGACAGCTAGTACCAGTGTCATTAATACCAAATAACATTCTGTTTTTCAAAATAGACTATTGCAAAAACTCTGAAGATAATATGTGAGGTTTTATCCAATGAGAATGACAGTGGACCAGCTCGCATTCCTTTCAGTACTTTCCAGTTTCTTTATACTTACATTGCTGAAATAGATGGAGAGATCTCAGCATCCCATGTCAGCCGAATGCTGAATTACATTGAGCAAGAGATGTAAGTAGCCCTGGTGTAACTAATACATTGTTAAAGTAAATCACTGTTACCACAACTGCTGCAATAGTTGTAGTATAGCAGTGTACAGTAGCTTTTAAAAGCAAATGTAAAAATCTGCAGCAAAGTCCTATGACCAGTTTGTTCACAGAACTGTACATATAAGATTGACAAATTAAGCAGAATAACAATAAGCAGTTTGATGTTGGGGGCTAGGAAAATCCTAATGTGTGACTCACTGTGCATCTAAACTTTATGCAGTTTCTTAAAATTTTGATCCTTTTGCTTGAAAACAAAAATATTTTCCATGCTAATTTGCTCCCTGGAAATCCTGTTCCATTTATTTAAAAAGAAGGAACTAAGCAAATGCTGAAGCACTTCTGTATCTTTTCAAATTTATCCAATGTTTTTTTCTGTTGAGAGAACATTTTTGTAAGACTCTGGTAGAACTCATAACTGCCCTCCTGGCCTCACTTATAGCTAAAGCTACTGTAGAAGGCACTGTTGCCATGAATTTTCTTTCATATATTTATTTTTAAATAATTTTTTTTTAAAAATCCTCTTTGGCTCTGAAACAGTGTCATGTAGGAAAATTGTTCAAAATATATATGGTTACTGCCATCTTGTGGCATTCACTTACGGTAACTACACTTATGGGGTAATCGTCAAATAATTACATTATTTCCCATACCATGAGAAATATTCTGTGGACATATTTCCCATGTCCATAGCAGTTCTTTAAAAATTAGTATATGTCTGTATATTGGGTTTTGAAAAGATAGAAGACATTGCAGCTGTTGCATTTGAGAGAGAGAGAGAGGTTTAGAATGCTTGTTTCATGTAGAAACATCTTGCCAATTTAGCAAACATCTGTTTTGATTTTCCCTCCACAGTATTGGACCAGACGGGTTGATCAAGGTGAATGATTTTACCCAGAATCCTCGGGTCAGACTGGAGTAGATGCTCAGAACATCATACACTACTATGTTACTAAAAGGAAGAAAAAACAGAGGATAGAATAAGAATTTCAAATAGGCCAGCCTCTCAGTCTCTTTTGTCCCTTTGTGTCCGTTAATAAACAGTTTGGTAAAGCAACCAATAAGAAAGATGGAAACATAGATTGAGAAGGTGCCACTGGAGTACTAGAGTATAGTCTACTGTTAACTTTCTGGGACTATGATACCCGCACGTTCACACAAATAAATATAATAGTCTACCAAATAGCATAAACCTATTATATTAAATATGTTTGAGGTCCACCTTTCTCCCTTTTTTTGTGCTTTTCAAATGGTCTGGCACTGCCATATGAAATTGAGGGATATGTCAGAATACAACTATAGAGTTGCATCCATATAATTGTACAGAGGGGTAAACTTTTGAAGAGGCTTTAGTTTTGTTTCCCTGTCTATTAGTAACAGTTCATTTGTGCATATAGCCAGGTATAGTGATATAGCATCATCACAGAATACAAGTGATGTATTGTTTTGAAAGCTTCTCTGTATTTAAAATATCTTCACGGATCATCCCCCATGCAACACCATATGGGGTAATATCATTCCAAAACAGTTATGCCATGTTCTTTTCCTAACCATCTGAACCTTAGTGTAGGTTTTCACAGCTGCGTGGTGTCTCGTACATGATGCCTAACGTCAAATTAACTTCTTGTAGTTGTGTGCCTTCTAGCAATTTCTGACTTATGGTGACCCTAAGGCAATCCTACCACAGGGTTTTCTGAGTAAGACTTGTTCAGAGGGGGTTTGTCTTTGCCTTCCTCTCAAGCTGACTGTGACTTACCCAAGGTCAACCACTAGGTTTCCATGCCTGAGTGGGGATTCAAACCTTGGTCTTCTGGAATTGTAGTTTAACACTCAAACCACTACAACACAGTTGCATCAAACCAACTTATTTGCAAGTACCTATTCTGGTAAATATCTGTGAATGAATATGCAATATTAGGGTGGAACTACACAGCCTGACTCTTTCTATAATTCTTTTCTGCAGAAATTTGTCAGGTAAAGCAACTTTGGGTGGCCTCAGAGTAAGCAAAGCATGGGGCGGGGGGGGGGTGAGTACATTTTTTTTTCTTCCAAGGTCTTTTTGTTGCTCAAACCATTTGACATTTCCTTCCAACCATTTCGACTGCTCAGTCTCTTCCCCCTACAACCACAAGTGATTTAAGGATCTGTATGACCTTGGACATTTCACATACTCTCAACCGCAGAAAACCCTCATGACAGGTTTGCCTTAGGGTCTCCGTAAGTCGGAAACGATTTGAAGGCACATAACAACAACAACTCTTTTAAACACTGGGGAGAAAAGCAGCTGATGGTGCTGTAAAAGGCTGATTTACAGCAGACAGACAGCTGAGAAGGAAAGGATTCAACACCTGGATCTTCCTATGGTCTTCGGCTCATCCTGGAAATACCTTAATTCTTTGGAGAGTATAATTTGGAATCACTTGTAATGTGTTCCACTCTTAAGTCTCCAAGAGAGGCTCAGTGTGACAGAGATGAAAATCTGAGGCTTAACCATGAGAAGAAATAAATGAAGAATTCTTGAGATGAATATTTTCTTCCTTTTATTTAATTATGCTGGCCACCCTCATTACACTAAAATAATTTCTGCCTTGCTCCATTATATTTACCATTGTGCCTACAAATCCACACACAGGAGCCTCTCCTGTGCTGCGTCAGTCCATTAGAGGCAGAGAAGGAAAGAATTTCTCCCATTTCCACCTTTCCTATTCTGGCTTCTTCCAGAGGACAGGCAATCCGCACAGTTAGTTGCCCATCTCCTAATGTACTCTTCCTGAGTATGTGATGGTTCCAAGAAGCCCCCTTGGCCACCTCCTGATTGGTAAATTCCATCTGTCAGTCCTACTCCTTTTACTATCTTTACTATCTTTACTATCTTTTACTATCTTTTGTCTTAGCATTTAAAATAGTTTACTGGTTCTTTGCCTGGGGCAAATATGGCAAGATATTACCCACACATGACTGCTATAGGATTCTTTATAACTATTTCACTTGCTTTGTTTCTCTGACTAGTAATTTCTTTTACTCTGTTGAACTGAATTTAAACTGGGCTGGCTTGCTCATGGGCCAGGGCGAGACAACTGGCATGCATTGACTTGCCTGCCATTTTATCTGGCTGGCCACGCCTGTTACCTCATTTCACATGTCACCATCCTTTCCTTTCACTGGTGGTTGGTGGCTCAGCCTACAATTTTGGTTGCTGCTTCCATGCAACATCACTGACTTGAATTTTTGCCACATTAGAAACCAGCATTCTTTAAGGAGAGTTCTAGTCCAAAAAAGTAATGTTTTCAAGCTTTGGGAAACACTCATGGGAATGGTTTTATGGCCCTTCAGTTCAATTCCAACTTAGATATATTCCACTTGCAAGCTTGCTTTCCCTGATGTTTCCTCTAAATTGTGAAATAAGTGATATTTTACTTAACATCAGTAGCAGTTGGTGGCTTTCATGTTAGTGGGACAATGAATCCACTCTGGATTCTAGTCCAAACCCAGCCAAAGTGTGGTTAATGTTGAACTAGGATTCTAATCCTCACCCAGGCATGGAAAAACAGTGGGTGATCTTGGGCAAATCACTCTCTCTGCCTTAGAGGAAGGCAATGACAAACCTCCTCCTGATAAATTTTACCAAGAAAACTCTGTTTTCGCCATAAGTCAGAATCAGCTAGAAGGCACATAGCAACAATGATGCTGGTCCTGAAAAACCACCTATACTCTTTGTCCCCACTAGGAATAATCCATGTACCTCCTCTGGAGTCTTTGAACCAGGGGTGTACAAAGAGTGCCCCTCCAGATGTTCTTGGACTGCAGCTCACGGCACACCTTACCATTACCTCTGCTGGCAATTTAGTCTAACAAAAAGTGGAGGGCTGCACTTTGCCCACCTGGTGGAACATAGAAATGCCAGGAGGCTTTGAATTATAGTGATTCAAATGAGAAGGGAACAGGCTGCATGCTGGAGGCATAGCATTCAAAGGGAACATTTGGAGATGTATCTAAAACAGCCTTCCACGGTTTGGCATGTTGAGGTTTACAGAGGAGGGTCCGACTGGGGTAACATGCAGGAATTCCCTCACAGTCCCAGATATGCCCAACAGCAACTCTGCTAGTAGAAGACCAGGTGCTACACTGGTCCCAAGCCATAGCCACTTATTGATATGTCAACAGCCTCTTCTGCTCTTGGAGGCAGAGTCAGTACAGAAAAGATGTGCACACCGTGTCAATATCGTAAGATAAAAATGGGACAGATTCCCCATTCACAGTTTGCAGCTGCCTTAGAAGGGGGAAAACGGTGAAGCAACACACTCCCTGATGCAGCAGCCTCAATGAAGTTAGTTGTTTTCTACTAGGCAGAAGCACTGGTGTTCCCTAGGGTCTGAGAAGAGATACAAATCAGAGGCACATGCTGAAGTATGAAGTTCCCTATTTTCAAGGTATTTGTGGAGAACCAAGTAACTCACAACTCCATTCATTCATAGAATCATAGAATCATGGAAATGTAGAATTGGAAGAGACCACAAGGGCCATCCAGTCCAACCCCCTGCCATGCAGGAAAACCCTCAAAGCACTCCCGACAAGTGGCCATCCAGCCTCCGCTTAAAAACCTCCAAAGAAGGAGACTCCACCACACTCTGTGGCAGCACATTCCACTGCCGGACAGCCCTGACTGTCAGGAAATTCCTCCTGAGGTTCAGGCGGAATCTCCCCTCCTGCAGCTTGCATCCATTGCTCCTTGTCCTGGTCTCAAGAGCAGGAGAAAACAAGCCCACTCCCTCCTCGACATGACACCCCTTCAAATATTTAAACATGGCTATCGTGTCCCCTCTCAACCTTCTCTTCTGCAGACTAAACATACCCAGCTCTCTAAGTCTGTCCTCATAGGGCATGGCTTCATTTTTTTCATTTTTTTCTCTGTCCCTCCTAGCATAGCACAGATTTCTTACACCAAACAGGGCAGTCTTGTGGCACCTCAGAAATCAATAATTTTTATTCAGCATAACCTTTGGCAATCCATTTCCTCTGACTCATGACCGTAGGTCATTTCTGCAGGGTATTGCTGTCCTGTGATGTTGTCCTGTGTTGGCAGTGGTCCACGAGTCATGCTACCGCATGATGTCATTGTGGTGCTGCAGCCAAGGTGCCCCCACCTGTTGCGATCGCGGGATATACCATTAAAGGAAATAATCTGCTACTGGCCCCCAGTTGTGTGACACTCCCATTGCTGGCCGCCATGCGGAATGAGAGGAAGAGAGGGAAAGGGACTGGTTGCGCTGCAGAAGGAAGGAGTGTGTCGCTCACGCGCCTGTCCGCAGGCCGCCGGCCAGTTGCAGGAGGAACATGGGCACTGCCGGGATGACAAGGGTGGCGCTAAGGTATTATTAGCCGAAACCCATTGCTAGCCCCAACTAGAGCACACCCACTGAATCAATAGGATTTGCGTTGGCCGTTGAAGGTTGTTTACCATTTAGGAGTCTGCTTCGTTAGGACTAGCAAGTGGATTCATCTCCAAGAGCAGCAAGCAAATTCATGTACATATTTGCTCAAAAGAAAGTCCCACTGAGTTCAACGGGATTTCCTCCCTGGTCATGGTTGCAGTCTAACAACTCACATGCATTTCCCCGCCAGCTTCTGCAGCAAAAAAACAAACAAACCCTGAGTCCTACTTTGGAAATCTCACGCTGCAATGAAATAATATTGGTCAGTAAAGCGGCCTACCACTTTTATTTTTGTCCCTAGGAGACAAACACGGTATTCGACTGCTTGAGCAGCCCCCTTCGTGACTCGACCAGCAACAGGCGGATGTCCCACCTGTAGCCTGTATAGCCGCGTCTACTCGGAAGCAAGACCCTACTCCCAGGCAGGAGCATACCCATCCGCAGCCTGCAAAGAGAATGGCCGTACAGTATTCCACACTAGACTGCTATAGTGCTATTATTCCACTTTCAACCTCCTATGGAATCCTGGGGTTTGCAGTTTAGGGAAGGCCTCAAAGGCCAGGGTGGAAATGGCCGGAGTAAGGGAACGCCTATCCGCTCCCTCAAAGTCCCCTCCCTAAACTGCAAATGTTGAAAGTGGAGCAATAGCCCTATCATAGGCCATTTCCCCACTAGCCTGTTATAGCGCGATGGTTCCACTTTCAACATCCTCTGGAATGTTGGGGTTTGCAGTTTCGGGAGGGGCCACCCGGCCCCTCCCGAAACTGCAAACCCCAGCATTCCAGAGGATGTTGAAAGTGGAACCATCGCGCTATAACAGGCTAGCGCGGAAACGGCCAAGGCGAGCTCTCCTACACCCAAGCTCGGCGCCGCCTTCCTCTCCCCCTCCCCTTTGTATTGGCCCAATCTCGAGACAGCTTTCGCCAATAAGAAGTCTCCACACGCTCAGCCGCCTTCCGCCTGCGGCTTTCCCGCTCGGGCCGCCGCCGCCTCAAACGGAGGGACCAGAGTGGGCGGGGCCTGGGGAAGGCCCTTCTCCCTGAATAACCGTTGGGCCCGTCAGTCAGGCGTGGGGGCCGCGATTGCGCCCGCCCACCGCCCCGGCTGAGCGAGCGTCCCCGTCGACGATGGCGAGGGCGGGTTCCCTGCGGCGCCCTAAGGTAAAAGGGGGCGTCCTAGCCCGGGGGAGCGGGGAGTGCGAAGGACCGGGGGAAGCACAGCAAGCAAACAAAGCGCGTAATTCTCTTAAGCCGGCGTTTCATAGGCCGCTCGGGTTGCCAGTGTCAGAACTGGAGAGGGCCTCCCTAATTTTAATGGTTGTACAGAAGAAGGAGGGCTGGCTTGTCGTGCCGCAGCACCTGCTGAAATTCCCTCTGCTTCACCACCAGCAAAGGCACGGGGATCCTCCCCGGTTGTCATTCTGCCAACCCTGTATGTAGCCATTCCAAAGCCCAGGGCATCCTGTTTCCTCCCCTGGACTTTGGCCATTTTCCGCACTAGACTGTTATGGCGCTATTATTCCACTTTCAACATCCTGTGGAATCCTGGGGTTTGCAGTTTAGGGAGGGGCCTTAGAGGCCCCTCCCTAAACTGCAAACCCCAGGATTCCATAGGATGCTGAAAGTCGAATAATGGCGCTATAACAGTCTAGTGCGGAAATGACCTTAGTTTAGTTTTGTTTTTTGCGAGACCCGATTTTCTTGCCGCAGAACAAAGAAAGCCAGTATAAGGAATGCTGGACAGGAGGTTCAAGTCTGCACTCGCCATAAAAGTTCTTGCATTACCTTGGTCTAGTTGTGACCTCAGTCGAGCCCACCTCATAGGGTTGTTGTGAAAGTAAAATGGGGAGGAACACATCTATCCACGCTGCTTCAAGCTCATGGGAGCAAAGCAGGGTATACGTGGAAAAATGGGGTGAATGAGAGAGAATGAGCAGGACTAGCTGTTTTGCTCCATATTTTTACATTCATACCATGCTTTTCTCCTAGCACAGGACCTGAAGCAGTTTGCAACAATTTAAAACAAAGCTCAGTTAAAACCTTATTTTAAAAAAGTTAAAAGTAGCAGTGTTCTCCTGTTGAAAGCCGGGGGTCTGGCTTTCTATTGACGCTCATGGAAAGTAGCAAAAATCTGTCTCTGTCCAAGCCCACAATACGTACTTTCACAATGTGAAAATGTGTGGCTCCCTGGGTTTTGGAGACCCTGCTTAACGATCTCTCTGATTCTCAGGTCCTGGACTAAGAGAATATTGTAAGATTTGCTTTCTCTGCCTGGGACACTGGAAGCCTAGCCAACCCACTGCAAATGTACAAAGAATACACCTGCCCACTGTAGAGGGTGGCTGAACATCGCAGCATGGGGGTACTCCGTAGTTCATGGCAGTGATGTCCTCCTTGGCACTTTTCTTTCCTCCAATAAGGTCCTGTCTTCCTGTAATATTGTTTCCTGATTTTCTGTTCCAGTATTTGGTTCACAGATTTCTCTCTATTTCATTTTACATTTTAACGTAGGCTGACACTGGATTGACCATGTAAAGACTCTTTGATAAATGGCAACACAGGATAGATCCGATCTCTATCTTGTATTTTATTGCTGTTGATTTTATTGTTTACAAATATTTTTATACAGCTTGTATCTGAAAATTTCAAAACAGCGTACATGAGTAAAACGTTCAAAACACACAAGATATACACTTTATATGGTCTGTGAAGTAGATATGAAGTTGGATTAACCAGGGAAAGCTTGCATGAATAATGTATCACATGTCTAAAACTTCTATTATTTGAAGGGATGCCATGTAGAGGAGGGAGTGGGCTTGTTTTCTGCTGCTCCAGAGACAAAACATCCAACCTGTTCTGGGAGCAAATAGGCAGTCAGTGCAATTCTTTCAACAAAAGTATCATATGCTCTTGGTATGTTGGTCCACTTGGAAGCCCGGTTTTGGACCAGCCATAAGGGTAGCCCCACAAAGGGTGCGCTGCAAGTCCATCTTTGATGTTACCAGCAGCTGAATTGCTTTAGCCAAATTATTCATATCCAAGAAGAGCCAGAACTGACAGAAATATGTTGTACAGTGGGCCCTCAGTATCTGCCAGGGTTTGGTTCCAAAACCTGTGTGGATACCAAAATTTGTGGATGCTTAAGTCCCATTATGTACAGTGGTGTAATAAAATGGCATTCCTTGTATAAAATGGAATTTTTTTGCGGGGGAGGATATTTTCAAGCCGTGGTCAGTTGAATCCATGGATACAGAGTCTAGAGCAGTGGTTCTCAACCTTCCTAATGCCGTGACCCCTTGATACAGTTCCTCATGTTGTGGTGACCCCCAACCATAAAATTATTTTCGTTGCTACTTTATAACTGTAACTGTAACTATAACTTTATAACTGTAATTTTGCTACTGTTATAGTTACTGTAACTATAACTTTATAACAACTGTAATTTTGCTACTGTTATACTTATAGTTACTGTAACTGTAACTATAACTTTATAACTGTAATTTTGCTACTGTTATGAATTGTAATGTAAATATCTGGTATTTCTTTTCTTAACGTGCTTCCCTCCATGCTTCATTGTCATGGGATGGTTTGCTAATGAAAAAAGTATATTACAATAGCTGCATTAATACAAAAGATTAATCTAACAACATAGTTTCTTGTCAGCTGCACAATTCTCAATTCTATTTATGCTGCTAGGAAAACTCGTATCACCTCAAAAACTATTTCTGATACTGAACAAAATGTGTACAAAACAAACTTAAGAGACTTCTTTGGCAGGAATTTTAAGTCTTCCAGCATCATGAATTTTGATATATAAGCAAGGCTCTCTCTCTACGGCCACCCCGTCGCCTCAGAGGCTCCCTCGGTCTCTTGCCAGCAGCCTCCCCTTTACCCCACAGCCTCCTCCTCAACACTGGCGCCACTTTTACCTCACAACGCATTTCTCGCCCGCGTGGCTGCCCCCACCCCTCCACTCCTGCCGCCCCCACCAACCTCTCTCCTCATCAGCTCCCCTTCATAGAATCATAGAAATGTAGAGTTGGAAGAGACCTTTCCGGAGCTGAATTGCTGCCCGTCTTGTCCTTTTCTTTTCTCTCCCTCTGGAGAGGGTGCGGTTCCTCGCCGCACGTGCTTGCTGCCAGGAAAGGGGCGTGTTCCCGCAGATCTGGAGTTTTGGATGTCTCGGGGTGCGCGCATTGGAGAGGTTGAAGTTAGCACCTGCCCTCCTCCTGTGATCATTTGAAAAAAACGGGTGCCCGGTTCTTAACAGTTCTGACTTTTTTTAAAAAAAAAAGTTTGCTGTGCTGGGTAGATGTGATGCTTGCTTGCTAATTTATTTATTAATCGTTGTTGCTGTTCGTCAGTTTGTTTTGTGTGGCGGGCGCCTTTTCCCTTCGGCATTGCCTCAGCTGGGGACACTGGGCCGGGTCCGGCCCAGCCCCTTCGGGAGGGAGGGAGGGAAGGTCGGCCTCCACCTCCACCCCTGGCCTCTCGTGCTGCCCAACCCCACCTGGGCCCCATTACCTGGGGCGGGTGCCCTGGCTCCCGGCGGGGCTCCCTCTGCCTTGGCTGCGGGCGCCCAACTCGGGCAGGCTCGGCCCAGGGAGATGCAGTGGGGCAGACAGCGGCGGCAGCAGGAGGGCGGAGCGGGGTGCTTCTCCACGGGAGGGAGCCTACTTGCTGTCGCCCTCCTCCGCTGCCTCTCCGTGCCAACCAGCCAGCCGGCCCTCCCTCCGTCTCCGTCCCTGTCCCCAAGCCGCGTTTGCGCCACGCTGGCAGCTCCCTGCACCCTCCCGCCGGAGATGCGGAGCTGAGAGCGAGTGAGGTGCTGCTGCTGCTGCCTTCAGCCGGCTGACACCGGCCCCGGCCCCATCCTGGCATCCCGCGGTCCCGCTTCCCTTCTGCTGGGCGGGCCGCGGTGACACTGGTGGCGGCCATGGCCAAGCAGTGGAAGGAGCGGAACAGGTGGGGTAGGTGGCCCGCGCCAGCGGGGAGCCAAGGCCGCCCCATCGCCGCCGGGCCGGGCTTTCGTCTCCCCTCCGGGCCGAGGAGCCCAGCCAGGCCGGGCGGGGGAGCGAGAGGCGGAGGAGGAGGCCTGGGGCCGGCCGGCCTGCCAGGAGCAGAGGGCTTTCCCGCCCTTCCCTTCCCGCAACTCACCAGCAAGGAGCTGTACCGGGCCAGTGCTGAGCCACCGGGCCTGGCTGTCTCCGCAGCTGGGCCGCGCCGAGGCGGCAGAGGAGGAGGAGGGCGGCAGGGAAGGTGCAGCGCGGCCAAGCCGCTACCACTGCCGTCGCAGGGCTGCTCCACAAAGATGCGGCTGGAGCCGGAGGGCAGCACGAGAGGCTGGAGGTAGAAGTGGAGGTGGAGACGGGCCTTCCTTCCCTCCCTCCCTCCCTCCCAAAAGGGCCCGGCCCCGACCCAGCATCCCCGGCTGAGGCAACGCTGAGGGGAAAAGGCGGCCCCTATGGGCCACGGTGGCCTTTCCCCACCCACAGGGAAGGGAACCGCGGTTCCATCCGCCCCCCGCCGCCGCGCCGCCTGCCCTGGGGTCGCTCCGAGCCACGGCCTCTCCCTACCTCACAGCCAGCAGAGAGGGGCCCGATGGGCGACGGCTTGTTCCTCGGCATCCGTGCCTCGCTCCAGGGGGAGAAAGAGGGAAGAGTGAACGCAAGAGCCCACGTGGGCCGTCCACTCCTCCCCTTCTTCCCCGCCCGCCCGCCCGCTCCAAGGGGGGTGGAGGAGGAAAAGATGGCACTGAGGAGGAGGCGGCCCAAGTGAGAAAGGCCGCTGGCGGCGGCAGCGAGGAGTGGTGACCCCCGTGAAAGGGTCATGCGACCCCCGGTTGAGAACCGCTGGTCTAGAGATATGCAGGGCCAACCTTATTCCATCTGTTATGAGCTATTTTTGTTGCTCAGAAGCAGACCTATAGTCCTGTCCCTGCCTAAGACTTCCCAGGGAAGAGGGCAGAATATAAAAGATTGTATAAAGCCCAAATAGATGCGTCTAGGAGGATCTGTCTGTAATCTATTTGTGCAGTTCTGATTCTGATAGAGCCAGTGAGTGTGTAACATCAGGTTTGTGGTGTTTGATTGAGTCTTTATTCTGAACCAATAACCTGATTTGCCTCTCATTTCTGTTCCAAATCTGGTTTATCAGACTCTTTGAGACAATGGTTCATGCTTTGTTCTTATTTGGGGGTAGAAAGGTTTGTTTCAGTGTTCCATTCAAGATTTGGTTTGAGTTGATTCTTGAAGCTGATGTTCACAAGTATAATTATAGTTAGAAACAAAAACTATAATCTAAGGCAGTATATTTTATTCTAGTTATTACTTTTTAAGCTAATTCTTCTTCCAAGAAAGACCTCACTTGCATAGTAGCTTTAAAGTCTAAAATGTAATTTTCAATAGATTTTAATGCAAATCTACCATGTCTCATTTTTCATGGCCCAGGGTGCTTTGTCTAGTTTAAATTTCTCAGGAAAACGAATTTAAAATATTGAATGCGTGCTTGTATAATCAACAGGTACTGACTTCAGGAAGACTGACTGGAGCAAGTAAATTAACAAGTGGAAAAAAACAGTAAGAATTTATCTCCTTTTTTATGTTAGTGCTGCACAGAATGAGCAACTGATTGTTAAAATAGCTGTAAGTCAGTGCTATGCAAAATGGTGGTTCATGAAACAAACGTAGTACCAGTCTCTAGCATATTGAAGGGGAAATACTGCCTTCTCCCATGTTAGTTAGCCTGAAAAGCAGAGTTCTAAGACAGTGATGAAGGTACTATGGTCTTCCAGATGTGATCTAGCAACCCTCCCTGATCATTGGTGTGTGGTAGGTGAAGCTGATGGGAATTAGAGTCCAAAAACATCTGGAGGGCCACAGGTTTCTCACCATTGCCATAGGTGTTGCACTGCTAGCTGCCAAATTGCCAGGTTCCTGTAGGCTTCATCAAAGTAAAATCTTACAGAAGAGGTATGGTAATCCTGATTACTTTGAGAGAGCCAGCATGATATAATGGTTTGGGCAATGGAGACCAGGATTCTAATCCCTGCTTGGCCATTGAAACTCACTGGATGATTTGCGCAGCTCCCTTCTCTCTGCCACAGAGGAAGACAAGGGCAAATCCCTTCTGAACAAATCTTTCCCAGGAAACCCCATGATAGGTTCACTTTAGGGTTGCCATAAGTCTGAAATGACTTTAAATCACACAGCAAGTAAACAATTACTTTGATATTTAAGAATAATTAAAAAACAAAATGTCATGACAGCATCTGGCTGCTGAGGCACTAATTTTGCTTTGATTATTATAACAATGTAGGCTTCAGTTCTTTTACTAAGTGGAACATGCAGTGACTTCAAATTACTTCTTTGGTTTGTTTTTAAAGATTCTATAATTGTGCATTAGCATTTCTTGTTGTGTGGATATTAAAAAGTTTCCAATGTTCCTCTGTTTGTAATTTGATGACAAGATGTTCAGCACGCTCTCTCTGTGTTCCAGGGTTGCTCTGAGAAAAGTGGCACATTCAGATGCTGACTGTGGTTACTCTCTGTATTCTACAGACTCTGAGGATCAGGTAAGGAAAGAGTGCAGTGTAGAAATCAAAGCTGTTTAATTCTAGCATATTTAATATTGCATTGTAAACTTTACATATATTTTCTATACACGTATGCATTTTCTATGCTCGTGATTTTAAATTGTTCATGTTCAGAGTGGCTTTTAGAGATTTGCATCATCACTACTCTTCTGATGTTGTCTTCCTAATTCATTTGATTGCTCTTGTTAATACATGGAAGACTTTGAGCGTACAGTAACAGATTTAAGTACATCCAATAGACCCAATTAGTTTAAGCAGAATAAATACAGATAACAGTATTAAACATACACGATCTAACAGCAGTCCTATTGAAATGCCAGTTTGTATGGTCTTGCCATACTCTGAAGGTTCATTAAAATATGAACAATGCCACTGAAAATAATTCTAAATATCCACATGCACAGTGTTGAAATCCGTTGATAGCAGTAGGAATCTGGGCAAACTACAAATTACATGTGTATTATCATGTGATGTGCATATCATAGGCACCTAACAGACAATGAAGGTGATTATATGCATTGTGTTATGGCTGACAGATTGAAAAGAGAGACATTTTGCTCTAAAGATCATTTTAAGTGACTCTTCTGACTGTTTATTTTTGTTGGATATGTAAGTAGCCCTGGAAATCATGTACGGTTGGCCTTCCACTTTTCTGAGGGTTTGGGGCACAGAACTCTTGCAGAAGTGGAAAAACCATGAATATCTTCCCCCCTCCTGCCTGAGTGAGTGAGTGAGGGAAAGCACACGCACCCTCCCACCTCGCGCTCCCCCGTCCCATCCTCTTGTCCCCCACTCACCTGCCCAAGCAAATGAACGAGCAAGGGAGTGCACATGCACGCCTTCCCTCCTCCTGCTTCTGCTGCCCATCTGCAGGTGTGTGTGAGACTGCATGTGGGAAGCAGAGGTAGCAGCAAATAATCCACAAATAATCAAATTCTCAAAGTTTGGACTTGCAAACATGGAGGAACAACTATATTGGCTGAACTTGAAAGGTTTGTGAGGAATTTCACTCCACGGCCTGCATTCAGAAAAAGGGTGGAAACTGTCAGAGGTTGGATGCTGCTGTGCCTTCTTGGAAAAGGAATTGATTCCCCACCCCCACCCCCAAAGGTGTGGAGGGCAGTTTTGCTGTGCTTTTGGCCTTCCCTGGCTCATTTAGGCTGATAAAAAGTGTGAGTATTTTTACAACAAGCATGACTTCCAGTTAATTTCCTAATTTAAAAATGGCTTGTATAAGATCTAAAATGACCCAGAAGGGGCATAAAATTGACAAAAATGCCCCCACACCCCCAGAGGGTGTGTATTGGCATTTTGGCCTCTTGGGGCCACAGAACAGCCCTGGGAGCCATATGCTGCTCATGGGCCACACTTTGTCCATCCCAGATTTAAAACTGTGGCATTCTGAGAGACCTCTGCACTCATGTTCTGGGTTGTCTGAAAGCAACTTCGTACATTTTGTTTATTATGTGAATAATGTTAAGTAACATATCACTTTGCAGATGCACACTTTATAATATGCACTGCTTAAAAACTAAATGAATATTCCTCTGTTCTCAGTTTGTGCCTAGCCTAAAAGGATTGTTAAATGTGAAAATGAAAAGAAGTATCTTGAGCTGATACACAGACTAGAAAGGGATTCGTCAGCAATGCCAAGGATCCTGAAACCAGTCTTTTAAATCTCAAGCAATTCACTGCCTTTCTTTTTGCACACACACACTGATACATACTGTCAGTTCAGCACATACAAAGCAGCTTTAGAGTGTTTATCCTTCTACCAAAACTTGGAAAGAGTTCAGATGTTCATACTTGGCCTGGTGAATAATTTCTGCAAAGTAAGTATATACAGAAGTCTTTTATTTCCTTAACTATGAAGCAGAGAAAGTTTTGCTTGCATTGCTAGAGGTTGGGGCATTTACCAGCTCAGTGAATTGTGGGCTGTTTTCTGTGATTAGAATGTACTGTTCGCAAACTTACGTATAGTGTCTCTGCAGGTTGCAACTATTCACCATGGTCTTGATCGTTGTGCAGCTTTGCTAAAGGACATATTGCAAAATGATTCTGAAGGTAGTATCCTTTTGATTCTTTGGATTCTCTTTTCAATGTAGGAATCGCTTGTTTCATTGCTAAATAGTATTCTTTCAAATGATGCTAGGAATTGAGACAGTTTGTCGAAAGACTGGAAAGGCAGCTGTTGTCAGAACGACTGGCAAACCTTTATTTGGTAAAGCAAGTTGTTCGAAAAAGAGAGGGCCAAAGAAAAAACCCGTTCCTACAAATGTGCGTAAGGAAATAGGTGAGTAAGTTTCCTTCTGCATAAAAGAAGTATTTTAAGTAGCTTTATTTTATCATTACATTTAGCATTTAGTTTGTCAATCTTATTTTTATAATATTTAGCAAAATTATAAAAAAATCACTCTTCAATTTTTGTTAAAACTGTGTATACGTATACTTTCAGTACACTATAAATATTCAGTAAATCTCCTCTGTACTAGAAGATCAGATTTGCTTCAAGGAAATATATTTTCATCTGTAACCCATGAGTTCATTGTTTTTTGTTAGTAGGACTAAGCCAGAATATTAACTATATTGTCTTGGCCCTAAAGCTGGCCACCTAAAATATGTCAAACCAGGCTCAAATTATGATATAAAGAATAGTGCTAAGTGTTGCATTATTAGGAGAGAGTGAAAAGCTTTGGCCACTGTTTAAGATTTGAAGTTATATATTATATGAATAATTGTCATAACCGAGACTACAGAAATGCAGGGTTACTTCAAGAATAAGCTTGAGAAAGCAGGATTCCAGAAGAGTTAGTGCTATGTTTGGATTGTATTAGATCCTAAGGAATTAATATTTCTTTTTTTCTTTATAAGTTCCTGAGTTAGCTAGGAAGATGTCTTCAACTAATGTGAATGCTGTTGGAAAAGACACAAGCTCTGTGAGCGCTGAACAAGCTCTTTCTGTTCAGCCAGTTTGTATACCTTGCACGCAGCATTCTCCTGTAATGCATCAGAAACTGTGTGAGCAGATACAGACCCAAATGTCTCTCCTGAATATGCATCTTCCACAGAAGTCTGATGATATTCCTGAAAATGGTGAGTATGAAAATCATGTTTTTGCCAGTTATAACAGATTTTCTTTATTAATTTTGACCTTCATAATTTTTTTTAATTTTTATTTTGCTCTTTGTTTGTTACCAGTAGTAGCCTGTCAGCCTGTTACTGCATTCAACAGCCGTTTACCTTCTTCTACCCCAGCTTTGTCCCCACAGCACACGGCTAATCCTACAGTTGTTCAGCCTGTGAGTATCCTGCTTAAGTTGAAGTCATACCTGAGTTGCCGTGTATTACCATATACAAGTTTTTGATAGCAAAATTTATTTTGCTCTGATTGAAACCTTTCCTATTGTAATTTACAAGCGGGTGTTGATTGTCTGGTTTAATGCAATTTAATAAGCATTGTTTTAGATGCAGTTTGGTAATAATAGATTTGCACTAATTTATCTTTTCATCTAATTTATTGTGGAAGGCATGAATACCTTTCAATTCCTTTGGTGCATTTGGCAACGTGTTGAATCACTGCATGAAGATTGTCTTCAAAATCTTTTCATTCCAGATGGGAGGTGACGGAACTCTATTTTAAGTGCAGTAGGTTGTACTGAGACTAAATTGGCATCTAAGCAGATTAGTGTGCTTTCCTGTTCCAAAATCCATGTCTTTGCCTCATCTCCCTCCGTTTCTTTGCACTCCTTTTGTATTTCAACTCTGGTACTTCAAGATTTCATTAAATGTGCATGTTGCACATTTTCCTTGATCAGGATGGAGAATGTACAGACCGCCATATGTTGTTGAACTGTAACGCACATTAGCTGTGGTCAACATAGCCAGTGATGAAGGATAATAAGAGCTGCAGTCCAATAGTTTCTATATATTTCTTATACCTCTCCTAGATCTTTCATCACCCTTGGAGGCATACAGTTTGAAACAAATATTTCTGCTGGTTAAAAAAATATAAAACTTAATGTCTGTAACTACCTAGAAAAGAGATGGAGGGTTCTGTCAGTAATCACTTTGAGAGATTAGGGATAGCTATCACTTTCAAATCTGGATCATAGACTCTATTCTATTTCACCTTACTTTATTCATTTAATATTGGTATTGGGGATGTTCATCAGGCAAAAATTGATAATTGTATGTAACCTTTGTACTTCTGGTATTCTATTACTTTATTAGATGGTATTGGCTTCTCTGTATATAATGCGGTTTTTTTCCCTTTTTGTTAATGTATGTAATCTGAGAATAAATAAATTTTGCTAAAAAAAACAATTGTTGCACTTTTCTAAATGTTGAGATGCAATTTTCATGGTTTAAACATACCCATTTTACATCTGAAAACATATTTTGAGTTGAAATAAATCAAATATATACTTTGAAAAAAAAAGAAAAGTGCAAAACTTGAATGGGGGAGCAAAACTTAATGTGTCTTCGTATTTATAGTGCCTTTTGCCCTACCCTATTCCATTCTTGCCTATTCATTCCAGAAAGAAAGTAGGCAGTTGTTCCTTGTGCCTTCTTTTATACTGTAACACAATAACAACAAGGTTAACATAGAAGAATATCCATCTTTTGTTGATTGGGTACTCTTTTGAATATTGTTGCTGCATTCATTCCTGCATATATTTGGTCGTATCTGGTTGAGAGTATCATCAAGTTCAAGTAAGTGTTTGTTAGACATCTATCAAGTAGTCCAATAAACAGAGAAGTTTTTACCAGCTGTGCCCATCTGAAAGGTTTATAAGAAGACCACAGAACTGTCTTCTCTTATGTATCACAGAAGCAAAGATAAGCAAGTATTGAATTTGAGGGTTGTGTGTAAGGCTAATAACGCTGGTCTTCCTTCTTAAATTGTTACTTTTTATTTGCAACTGAGTTTGCAAGATAAAGATCTCCATCAAGAAGAAACTGTTTGTGCTTGTTTTTCTTAGGGTGTTTACATAAACAAATGCAGCCAGTGTGCATCACAAATGGGACCTGTTCTTTTACCAGCAACCTCTAGTGACTCGACTTCTACTCCTCAAGTGCAGCCCACTGCATTGTGTTCAGCTCTGCCCCATGTTATTCCTTCTGCTGTTAGTGATCCTATACCATCTACAGTCCCTGCTCCACTTCCTAACAGAGAGGCTATGCCAGAACAAGGAAACCAGGAACAGTGGTTTAAAGAGGCAGACCTCATAAAGTGTATTCAAGCACACCTAGCTGTACTGCAGGCACATGAAAAGAAGAATGGGGAAGCCAATGAAAAATTCCAGGAAGTTGAAAAGTACCAAGATGTTGACCAAATACAGTCCAAGCCCTACAGTGTGAGAGAAAGAGTCCCTCCTGAAGAAAATAGCGAGAGCATTCCCAGTGAAGAAGAGGATTCAGATGAAGTTGATACTGCACCAGTGAGAGACACAGGCTGTCAGACAAGTTTTGGCAGGGAAGTTTTAAAGCCTGAAAAACCAAGCCTGCAAAAAACAGCTCAAAAAATTAAAACATTGAAGTTCCTTTTAGGAGAGCTGAAGACCCTGCTAACAGACCATGGTAAAGTGGATTTCCTGCTTGTGCTTTGATACATCTGTGAAGTTGACGAAATTTGAAGACCAGTGTAGCAGAAACTGTGTTGAGTGCACTTTCGGCTTTCTTTATGTTAAGGTGGCATATTGTAGACTTACCTTGTACTAGTGAGCAGTAGTACACTGTAATATTTTGTGCAAGCTTTACTAATAGGATTAAGAAATATATGTAGTATTCATGTTTTGGAGGTGGTTGAATAGTATTTTTTAATTTTAAAAAAAATGCATCATGAAGTGCAAATATAGCAGTGCAAGGCAAGACTCCTCTTGATTTTTCTAATCAGATCTTCCTTTAGCACCTCCTTAATCAAGGAGCCAGGAACAGATCACAGTTTTTTCTGGTGGAATTTAAAGTGTATAAGGGAGCAGAATGTAAGACACCTTTAAAAATCTGATTGAGATAGGAAGCGGGTGATGAGCAAATTTAGCTAATTTCCTATCTCAGTTCAACCTAATTAAATTGCATGGCTTCTGTAATTTGACCTGAGAGTTCCCTTATTGATTTATATCTTATAATGGAAGGTACCTGTGACAGGGGAGCCAGCGTAGTATAGTGGTTTGAGCATTGGGCTATGATCCTGGAGACCAGGGTTTGATTCCTTCCTCAGTCATTGAAACCCACTGGGTGATCATGGATGCATCACACACTCGCCGCTCCGGAAAACCCCATGATAGCTTCACCTTAGGGTCACTATAAGTCAGAAACAATTTGAAGGCACACAGCAACAACAAACTTGACAGATTTCCTTCTCTGACTGGCTCTGCAGCTCCTGGCCTTGTAAACTTATCACTGTTGCCTTGCCCTCTGGTCCCCCTTTAACATCTCTACTGGTCTGGAGTCCTAGGCCTTCAGATGACCTCATTGTGGATTAGTGTGTCTTAGATTTGTTTTCTTTATGGGAAGCATGACTTACTCTTGTTTCAGAGTAAATAATGCTGTCCAGAGTTAGTTTTACAAAATGAAAAACAGTTAGCTTTATTTAATAATGGACAGAATGGGTACTCTCAGATTGCAGTTCTTAATTCCAAACAGTTAACACTTTTCAAATTAAGTTATGTCAGAGCCTTTCTCTTGAATCCACTCAAACGCCCAGAACTCATATATTCCCCTCATCTTCTCACAACTGGTTCCTTTAATAGTCTTTTCCCAACTGTCATTAACACATCTTATGTTGTAAAATCAAAGGCTTTCGCGACCGGAATCCATAGGTTGTTGTGGGTTTTCTGAGCTTTGAGGCCATGTTCTATTAGTTCTGTTAATCAAGACTCAGAATATGCCAATGAACACCACCCAGACTCTGGAAGTCCCTCTACAAGAAACAATACAATAGATTGCTAATGTACTTAATGCATTGTTATGCATATCCCCTGACTAACAATACTACCCTGGGGAATATCCCATTTAACAATAGGCCATCACACAGGCCAACTGTAACATATGCAAATTGCTCCCTCCCACCCGGAGACTACATAAGTATATATACTGTCTCTCACTTCCATGCCACCAGATCCTCTGAAGATGCCAGCCCCAGATGCAGGTGAAATGTCAGCAGAAAATACTAGTAGAACTTGGCCTCAAAGCCCAGAAAACCCACAACGACCTATAAGCTTTATGTTGTTTTTAAAAATGTCTCCCCTTTCTCCTCACAAAATTCTCTGTGCTGGGATTAGCCGCTTTCAGTTATTCACTCCACGCCCTTGTATCCAGGAGTTCCTATGCAACTTTTTATCAAGTTCTTTTCCTCTTCAACTGAGTTATAGTATCATAGTACCCATAACTGAACCCCCTTCTTGTTTGGAAATCTACAAGTACAATCCATCCTGGGCAGCAACAAGATGGAAGTTTATAATACAGTCCCATTGATTTTAACATTTTTAGTTGCACACAGATTTATGAAGCTGGGAATGCATAGTCAGTCTTGCATTTTGCATATTACTTTAGACTTTGATGAAGGTTTTTACTATTTTAAAATGAATTTTCTTCTTTTGGTTTCAGTCCCGTATAAGGACTGAAAAGACATATAAATGAGTCATAAATTGGGGCTGGAAAGCTCATAAATACTTCAGTCTGTCAAAATTCAAACTTTACAGAGGGAGGTATTGAAGGCACGGCTCAGTCTTAATATATTTGTAATGCAGTATAAGGGAAGCTGATGTAGAGATATTTTACCCTTTTAGTCCTAGACAGTACATTCAGTACTGTTTCTAGGAAAATCAGTTTTTGACAGTAACATGTTCTGAAGAGTGGGTGCTTGACTACTTACCAGATGTATTTTTTCCCTTTCTTGTAGATGACTCAGAAATGTTGAGACTGTTTGGTGAAGTGGAAGACACTGTGTCACTCTTGCCTGCAGTTGCTGGAAATACAAATGTACAAGCAGAAATAGCACTTGCTCTTCAACCTCTCAGAAGTGAAAATGCCCAGTTGCGCAGGTTGGCTGTGGGAGAATAGTGGCAGTTCTCTGGGCATTCGTTTCAAACAGTTACAAAAGTACTAGTGGAAGGTTAAAATGAAGGCACTAAGGGATAGAAACATAGCTATTAAAAAAACTACAGTGAATTAAAATGTGTAAACCATTTTTTTGGCTAAAACAATTAAATCCCCTTTTTAAAAAACCAAATGTAGAACTAAAACGAGTAAGAAGGATTTGAGAGGTACGACTAACAGAATATCTTCCAGCTGTGGTGTTCCAAATCTCTCTTTAACTTAGGAGGAGAAAAATTCTTCTGCAGAGTGTATTTTATTTTATATCGCACCTTCCTCCCAGTGGGACCCAAGTTCGCACCGTCTTGTACACGTCCTTGTTTCTACTCCAGCAACTTCGGCTTGAAAGTGAGAAATGGAGGATGGGGGATCGGGGTGTGCATTTCTTTCAGGTTGAGCATGAGTATCTGCAGAGGGACCTGAGGAACTTTGGGATGCCACATGGCAACTGCTTGCATGGTACTGAGGAGCAAGTCCACAGAGAGCAATTAAATATGCAGAGAATTGTTAGATCCACTGGCTTGGTTACTAATAAATGTATGCCAGTGGTAATAATTAAGAATAGTTTGCATATAATACATACTATATATTTATAACAACATCGTTCTTGTTCAAAGATGTAGGCCTAGTGTAAATTCAGTCACAAGTCCCTACTAAAGCAGACTCTTTGAAACAGTAGCATTCATTTGTCTGTCTGTCTATCTGGATTTATGTTGTGCTTTTCTCCTGGAATGGGATCTGAGGTGGCTATTTTAACTTACAATTTGGTATTTGATTCAGTGGGTGTATACTTGTTAGGGCTAGCAGTTGGATTTAGTTGGATTCAGGTCATATTCGACTTTTTGCTGATTCACATTAACCTAGCAGTGGTAACGTTAAGCTTGGTTCAAAGTTACCATCTCCTTTGCAGTTGCATTTCAGGTGCGTAATGTGAATTGGTTTTGAAAAAAATTCTAGATTAGACCTTTTGTCTCAAAGCAGGGTTTTTAATAGACAGAGGGCAGTTGTCCTAACAAAAGGGAATCTCTGCTGTGCAGAAGAGAATCCGCAAGAAGATGAAATGTTCTGTCACAGTGAACACAAAGTTAACTAAAAATCTGAGTCAAATGAAGGAAGAACTTGTTTCCCAACATTTTTTGTCAATCAACAATCCAATTTTGACATAGAAAATAATTCTTAAATAAATTAATCTCTTTTATATGTAGACGATTAAGAATACTGAACCAGCAGCTCAAAGATCAAGGGAGAGCTGAAAAGGAATGTAATCTGGACAGCAACTTTGAAAGTAAGTATCAAGGTGAAAGTTGTGAATATGCATTTTCTTCAGAATTTGAAAAATGTTAATACTGTGGAAGTGTTAGTCCATTACTCATACATTTAGATGGTTGAAGTTCTTTTCTGCCTTGTTCATTCTTGAGTTATTTCCAAGTGTAAGAAACCACTTAAATCCAAGGGATAGGCCAAGTGGCATTATCAACTGATGAACACATGGTTACTTTGTGTAACCATGTAAAGTCAGCAGGTTTCTGCAAAACGCTTTTTGGCCCCAGTGAGTTGGAGGAGCCCATTCCTCCGTTAAGGAGAAGGAGACTGAGAACAGGATGTATTAAAAGCACCAATCAGAGAAGATGATAGAGAACGGAAACATGGGTAATATCCTCAAGTTTTCTCTGCGGTATCCTGACTTAGGTTTGGCTAGTAATGGAATTTGGGCTGCATTGACTTCACAGTTGGGTAGTTCTTGTTATAGTTTAAATATTTAAATCTCAAGTGCTGATTCATGCTGCTGAATTTCTGTATGCAATCAGGCACATGATTATGTGGAGACAGTTGTGGGAATTTGGCAATAACTGGTCATCAAGATAACTATAGTTCCAGCATTGTGGCAGCTGCTTCCTAAGCAAGTTCCAACTAGGAAAGTATCCTAATTTTGGTACAGAACAGGAGTGAGGAGCAAGTTACTCTCCAAATGTTAAACTGCAGCTCCCATCAACCCTAGTGATCGTTGGGGCTGCTGAGAGCTACAGTTCAGCATTCAAAAGCAAAGGAAAATGGACAGCAACAGTATATCCTCTCAGAACAGCTCTTATGCATTTCCATAAGTGGACACTTCAACATTCTGCACTTCCTAGAACATCCGATCCTACTCTGACAGCAGGCCAGAGTAAGGTGTGTCGCAGTAATTGATCCTAGAGATTACAAGACCCTTTTGTTTCTTAGTAAAATATCTGTCTGTGGAGCTGAATTTGTCTTTAAAACTGTCTTGCTTTCCTCGTGTAGCTGTTCCCTCCGTTCTTTGAATGTGACATTGCAGGCTCAACTGAGTGAATCTGTTAAAAGCATTGAATCACTGCAGAATAAAAATGAAGAGCTCATTAAAATCTTAGAAAGCCAAAAAGAAGAAAACAGGAAGCTAACTAGAGTAATCCATGAGAAAAACCAAGAGCTGCTTGAAAAGAGACAGCAGTACGATATTGAGTCAACAAAGCTCAAACTTGGTATGTGTGTGTTGACTACTTGTAGCGGGGGGGGGGCGGGTTACAAAAATCTAACAAAAATGTTAAGATTTACACTTTATTCATTTGTATCTTAGAAGCAGATGAGATGTTGACCAACATGAAGCATTTCCAGTATAAGTTAGAAGCTGCTGAGAAAGAGAACCAGATTTTGGGCATAACATTGCGTCAGCGAGATGCAGAAGTGAATAGACTGCGTGAATTGACTCGGTAATGTTGCCTTTGTTTCCTCTCAGATTTACTTTTTCTTTCAGTGCATTTAGCAAATTTCCCAGCTCAGTCTGGACATTCAAGCCAGAACTCTATTGATGTGCAACACTAGTGATTGCATTTTTCATAAGGTTGCACAGCTGTGGCAGAAGGAAGGGAAAGAAGCAGCCAGTTGCTTTAGTGTCTGCCTTTCTCCACGGCTGATGCACTTGTGGCATTTTCCCTCCTTTCATTTCTGGTTGTGTGCATTATGTAGCAACAGGATTCTGGTGCTGGAATAGAACAACTGAAAGTTTCAGTGTGTGTCTGCTCAATAAGATGGAATGGGCATATTAAAGGTCTCTAAAATCCATTGGGGGTGAGAAGAGAAGCCACCAAAGTAGAAAACCGTGAATTTCTCTCTTAGCTATCTAAATTCTCTCATACCTCTGAAACTAGCAAGTTTCATCTGTAATGAATGGGACAGTTTAAACTTGCTCATACTCAAAGTGGTCAGAAAATCTTCCAGATTCATTTCTGGATAGAACTTTTAAAGCCTGAAATTGGAGCAGGAGCTTGCCATATTTAGGTCTACCATAGGCTGTCAAAGGAACAGGCCTTGCAATTCTATGGTTGTTGTTGTTTTTTTTTAAAAAAAGATTCTAAATGCCTATTGGTTGTTGTGTGCCTTCAAATCGTTTCCAACTTACGGCGACCGTAAGGCAAACCTATTACTGGGTTTTCTTGGCAAGATTTGTTCAGAGAGGGTATGCCTTTGCCTTTCCCTGAGGGTGAGAGAATGTGACTTGTGCAGGGTCACCCAGTGGATTTCCATAGCTGAGTGGGGTTTTGAACCCTGTTCTCCACAGTCACCCACCATTCAAACCACTACACCATGCTGACTCTCCATTGGACTTTGTATCTTTGAAGTAAAGGATGCATTAATATCACAGAAATCAGTGTGTCATAAATTTCATATTTTGATAGGTAAAATTGCTTTGGTCTTCTGATATTATTTCTATGTTATAATGTATTTTTTTTTTAAAAAAAGTGTCATGAAATAAGTTTTGGCACTTAGCTGAAATGCATGTGCTTTATTAATGCTTGAAACTTGCCTGTCTTGTAAGCTGCCATCAGAGTGAAGCAACATCTTGAGTTCTGCTTTGATTTGACAGCTATAGAAACCATTCTAGTCATTGTTTTGCTCCTTCCTGAGAGTCCAAGGGAAGTAGAACAGGTGAGGAAGGATAGCTAGTTTGTTCATCAGTTGCATTGGTTGCTTGTACGTTGCTTCCATCAGTGATTTTGGAAGATTTCGCTTTACTGTTTTGTTGTAAGAATTGAATTTATCTGAGATAGGGTGGGAAAGTATGTCAGGCCTTGGGCCAGTTTTCTACAGCTGTAACCCTACAACAGCCGCATGGGTCTCCCTTTCCCCATGAAAGCAAACAGAAGTCCATTTTTGGTTTTGAAAAATGGCTATTTGTTCTTGTGTTTAAAAGGTGAATTGCCTTTCCCAAAGGCTTCCAGGAGAGGCAGTTCACCCTTTTTGTGCCAGAAAAAGGATGGTCTGAGAATTCTGGAGGGGTAAAGGATCAAATAAACACCTGGGGGAGGGGGTACATGCATCCTTGGGCCTCAGTTGTCTCACTGTGATCTAAGACCAAACTGAATGGCAAACAAATGGAACAAACCAGAGTAAAGAATTTTGGCCACATTTATCTCCAGCTGTTTAATGAGATCTGGAAGCAGTCTCTGTTCCTCTCTTTAGCAGCTTACTGGGGGTAGTATTGGTAGTCAAGTAAGCCTTTTAAGTAAAATTCCTAAATCCATATTAGAGTAATATTTTTATTTTTATGTAGGCTGACCATAATGACACAGTAGTATTCAAGCTTTTAAGTTCTGATAAACTCAGGCTACATTGGAGGTGAGAATCACGCAGCCCTCCAAATGTTGTTGGACTTCAGCTCCTAGCATTCCTCTCCATTGACTATGTTGGCTAGGGCTACTAAGACTTGCTCTCCCACATCTGGAGGACTTCATGATTCTCCCTCCCCTCCTAGATAAACAGTAAGTGAGGAGGGGGGAATAGGAGCCAGACAGCTGCTTATTAAGTCTTGGAAGCTTTAAATCTCAGCTGTAAGAGGAAATGTGGGAAGAGACAGCTGATCTATAAGTTCTTCTAGTCTGTCTTCAGGCTGGGTTCCACTAGGGGCTATGCTGGCACCAGGCTGCTCCTAGGACAGCCCCAGAGTACTGGAATGAAGGACTACTGAGATGAAGGAACATCCAGTTCTTGACTGTATGACTGTATGCGGCACCTTTTTGCCAGAATAGATTATGCTGGTAGAATAGATTCTCCCTTCCCACTTTTAGCCTCCCCCTCCCCCCGTTTCCAAGTCTGTTCTGGCATGTTGAAGAACTCACTAGAGCAGTGTAAAGTCGAAGGTTTTCACGGCTGGAATCCATAGGTTGTTGTGGGTTTTCTGGGCTTTGAGGCCGTGTTCTATTTGGATTTTCTCCTGACATTTCACCTGCATCTGTAACTGGCATCTTCAGAGGATCTGGTGGCATGGAAGTGAGACAGGAGTATATATACTTGTGTAGTCCCTGGGTGGGAGGGAGCAGTTTGCATGTGTTACAGTTGGCCTGTGTGATGGCCTATTGTTAAATGGGATATCCCCCAGCGTGTATTGTTAGTCAGGGGATATGCTGAATAACAATACACCCTGGGGGTGTATTGTTATTCTGCTTTCACTGGAGCAAATTTGAAGAAAGAGGAGAAGCTCTCCATATGTGGGTGGGAGCATGCTCAGATGACTATGAGTAGAATATTGATTGAAGAGGACACTATGTTTATTCTAGTGTGCTATGTTTATTCAAGTGTGCTATGTGAAGTGGTATGTGAAATCATAAATACACTGAAGCCACTAGCTCATGTTGTTATGTTGGATGTTAAGCAGGATCAGGCCTGCTTAGTATTTGGAAGGGATTCTGCCAGGGTGTTGTAGACCAGAGCTGCTGAAAGTGGTGGTCCATGATCAATGCCAGTTCACAAACTGTTGGCTGAGGTCCACAGTGAATTTCAAGGAAAGAAAGAAACAGTTGCAGTCTATGGGCACAGATACAGTACTGGTCCCTGGCACATTGGGAAAACAACCCTGCAGGTCTCCCAAAACAGACAGATTAAGAGAAACTGCTGCAGGCTATATTTAGAGGAAGGTAATGACAAATGTCCTATGAACAACTCTTGCCAAGAAAACCCTGTGATGGTCCTGCCATAAGTTGGAATTGACTTGTAGCCACATAACAAGTGTGAGAACTTGTCCTGTATTGTCAGTAGCCAGCCGCTAGATGGTGGTGGTGATTCATGGAATGATGTGAAACCTACTTTCCTTGTAAAAAATGCAAAATTTACAATTGACAGGTATATGGGTTGTCGTTGGTTTTTAGCTTATATTTTTATTTCCTGAATCATTTTTTCACTCATTCATCAAGAACTAAGAATCATTGCAGCATGTGAAACACAGCCTACACACTCTATCTTTAGCTGGAGAAGAATAGTTGCAAATGTATCACTATACATGCTGCTGCTTCTGATTCAGCCATGAGGCCCATTTTTAAAGTTAAAATTTGACCCAGGAACTACTCAGGAGTGGGAACAAAAGAACTGGACTAGGCAAATACTTACCTCACTCCCAAGTGCAATCAGCATTCTTTGGAAGAGTTCAAGTAGTGCTACCTCACAAAGGGTGCCTTGGACTGCCATTTGATGTCTGGGTTTTCAGATTTGAATGCTCCACTCTAGGTGCTATGTGTTGAAGTCTTTTACTGATGTCTTCTGGCGTAGAAGAGCCATTGCCTTGTGGTTTTAATGAATGGGACTGAGGAATGCTATAGCACGTGTTTTCCTTACTTACTTGGCATCCTTTCTCTCCCCTGGTTGCGGAGTTTAGTTTCTCTCTACTGGAGCCACATTCCACAGGACAGGATGGAAGTGGCTCTCTTATGGTGTAGGTATGAGGAGGAATGATTTTAATCATGCCAGAACTGTGACACCCAACATTGGTAACAGGGTGTTGTACACATGCATGGCTTTCCTTCCTACCCGCTTTAATTTAACGTAGGGTTGGGGTTCATGCAGTCCTCCAGATGATGATCATGGGATTGCAGCTCCCATCAGCCATAGCATAGCCAGTGGCAAGAAATGTTGAGAGATCCAGTCCAGTAACCTCTGAGGGCTGTACTGATTTAGAAGGAACAGATAACATGTGTTACCTTCAGTATTTTTGCCAGTGATTTAGATAGTGGGGTACAGGAAATCCTTATCAAATTTACAGATGGTGAAAAACCCGGAATGGTAGCTAACACACTGAAAGATAGGAACAGAATTCAAAAGGAACTTGATAAACTAGAAACAGCTGAAATTCATAAAATGAATTTCAACAGAGGCAAATGAAAAATTCTACATTTAGGCCACAGAAACTAAATGCACATCTATAGGATGGGGGATACTTGACTCAGCAGTACACATGTGATAAAAACCTTGGGATTATGGTTGATAAATTGAACATGAGCCCAGCAATGGATGCAGCAGCTAAAAAGGTAAATGCTATCTTAGTCTGCATTAATAGAAGCACAGTTGTGAAATCAAGAGAAATAATAGTCCCCTTACATTTCTGCACTGGTCAGGCTTCATCTGGTGTACTGAGTTCAGTTCTGGGCATCTCATTTTAAGAAGGCTATAGACAAGTGGGAACAAGTTCAGAAAAGGGCACCGAGAGTGAAAAAAAGATATGGAGAACAAAACAAATTAGGAGGGGTTGAAGAAGCTGAGTGTGTTCAGCTTATTGAAGAGAAGATTGAGAAATGATGTGATTGCACTCTTTAAATATCTCAAGGGCTACCACAAAGAGGAGAGTGCAGGCGTGTTCTCTGCTGCTTCAAAGGGTAGAACTAGGTCTAATGGTTTTACGTTACAGGATGGTAGATATTGATTGAACATTAGAAGGCACTTCTTGACACTGAGAGCAGTTGGGCAGTGGAACCAATTGCTCAGAGAGGTGGTGGGTTCTCCTTTTCTGAATGTCATCAAAAAGAGGCTAGACAGCTCCCTGCTAGGGATGCTTTAGCTGGAGATCTTGCATTGAGCAGGGGATTGGACTTGATGGCCCATGGAGCCCCTTCCAACTTTTTGGCCATTTCCACCTTACACTGTTCTAGTGTTATTATTGTACTTTCAACATCCTGTGGAATTCCAGGGTTTGTAGTTTACAGAGACCAAAGAGCTCTCTGGCTGAGAATTCTAAACGCCCCTCCCTAAACGGCAAACCCCAGGATTCCGTAGGATGTTGAAAGTGGAATGAGAGCCCTATAACAGTGGAGGTGGAAATGGCCTATGATCCTATGAAGCTTTTAATGAAAATATTAGATGATGTTCTATTTCAGTACAACAGCAGTTTGGAATGTGCTTTTATGAATATATTTTTTTGTAGTTTGTCTTCAGTTTTAACCAAACTCCATGTGCCTGGAGTTTCACAGGTATGAGTTAAAATGATTTTAATATTCTGTTATAGAAATACTTCAATCACATCAGGTCATTCTGCTGCATCAAAGGCAATGTGGGCTCTCCCCTGAAAGAAATGTACAGCCTCACTGTAATATCTGTTCATAAGCAAGTCACATTAAGCAGGGCACACTTCTGCATACACCTAATAAGTTGAAACAAATGCAAAGTATTCAGCTTCTGTCTTATTTGCAGTCCTAACTAAAATTAAACTTCTGAACTATTCTTGACAGGGCTTTGCAGGGCAGTATGTCCAAACTTCTTTCTGACCTCACTGTGGACACTGCTAAACCAAAACAAGAAAGGAGTCTGTCAAAAGCAGTCTTGGAAATTCATGAGAAACAGCTGCAGTCTGACGCATACCCTCTAAGTGATTCCATAATGAACTATCTCAAAAAATTAGAAGCTGACCCTGTTCTGATAAAGGCAGAAGCTCTCTTATCAAAAACTGAGATGAAAGAACTAAATCAAGCAGATGACATCAAGGCAGTAGAATGCTCTTCCCAAAAAGGTCCTGTTGCAGAAGAAGAAATTGTGGCTCCAAGGAATGTTTTTACCTTTCTGGAGCCTGATGTTGAAGGAGCCAGCAACTCAAGTGTTTTAATGGAAGGGCCTGGGCTGGATGAGACCATTTACATACCTTTGAGTAGCAGTCCATCTCAAAAAACAGCAACAGCAGCTGAGAGAGGGATAGACACACATCACCAGCTTCCCAAAAAACTGGACTGTGATTTGGCTGAATCTAAGCAGTCAAGTAGGTTTTGGATAATGGGCAATGGAAAGATCTCTGACAAATTCTACAGTAGCTATTGTCCAAAAAAGACTGTTGAAAATAAAGCTGAAACTGCAGGGAGGATAGCAGTGCTGGAAGGCAAGAGGCCGCAGATGCAGCCAAAAGAAACAACCAGTGGAGCTGCTAAAGTGATTTCGGACAATCCAGACAGACTTCATCCTGATAAATTCCTTTACGCTCCCATTTCACATCAGAAAGGAAGCATGCACAACAAAGACACTGGAATTTCTGCTCCTGATTCCAGTTTTTCAACTTTTGACTGGATGTCAGGAAAATCTGAATGGACTGTGACATCTTTTTCAACATTCACATCTAGAGATGAAGAAGACTTCAAAAATGGCCTTGCAGCCTTAGATGCTAACATAGCTAGACTGCAAAAGACCTTGCAGAATAGTTTGAAAAAAACTACAAGTCCTTAAATGAATTTCTTCAGAATGGGGGAGTAGTGGTGGTGGTGGTGGGATACTTTTCTTGATCTCTTGATTATTTATAATGTTTTTGTACTATATTTTTTATAACCAGTTGACTCTTGTTGATGAAAATTGAACTTATTTTCTTACTGATGAAGGGCTGTTTCATGGTAAAAATGAATTAATGATAAAAAAAAGAAGAATCTTAACTAATTTAATTGTTCTAATAAAGAAGAATATGGAGAAAACATACTTATTTTCTGTAGACGTCTCTTGCTAGTTGGCTCAAAAAGTCCTTTTTGCCAAAGCATGCAGATTAAGGCCACAGGCTACATAGTAAAATTTGGTCCTTTTGCAAGTCTCCTCCCCACCCCCCCACCTCTTTGTGCGTTAACCTCACTTAATTCATGTGATCAGGACAAAGCTCCTGGTGCTATCTTGTAATATATTATCTTTACCCAAACTTTCCCCATGGCTGTTCATCAAACTAAAGTTAATTGTGACTTACATCCAGTTCTGAACTCAGCAAAATCAAGAGACAAGGCTTTTTACTGGTATTGTACTACTTTATCCTGATATGTTTTCAAATTTCACTTCTTGTTCTGGGGCTAGTGTTGTTCAACATCTTTATAAATGACTTGGATGATGGAATTGAAGACTCTTATTAAAATTTCAGATGACACCAAATGGAGATGGGAGTAAGGAATATCCCAGAAGACAGGATCAGAATTCAAAATGACCTTGATAGATTAGAGAGCAAGGCCAAAAATAGCAAAATGAATTTCTGCAGGGATGAATATAAGCTACTACATCTAGGAGAGAAAAATGAAATGCACAAATATAGGAGGGGTGATGCCTGGTTTGAAAGCAGTTCATATGAAAAAGACCTAAGATCTTAGCAGACTACAGGCTAAACATGAGTCAGTAGCATGATGTGGTGGCCAAAAAGGCCAGTGCAAAGCTAGGCTGTATCAATAGGAGTGTCAAGGGAAGTAGCAGTACAATTTTATTCTGCTTTGGCCAGATTTCATCTGGAATACTCTGTGCAGCTCTGGGCACCACTGTTCTAGGAGGATATTGACAAGCCAGAACATCTCGGGCAACCAAGATGATAAAAGGTGAGGAATGATTTAGTGAGTTGGCTGTGTTTAGCTTGGAGAAGAATCATGGAGTTGGAGGGGACCACAAGGGCCATGAATCCAACCCCCTACCATGCAGGAATATACAGTCAAAGCAGTCCCAACAGATGGCTATCCAGCCTTTGTTTAAAAGCCTCCAAAGAAGGAGACTCCCTCACTTGGCACAGCATATTCCATTGTCGAATTGCTCTTATTGTCAGAAAGTTCTTCCTAATGTTTAGGTGGAACCTCTTCCCGTAGTTTGAAGCCATTGCTCCATGTCCTAGTCTCTGGAGCAGCAGAAAACAAGATTGCTCCATCTTCCGTATGACATCCTTTCAAATATTTAAATGTGGCTATCACCTCATCTCTTAACCTTCTTTTCTCCAGACTAAACATACCCAGCTCCCTAAGCTGCTTCTCACAGAACATGGTTTCCAGGCCTTTTACCATTTTGGTCATCTTCCTCAGGACACATTCGAGCTTGTCAATATCCTTGAATTGTGGTTCCCAGAACAGGACAAAGTATTACAGATGAGGACTGACCAAAGCAAATAGAGTGATACTATTAATTCCCTTGACCTAGTTACTATACTATTGATGCAGCCTAGAATCACATTGGCTTTTAAAGCTGCTACATCACACTGTTGACTCACATTCAGCTTCTGATCTACTACAACTCCTAGATTCCTTTCACGTGTACTGTGGTCAGGCCAGGTGTCACTCATATCAGTGCATTTCATTTTTTTCTGTCTTAAGTATAGTACATTAGATTTCTGTCTATTGAATTTATTTTTTTAGTTTTGGCCCAGCTCTTTAATCTGTTTAAGTTCATTTTGAATTCTGATCCTGCCCTCTGGGGTATTAGCTAGCCCTCCTAATTTGGTGTCATCTGCAAATTTGATAAGAATGTCCTCTATTCCATCAACCAAGTCACTAATAAAGATGTTGATTGGACTAGGCCCAGAACAGAAGCCTGTGGTACCCCACTAGTCACTTCTCTCGAGGATGTGGAGGAGCCATTTGCGAGCACTCTTTGGGTTCGGTTAGCAACCAATCACAACGGCATCATCCAAGTCCTCAGTCTGGCTTGGGGATCTGTAATAGACTCCTACAGTGACATTGCTGTTTCCACCACCACCCCTTAATTTTTACCCTAATACCCTCAACCTGGCTTCCAGGATTTAAGTGGGATCTATTCACAGGTGTAAACATCCTTGGCATACAGTGCTATTCTTCCTCCTTTCTTGTTTGGTCTCCAAAATAAGTTATAACCCTCTATTGCCACATGAAATTCACCCTATCAGGTTTCAGTGATGCCTATTATATTTGCTTTGGTGTGTTAAGAATTCAAGTTCATTTTGTTTATTTCCCATGCTCTGTGCGTTAGTGTAGAGACATCTGAGACCATGGGTCATTCCCCTATCTGCTTATTTCCTCCCACTGTTGGGTTCATATATTGTTCACCCAGTTTTCCCTATAAGATTTGAGCTTATAGGAAGAACTGGGTAAATAGTTGATGAACTCCTGCCTTCCTCCTCAACATAACTCAGTTTAAAGTCCTCCTGATCAGGTTTGTGAAGCTCCTTGCAAAAATATTCCTATCAACTGCTGTGAAGTATAGCCCATCACTTGTCAGAAGTCCATCTTCATGAAACCACAGATCATGGTCCAAGAAGCCAAACCTTTCCTGGTAGATGTAAAGTTGAAGGCTGGAATCCATAGGTTGTTGTGGGTTTTCCAGGCTTTGAGGCCATGTTCTATTAGGATTTTCTCCTGACGTTTTGCCTGCATCTGTGGCTGGCATCTTCAGAGGATCTGGTGGCATGGAAGTGAAACATATATACTTATGTAGTCCCCAGGTGGGAGGGAGCAATTTGCATGTGTTACAGTTGGCCTGTGTGATGGCCTATTGTTAAGGGGGATATCCCCCAGGGTGTATTGTTAGGGGATATGCATAACAGTGCATTAAGCACATTAGCAACCCATTGTATTGTTTCCTGTAGAGGGACCTCCATAGTCTGGAGGGTGTTCATTGGCATATTTTTGAGTCTTGATTTTAGTGTTCTTCAGTACTGATAGCCAAATCTTGTTTACTTTCCGAGTTTCTTCTTTCCTGTTGGAAATTGTATATTTGTTTGTGGATTTCAGTGGCCTCTCTGTGTAATCATAGAAATCATAGAAATGTAGAGTTGGAAGAGACCACACAGGCCATCCAGTCCAACCCCCTGCCATGCAGGAACACCCTCAAAGCACTCCCAACAGATGGCCATCCAGCCTCTGCTTAAAACCTCCAAAGAAGGAGATTCCACCACACTCCGAGGCAGCATATTCCACTGCCAGACAGCCCTGACTGTCAGGAAGTTCTTCCTGAGGTTCAGGTGGAATCTCTCCTTTCCTGCAGCTTGAATCCATTGCTCCTTGTCCTGGTCTCTGGACCAGCAGTAAACAAGCCCTCTCCCTCCTCTATATGGCATCCCTTCAGATATTTAATCTAACATAATAGTTGTCAGAATGGTCCAGAATTTCTGTGCTTTCAAAAAGCATTCTGTGTCCAGGTTGGTTTATAACATGTTCTGCTACTGCTGATTTTTCTGGCTGAATCAATCTGCAGTTTCTTTCATGTTCTTTAATTCGTGTTTGGATGTTGCATTTTGTAGTCCCTATGTAGACCTGCCCACAGCTGCAAGGTATGTGGTAAACTCCAGCAGAAGTTAGAGGATCCCTCTTGTCCTTTGCAGAATGTAGCATTTGTTGAATTTCTGGTAGCATCATATTTCCTGGTAGCATCATCTGCAGGGCCAGTTGTTCACCTATAATATTTTTCTCCCTCTTCCTGGGCCATGTCCTTTTGAAATGACAACCTGTATATCAAGGTCCTTCAGCTTCCTACCCAGAGTCCCATGATCCCTTCTGATCTCCTGAAGGCTCCTAACCAAACTCCCTGTTTGATTAGTAACTTATTAAACAGGAACTAGAAGATAGAACTACACAACTATTTTTGATGAGGCAAAGGCAGGGATCTCTGGTGCATCTGCATTGGGAGGCAGAGGTCGTTAGTTTGTTTTTAATTTAGTTAGAATCAGGAGTGAACAATGTGGCCAGGTTTGTGGATTACCAGGCCTGTCCTACTTTGTACATTCTTATACTTTCACAGAGCTTCATTCTTCAGTTTAAGGATCTCCCTCCCCACAATTGTCTTGAGGAAATTAAGAACATGTGGAGAGCTCTGGAGTGCTAGAGCAAGGCGAGAGAGGATTACTCAGGCCATACTCTCCAGGTTTTCAAGTGCTCAGCTTGAACACTTGACTTGAGGAACTGAGCTGATGTTCTGGTGCCAAACCTGCAGAAGTTAGGAACAGTGATAGATAAACACTCTGTCTTCAGAGTTTTGACATAACACGAACATCGGAAAGGAGAGCTGATAGACATCCTTCATATAATTTTTGAGCATATTGGGCTGAATTGATTTTATACAAAAATTACTTCAGATTTGATAGTAACTTTTATTGGAAAATTAAAGGGGTGCCTATGGGGTGCCCCGTGGCTCCAAAAGTAGCCAATTTCCAATATATGGCAAGTTTTGAAGGAGATATTATTTCCGCTACCAACCCTTATAAAAAGAATAGAGGGAGTTGATACAGATTATTCCTTATTTGGGCAGGAAATCAAGAAGTTTTGGGGGAATTTTGTGGATGGGTCAGTTCTATAAATAACATTCAGTTTGGTATTGACTTATCACATTCAATTTTTGGACATCACTGTTAGGACAGAAGGCACAAAACTGTGTACCTCTTTCTGTTAAAAAAAATGACCAAATACCTATCTAAGTTTTGATAGTTCACACCCAAAATCTTTGAGAAACAATCTACCATATAAGCAGTTCTTGAGGATAAGAGAAAGGCTTGGCCTTTTTTTACAATAGAGGTGGGAAAGCAACACTGCAACACATGGGCCCCTCTCTCTTGCAATCTCTGTGTACTGCAGTAGGTCTTTCTCTGCAGCCACCAGGCTTGTGGCAGGCAAATGCAGGGGAAGCACAGCCCGGGGCTGCTAGTCTTGGCTGGGCTCCCTGCCAGTCCAAGCCAAACTCCATCTCCTCCTCCTCCACTACTCCCACTCCATTCCTTCCAGTTCCCCTGCCTGCCTCTCAGTGGCTTTCCAACTGCCGAGCAGTGCAGCCCTGCAACTATCCTCTCGCCTCCTTAACCTGTCCTCTCTTTATCTTATCTCTTATCAGTTAATCTTAAAGGTGCTTCTAAATTTATTTTTTTGCCCTCCAGTGTTCCATCGTCGTCGTCGTCATCATCATCACCACCGTATCTTCTTCAGTGCCTTGGAAGTAGTGGACTAATATGCACAAAAGCTCATGCTAGTTAATCAGTTAATTTTAAAGGCGCTGCTGGATTTATTTTTTCAGCCTCCCTTGTACTTTTAAGAAGAGTAACTGCTGCTTGCCTTTTAATCTCATTATTGGTCTATTTATTTACAGTTACAACATACACATGTGAAATTACAGCAACTACATTAATTACAAACATTTTGCTAATATGAGGGGTACAATTCATGGAAATGGGCTGCTAAGGGATACTCTGGTGAAAAAAGTTTGGGAGCCACTGTTTTTGATGAATCAAGGTCACTCAGCTGCCAGCTACAGGACAGAGGCTATCCAGAGTCTCTAATTGACAACAGTTTCAACAGGGCTGCACAGACAACACGCATTGATCTTTTCTAAAAACAGGAAAGGAAAACTAATTCCAGAATAAACTGCAGTTTGACTTAATATAGTATAATCCAAAAATTGCAGAGTAGTATTGGAAAACGTTGGCACATCTTGCAGGACATACATGGCTGCCATGAAAAACCTCTTATTTCCTTTAAGAGGACTCACAGCATTTGTGATGTATTGATAAGGAGTTACTTCAGCATGCCCATCCCAACATCCCAACATTCTACCATCAGCAACAACACCAAGAGCCATCCTCTGTGTGGACGTCGCACCTTTTGTAAGCACACATTTCAGATAACAGAGTTTGTGAACCATAATAGAAAAAACATACACCCTGAAACAATTTTCAACTTGTGGCACTCCATATGTGATTTATGCCAGCAAGTGTCCTTGCAACAAATCATATAAGAAAAAATGTCGAGAGCCTTAAAATCTGTATACAGGAAAACTTTAGTAATATTAGAAATAGAAGATCAGATGCCCCTTTGGTTGACCATTTTTTGGAACATGATCACTCCTTTAAGGGTGATCACCTCTTTGGGGTGCTTGAAAAATTTTTTCCCAGAATGAGAGGACCCTACTTGAAAAAAAAAAGGATTTGACAGTGAGACTAAACCTATTAGCCCTCCATGGTCTAACTGTAGACCTGGAGTACATCTATCTACTTTAAAATTTGAGTTTTCACATATCCCGTTACTTTCTAGCTGCTGAAGAATTGTTATGATAAAGATATCTTTGGTACATGTTGAAAAAATGAAACAGTATAATGCTCTGCCTCCTACTTCTCCGACCATCAGTTGCCAGGCATAAGCTCAGAAAACAGTCTTTTTGGAATTCCTTCCAGTGGTTTTAAAGTTGCATTGTAAGTAATGTTTTGGCTTCATACAAGTTTATCTGGATTAATAAGTGGTTTTAAAACTGAGCCATTTTACTTGCATTTTTACACATAATAGACATAGTAAATTGTAATTTATCTCCTGTTATAATTTTTGTCCCTTCTCTTTATCTCTTATCAGCCTCTGAAGAAGACTATTAAATATTACTAGGCTGAAATGTGTCAGGGTAATTGGAAGAATAAAATCATCTTTTTAACACCCTGAGACTTCTTCCCTTTTCTACACCATTTCTACTGAGTGTTACCAGTGCTCATTACTTTCTGTTTTTTGGTAACAAGATATAATGAGTACCTGTGGGACAGAAAAGTGGGGCATAAATAAAAGATAAATTTAAAATCAAGGAAGTCTCATGTCACCATACATCTCCCAAAACCCCAGCTCAATATATTACTGTACATTCATTTTTAAGCTACTACTGAGAGATAATAATCAGATATAGCAATTTAATTTCCCTAAACAAATGTGAGCTATTTCTCCTTTATAGCAATAAAGAGATTTGCCTGTATTTGCATCCATTTGAAGACAGTGGCTGCCATCCTGTTCAGAATGTTGTAAGCCAGACTTATGACATCATACATTTTGCAATATATGTTTACAGTTTGCAGCAGTGCAGTGACTGAAAATGTCCCGCCGAAGCTACTTCTCAGCAGCACAGCCCTACCAACAAAAGAGTTTCTGAGGTGCTGGAGGTTGGGGCAGTGTGAAATAACACCTCGCCCTCACGGTAGTGAGGTGCTTTGTGACAGGCAGCTGCAGGGACCCCTGGTGCCTTCTATCACAGCTGTCTGTGGTAGAGGAGGAGTTATTCCATACTGCCCTGCTCTTCAGTGCCTCATAAACCTTCTGTTGATGGGGGTGTGCTGCTGCAGAGGCAGATTTTTGGATGTAGCATCAGGAAACGTGGCTATCATGATTGAACTCCATTGTTATAGCTACATCTCTCTATGCACAATCTCAGCTATAACACTTATAACACCTGCTGTTACACAAGCCGGGACCTCCAAAGTATGCGTTTTATCTTAGGGCCTATAATCTCCAGCTGAACTTCCCTTTGACCCTTGATATGTAAGAAATCATATAGAAAATAGCTTCAGAGTGCAAGCACCTTTAGCCACCTACAACTCTTCTCTCAGCTATCTTTACTCTTTATTTGATGTCAGATGCCCTATACTTTCCAAGACAGTCATGGAGGAAAGATTGTGATGAGAGAACTCCATAGCTGGTCAAATTGTCTCTCAGCATGGGACTGTCACCATAGTCCCTAATCATGCCCATTTTTCAAGGGATAGTCATGTTAATGTCTTCCAGTATAACAAGGAGTTTAGTGGCATTTTTGAAGCAAGCAGATATAATCATGGGCTTTTGTAAATTACAATTTACTTCATCAGATTTACAGACTACAATATTTAAGCACTAGTTATCTATGCATAGTGAACATAGTGGTTGGAAGTATAATCAGAGTGAAATTGGGTAAGAAAGTGATAATTGTGTTGTCACTAACATTGGCCATAGACAACATAAACATCTTGGCAACTCTTATTTTAATTGCTCTAATGCCAGGAACAATAGCATACACGAAGCAAACCATCTTGGCACATCTCATCAATGTCCAGAACATCCTGACAGGAAAGGAATTCCCACTGTTTCTTGCCTCAGTCAAAAGTATTGGTGGGTACTAGTTGCTTTCTCCTGTGAGCTGTACCTGCCTATGTGAGCACCTGTTAGTCGAGCTAAGGAGTGACAGTACATCGCTCAGTAACTTAATCTCAAGACCCCATAAAACATTAGGGGAGAGTTCTCCAACCTTCCACCTTGACCAAATAGGATATTGTATTGAAAAACAAGCCACAAATTTTGTCTATTTTATTTTAGGATGAGCACTCCCTTCCTGCATTTTAGTTTGTTCTGTTGGTGATCACTGTCTTGTTTCCTGTGACACAACACAACATTGCTTCTTAATCCTTACTCTGTTACATCTCTCCCACTTTAATCCTTACACCATTGCATTTCTCTCACCTAAATTTTCCTTAGAATCCACTATTGTGTTGTCTCCAGGCAAATGAGGTGATTACAAATATATTGGTATGTGTTTCTATAGGTACTTGGCCAGTACACAAGAAGTCTTGGCGGAATAGACTCAAAGAGGATCAACATCAAATGGGAAGGGTGTGTCTTTTTAAATAAAATGTTAAAGCTTCTTTTTAAAGACCTTTACCAGGCTGGCTTTCCTTCCTAGTTGACTTAGATTGTGATTGCATCTTTTCCTTGAACTCTCACAACACTCCCTCTGTCACCTCCATCCTCCCATTCTTCCCAGTAAGAACCGTTACTAACTAAAACCATCCTCATCTCTAATCGTTAATTCTGTAATTAACGTTCACCTTCTTTTCAGATGGACAAACATCTGACTATCCCACCTTGTTCTCAATTGTCCAAGTCCCTATCTTACAAATCCTAACTGTCCAAGATTATTTTCTACCCCTTCACAACATTCTATGGGCTGTCGTTGGTTGGCTCCCTTAACATCAATTCATTTGAAGAGATTTATTGAACCCAGAAGGAAGGAGGGTCTGGTTCTGTCCATCATGCTTTTCCTACTCTATATTCCATTTATTGTCTTATACTAAGTTTTTTTTTTTTTTTTCTTAATGTGGAGCATTGGGCTGGATTTGTTTGCACTTTCAGGAAAGAAAGTGCCCACACCATTGCCCAAGACTACATGGTGCTTACTCCATAATTTGCAAGACCACAACAATTCATTATGGCCATTTCTGCACTACACTCTTATAGCACAATTATTCCACTGTCAACATCCTATGGAATCATGGGGTTTGCAGTTTAGAGAGGGGCCAGCTGGCCACTCCCTAAACTACAAACCCCAGGATTCCATAGGATGTTGAAAGTGAAATAATTGCGCTATAAGAGTGTAGTGCAGAAATGGCCTATGTGAGCTTTTTCTAATCACAATGGTATTTGTTTGATAACCCAGGCACCATTCCCCTAATCAGTTTGACTAGTTTTGTGAAAAGACAGCATCCTATGAAGTATTGAGTACCATGGAACTTTGTTTCAAGCAAATATGCACTGAACTACTTTGTAAGAGGCATACATATCATTTTGTTTCCAATTTTTTTCAAGTGTAGATATGCTAGAAATTTCCTGGTTCGAGGGGTGGAGAAGGAAAAACTGTTAGTGCAGCCATCTTCAGGATTTCTTCAACACAAACACTGCGGAGCAGAGAGCAACTTGACATGTCTGAAGGACTGTTCCATTGCTGCCATCTGTGTTTCATACATCTTTCCCCCTAGAAGGAGGGCATGTCTGTTTCCTTGCTTTTGGTGAAGGCAAATCATTCATTCAGCTGATATAAACATTTTATTGGCTTACTGCATAACTCACAGGGCAAAAAGGACAGAAGGAAGTTTTGCCTTCCAGTTTCAACTATAAAAGTAACACCAGCTTCTTAAACTTATTCAATACTCTCATAGTTCTTTTTTAATATTTTCAGCAGCAGATAGCAAAACACGATCCCAGTTAGCTGATAAGAAAGCACAGAACACATACAAGGTTAGCTAAGTGCTTTGTGGAAAAATAATCTGTCTGTTTTGGTTTCTCTGTTATTCATTTTTCCATGCCTCAATTCATTCTTTCCTGTTTCCACATCAGTTTGACTTTTCTTTTAAAAAAAAATCCATCTGATAATTCATATCCATTTCCATTCATATGCATTCCCATTTTATTTTAAAATAGGCAGTTTTGCCTAATATGTCCATTTCTGCAAGCAATTTCCCTCATAATCATTTTGGGTACTCTCCATTCCCTAATAATATATGTATTTTTTTAGTGGGCACCCTTTCTTAATTTGTTTGTTTGTTTGTTTGTTTTTTGTTGAGAGAGTCACATCACAACATTCTGAGAAGTGCAAATATGAAGAATAACTGCATCCCAGAGACTGATTTGAGAATGTGAATTGGGTGAGGTGTTTTCAGGATTAAAATTAAACAAAGATCTCCTCCTCTATTACAGTATAGTCTCAATTCAGCTAAATGTTAAGCTTGACTAAGCCCCACTGAAAGCAATGGCTGCATTGCAAAGAGACCTCCAAACTGCACAAAGACAGGGCTTGTCAATCTCTTTCTCATTCTCTTTTCTCTCTCCCCCATCTTTCTTTTTCTTCTTTCAAGGGTGGGGACTGAGAAATCCAAATCTCTTAGGCCTTTTCTGCACTAGACTGTTATAGTGCTATTATTTCACTTTCAACATCCTATGGAGTCCTGGGATTCCCCAGGATATTGAAAGTGGAATAATAGCACTATAAAAGTCTAATGCAGAAATGGCCCTAGTCAACAGGAGAGTCCTTGTTTTTTCTCTTTTGAAGGTCTGGTTTTCACATTTGTCTCTTTTGCAAACCATCATAGGCAATGTTCAGATTTAGATTCACTCAGTATTCAGTTACAAAACACCTTATGCTTACCTGTACCAGTCCAACAAAAATGCCAACCCCTCCAAATACAACAATGTGTTCTTCAAACCAGTTCTTCACTTTTACAACACATCCCTGAGAAAGACAAACCACAAAGTTTTAACTGTTGTATCTGAGTACCCACTGTCAAAACCAAGTGGATTGTTAACCATCATTAAATGCTGCAAACACTATCTGTTCTTTTAGATAACTATATTGACAGGACTGCTTAAGAAAAAAGTTTTTTAAAAGTTTAAAGAAGTAAAATCCATATGCCCTACTCTTTGGTTCTCAAGTATCAATCAATTCATGCTAGCCATAGCTTCCTATGCCACTCATCAGGGGGTCATTACAAAAGCCAAGTTGGTATATCTTCTCTACCTCATAATAAAAGCAGTAATTGACTAAAAGACTAGGTCAACATATGTTTCTTTAGCATGGAGACAGGGAAAACAGAAATAGGAAAGCTCTCAACCTTGAAATACTGAAAATAAGAAAATAAAAACTCACAAAAGTAACAGTCAGCTATAAATAACTCCTATGCACCATTGCAATGTCTGAATCAACTTGGAAGATCTGACAGGTCTGAAATACTGACAGAGGCTGCAATCCTCTGTGTTTCAGTATAGCAGTGGTTCTTAACCTGTGGGTCTCCAGATGTTTTTGTACTTGAGCTCCCAGAAGCCCTGAGCATTGACCATAGTGGCTGGGGCTTCTGGGAGCTGAAGTCCACAAACATCTGGGGACCCACATGTTGAGAACCACTGCAGTATAGCACAGTAGTTCTGCATTTGAACCTATGCAAGGCTGAACCATATGCCATCAACCCCAACTTACCATACTGCCTCTGAAGACACCCCCCCCCCACATTACCATTATGCCTCATGGGGAAAGGACAATACTGGAAAAGCTTCTGGTGTTGTCCCCATAGCCAGGCGCAAAATGATTACAGCAGTACTGAGACTTTCTGAGGTTCTGCAGATATAGTTGCATAGCCAAGCACTTCTATTCCCCACACAGTCCACCACCCATGGAACAGCTGTTCAGAGGAGCTGTCTGGCAAAGCCACAAGTCCTGGATTTGGTGCACCATAACAGACTTCTGTTCAGCATAGAGTAAGGGTACTGCAGGCAATGTAGGATCTCATCTGTTTTATAATAAGCACTTACCATTAATTCAAACATTCAGTGACAGACTGAACTAAAGCTAGCAGTCTCTGTCTAACCTCCCACAGAAGTTTCTTTGTATCATAACAGTGACTCTGAGATAAATGGGCAGACTGGCTTAGCCCATGTGCCAATACAGGATTTCAACACTTAAGGACCAGATCACTCAGTTTTCTGTACATGCAAACAGTGCTTACTTTTATTGATATACCACCATTTGAGGGTTAAAAGTCACTAGACCAGTAGAGGTAGGTGCCTCCAATGTCAGCATGGTGGGAATCAGCTCTTGCTTTTCATCCACTCTTTAAAGGAGCTGTTCAAGGAACTGAACCAAATCTTCAAAGGAGTTTCAGCACCTTGGAAAGTTCCTTCCGCCGCCATGGAAGCCACCAGCCACTATCACACCAGCGCCATGCAGAAAAAGAAAAGGCAAAACATAAAAAGTGGACCGTTAACAAAATGCTGTTCACAGAAATATGTGAATCAGGAACCTCTGCCTTTTACATTTATACCCGTTTAGTTTGCTGACATGTAACCCCACTGGTCCTGTGTTTCCATCTGAAAGAGCCTTAAGAGGAATAAGCATTTCCACCAAACATGCAATTGAGAACCATGTAGAACTTACCTGCTCATTAATGCCTACTGGATATTTGTTTATATCTGTGACACAGCTTTCCACAGGTACTTTACAGCAGCTTCTTGGGACAGATGAGGAAAGAGACCCAAATGTGGTATTTAGCCAGTCAGTATAGTTCTCCACACCACAACATTGGAACTGCAATGCAGGAGGGAAGTGTTTCAGGTGCTAGGAAACTTGACAGAAAATGACCTCAGTGAAACCATAACTTTCTTTACTTCCTTAAAGAAAAATCTCACATCCTGTTCAGTCATCACCATCTTTAGAGCCAACTGGCAATGTAATTATTATATGAATTCACTTTTACGATTTTTGCAAAAAGTGTCCTCCAAAACTTACCATTTAAGCCATCTGACCCTCCCCCCATGCCCAGAGGCATTTCTGAAGTGCTGGAGAGCGGGGCAGTGAGTGATGACATTTCCAGCCCTCTCTCAGTACAGCACAGGCAGTATGTCATACTGATATTTATTTCTGTCCCACCTTGTCCCTGAATCAGGACTGAAAGCAGCTTATGACAATTAAAAAGACACCATTAAAATCCCACAAGACACAAAAATTTAAACAAGATTAAGCAATAAAAAAAATTAAAACCAGATTAAAACATACATCACTAAAAACATCCACACAACAATTAGCAATATCCAGCACATTGTGTATTATGGTCCTTATATAATCATTCATCAAATGCCTATGGGAATAGAAAAGTCTCTAGTTGCCTTCAAAAAGAAAGTAGAGAGGGTGACATTCTAACTTCTCTGGGACGGGAGTTCCAGCCTGCATGCAGCTACTGAGAAGGCCCTCTCCCATATTCCTACCAGATGTACCTGTTAAGGTGGTGGGACAGAGAGAAGGGCCTCCCCAGCAGATTTCAAAGCCCGTGCTGGTTCATAAGGGAGAAAACGGTCCTTCCAGTTACCTGGACCTGACTTATGTAGGGCTTTATAGATCATCACCAGTGGTCTGAATTGTGCCTGGACATGAACTGGCAGCCAGTGGCGCTGCTGTAACAAGGGAGTTGTGTCCTCCCTCTAGCCAACTCCAGTCAACAACCTGGTTGCAGCTCTTTGGACCAGCTGAAGTTTCTGAACACTCTGCAAAGGCAGCTCCATGAAGAAAGCATTACAGTAATCCAACCAGGATGTAACTAAGGCATGTGTCAATGTAGCCAAATCTGACATCTCCAGAAATGGACACAGCTGGTGTACAAGCTTTAGCTGTGCAAATGCACTCCTAGCCACTGCTGAAACTGGGCTCCAAAGTGGAGCAAACCTAAAACTGCAAACCTGCATCATCAGAGGGAGTGTAACCTCCTCCACCACAGTTTGAATCCCTATTCCTTGATCTGCCTTTTGACAGACAAGGAGCACCTCTGTCTTGTTTGGATTAAGTTTCAATTTGTTTGTCCTCATCCAGCTCGTTACTGATGACAGGCCCTGGTTTAGGACCAGGCAGCTTCCTTGGCTTGTGGTGGGAAGGAGTAATAAAGTTGGGTATCACCTCCACAGTTTTGGCACCTAACCCTAAACCCCAGGAAAACCTCTCCCAGCAGTTTCATGTATCTGTTAAATAGCAGGAGGGAACAGAACTGAACCCTGAAGACCCCCACAAGCCAAAAGCCAAGAGGTTGAACAGGAGTCCCCCAGCACAGTGAGTTAAACCTTCCAGGAAGGAACAAATCCACTGTAAATCAGTGCCTTCAAGTCCCATCCCAGCAAGGTGATCCAGAGGTCCAGCAAAACCAATAGGGACATACTCTTCCTATCTAGCTTCTGGTATAGGTCATCCATCAAAGTGAGCAAAGTCACTTCTGTCCCATAACCAGGCCTGAAACCACAGCTGTTGAACAGAGAACCCTGGTGGAAAAAGCTGAGAGAGATTAACTCCGCAGCCTCATCCAACTAGGTCAGCATGCTCATCAAGGATCAAGCCATGCATAGCAGCTGTCTTTGTTTACCAACCAGGTATTCAACCAGCAACATTTTAAAGTCAGGGGTTGTGTTGCTAAAACCATCCAGGTTGTTTGAGTGGTGGACCATTTTAGGGACAACTAGCACCCTACTCCTGTCCCATCAATTCAAGTGTGTCTCTCCTTTCCATACCTCCCTCTGTCCTATATATCAGTAATGGCTGCCCCCTCAGGTCCTTCCTATCGTAGACTGCCTGTACACTTTCAAGTAATCATGATATAATGGCAAAGTGCAAATTAACATAAGCTCTCCCCCTTCTTTCAAGCAGCATGACAGCATGTTCCACCAAAGGGGTGACTCCACCAGTGACAGAATCACCCACGCTGGACTCTTGCTTTTGTCTGTCAGCTCCCTCAACTCTGCAGATGGGGAAAGTGGAGCTGGGTAGTAGAATCTGCTACTCATGGCTGTTGGTGGACCTATGTCTGCAAAGAGGAGGAGGGGTGGCTCTTCCCCACATAGTTCCACTGGTAGAGCACAACCAGGCAGTAGCAGCAACAGCAGCAGTAGCTGGGTGGAAAGGTGCTTGCCTTTTGTTGACTCTCCTAGACAGGGCTTCCTAGGGCTTCCTCTCCTGGCAGAAAGTGCTGGACTTGTAGTCATAGATCACTGCCCCACAGTCCAGGACCTCAGAAATACCTCTGTTGGGGAGGGGCTTAAATAGTAGGTTTTAGGTATGTGGCATCACAGTTATGGCTCCCAGTGCAGGTTCACGGCCATTATCTCAAATGCGCCTTTCAGTTGTTTATGGAGATAGGCTAAAGCAGTGGTTCTCAATCTGTGGGTCCCCAGATGTTCGTGGACTTCAGCTCCCAGAAGCCCTAGCCACTATGGTCAATGCTCAGGGCTTCTGGGAGCTGAAGTCCACGAACATCTGGGGACCCACAGGTTGAGAACCACTGGGCTAAAGGAAACAGAGAACCTTTTACAGGACATGGGATGGATACACCTTGCTTTTGTTCTGCACAAAACAGAGCTTGGAAATAAGTATTTAAAAATAATGTATATTGAAGTATGAAAGTACAACTAAATGAATTACAGCTGTAACTGATTGAAAGATGGATTCATTCCTATTGCAGCCTATCTTAAATTTTTGTTACTTCTATAAGTGTGTGGTGTTCTATAAGTGTGTGGTGTGTGGTGTAAATAATAGAAAAGGAATTACTGCTTGGTCAAGTGTCGTGCCTCAAACTGCTACTTTCAGAAGATGTGCTTTGTTCAAAAATAACTATTTACTTTACAGAAACAACAAAGTACAGGACTGGGTTTTTTAAAAGAAAACTCCCACTTTATTTTTGTCTCATGTTACCAAATGGTTATGATACTGTTTACTTTTTTATATTTTCATTAATTATAATCAAATATAGAATGTGTAGAATGGGGCTGTTGAGCCAAAACTAGAATTCACTGCTTTTTAAAACTAACTTTCCAGCACTGTTCCTTTTACAAACTAAAGCACTAGATGTCTTCTTCAAACAATGTGTTCTTTTTTATATTTTTGGTTGTCTCTTCTTCCTTTCTTGCAATACACAAACACACACACACACTTGATTGATCAAATTATTCACGAAATATACATGAGGAAGTCTATAGTTAACCATTTAAAGTGCAGGGAGAAATGATTAAAGAATGTTTGAGCTTCTTGACTCTAACCAGAACCTTGAGCTTTATGAGTAGCTCTTTACTCTTTGCAGTTTAATTTCTGCTAGAGAAAATTTTCTTTACCTGTGTCTGTAGGCTATCCACAGCTTTGCTGATGTGCAGATCTCCATTATACTTGTCCAAGGTCTTCAAGATATCTTTCACTAAAGTCTGATGTAACTGTGTTAACAGAAACAAAGGGGACAATATAAAAATTGTTCCTGTATATTGCTTTGTTTCACCAAAGGAGAGAGAAAAGCTGACTGGTGGCAATACTGCAAAACAGCAAGAGGGTAATCTCTAGGTACAAAGTAACCTACCATAAGAGTGGATGTACATCTTCATTATTACTTCACCAGCGTATTTACCCAGCATTGCCCAGGATTTTATTTTCCTCTTAAGAACTCACCCAACTGTCTTCTAAAGTACCTGTAACTTTTCCCCATATTCGCCAATCCAATCTGCATTCAGAATTGTTAACATACAGAGGTTGGGTTCCTGAGAGAATACACTGTCCCCCTCCCTGCTGCTAGGCATTGTCCCCATAGCAATCGGCCTATTCCTGTGCCTGTAACTTTTCCCCATAGTCCTGAATCCAAACTGTGTTCTCTGGTGAAGTTGATGTACTGGTTTTTATTTTTTTTCCCTTCCTGTTGAATTTGTGCAATGGCTTTACGTTTTTCTGGAAGCATTTTTTTTTAATTTCAACTTTAAGATTCCTCACATATGGAACCCATACAATCTACTGTATGAGGTGAGAAGACCTTGTAACCATGTTGTGTATGTCACTTTAATTTTTCTCACATATGCCTCCCAAATGTTTTTTGGCATCCTTATTGATGGTAGGCCTCATCTCCATAGCAACCAGCCTGAGGCCCAAGAGCTCCCTGGCTGAATATATTAAAGGCCCCTCCCTGAACTGCCAGCCCCAGGGTTCCATAGAACCTTCATAATCAGCCAATCATATGAGGTATTCATGCCTCACACAGCCAATCATATGAGGTCTTTGCCTGCCTGATGCAGACAGACAAGCTCACAGACAAACTTCAGCCTATATATAGCAGACTGGTTGATATGCAAGTTTTGAGTTGGGATTAGCAAACCTCTGGTCCAGGGACTGAATATGACAGGAGAAGTTCCTCCCATCTAGCTTGCAAACTGCTTTTGCTGTTATCTCTGATCAAGGATAAGAGGCCTAGGACATGTTTACATCCTGTAGTTTATTCCCATGTAGACATGGATGGAGTTGAGGTGTACTCTTCACGCATGGGTGGGGAGGGAAAAATTGGAAATAATTATATCTGGTCCTTCTTGCTGTGCTCTGACCTCACCTTGTGCCCTTGAGGTGCAGAGGGGCTCTTACACTTTGTTCTAAAGGAGAGTCACCATTCCTGGAAGCCTCCAGGGGAGACCATTCTCATTTTTCATGTTGCATGTCTGTTTGTGCATCTGGGTCCAGAAGGGCTTCCATGATATCAAAAATGGCCATGTTGGTTGCCTACAGCCTGTGGGTTGAATTATTTCCTTCTTTGCTTGCAGAATTTGTTATTTCCACTTGGAGTAGTTGCCTATTCCTTTGCAAGAACATGGGAGCCCTAAGGCACTTTGCTGCCTAAGGTAGAAAGCAAATGGTTGCCTCCCTTCCAGGAATCAAGGTACGTATTTATCACAGCTGATATTATTTTGACAGCAGAACAGGAGTGCCGTCTAGGGAGGCTCCTCCTGGCCAAACTCCCCCCATTGCCCTGCTTCTTTTTATTTCCCTAGTGGTTGTGGCAGTGGTAACAGCAGCTGCTATACTAGTTCTTCCTGCTACTGCCATAGAAAAATGTTGTGTCAGTCAGAAAGCTGACGCTGCAGCCTTGTGAGGCACCTTGGTTCAGTCTTTTCCTTTGCTAAACTTGACTAGCATTAAGGTTAACCAATCAGGACTGGATTTTGTGTGTGCACAACTAATGAGAGAAGTGGAACAGGTAAAGTTTCCACTATGATGGTATCACTAGCTGCTGTTTCCAAAGCTAGTACCCAGTTGCGTAGGAACAGAGAGGGGCAGTGAGCCCCAGGCAGCAATGTTTTTGGGGCATCCCAGCTTGTATCCATGCCCCCACGTGCCAATGCCATACCCCATCACTGTGGCCACACCCCATGACCGTACCCCCATGCTCTGCAGCCATGCCCCCCATGCCTTAGCCCTGTCCCCCTCCCTGCACTCCAAGCTAGTACCTAATTGATTCAGCTCACATGTAGTTGAATATAGCAAAGGAAAAGATATAACTTTAAAATGGGCTTATATTGTCTGTGACCTGGGATATTCCTCCTCTCCCCACCCCCCATGTGGAACTGTGCACTGATGGGCTGCAGCATTCACCAGCCAGCTGCCACATTATTTTCCTTGGTTATAAACTGTGCTGCCTATCAAGAGATCATTTTGTACTCTCCCCCTAGAGTGCAGTCACTTGGACTTTCACCCCTTGGTCCAGACGTGGCTGCACCACTGCTTTTGAGGTGGAAAAAAATTCCCAAAACATCTTTTCTTCATTCCCTAACAACAATAATAGAAAAATAATAATAAAAATAAACAGTGATCAGTTAGATAGCAAGTGCTGTGCTTTCATATCATTCAAAACCATCCAACTGAGGCTGCATATCACACTGCCTAATAATAGCAGGGGCTTGAGAATGCAGATTTTAGAAAATATAATACTTCAGTCAGAGATCTTTCTGCTGTCCTCTCAACTCTAAATTTGGGCTTCAGTTAAGCACAAAACTTACCTTCTCTCTATAAGCATAGGCAACAGCGCCAATTATGATTCCAGTGCTCAAGTGAGCCAGCAATAGGCCTGTAAACTAATAACAAAGAGGCCCTCTTAGCTTATAGGCCAGTGACTTAAGAACAAGAAATTCAGGAGTGTACCATGACAAGCAGAAACTTGTGGAAAATAGCATTTCTATTTTCTCAATATTATTTATCCACCTCTGCTTCCCTCACTTTTCAGTCCAATTTGTAATCCATCTAATATGCCAAGCTGGTTTTATGATACCTACAGAGCCAAACTCAACATTAATCCATTACTTCTGGCACTGATAGGCTGACATAAAACGGAGATAATGAAGTAACAGTTAGGAATAGTCAAAAATCATTGATACTGTCCAAGCTGAGCTACTAGTACCATACATGGTAAAATAACCTGCTGTGGTTAGAGGATGGTGACTGTTTATACATTCTTGTTCAAGAAAACATATTTGGGGGCATATGTTCTGGATTGTTAAAAAAAAGTCAGCAAGTATATGCTCACACTGAATCGTTTTCCCCATTACATCAAGGACTCAAAAATTTCAGATGGAGCACAGCTACCTAACTGGGTGTGATTTGTAACCTATTATGAAGTATACTTGAAAGTTAATTTAATTCAAAATAGGAACATTATGTCCCTCCAAGTCTGTAAGTTGCTCTAAATACAGCCATTATACTAGTTACTTAGTAAAACTGATTTCCCACAGTTGCTAAGTGGGTGTGGTGGACAAATTAGCTGTGCATGATTGCTATCTTCGTTCTTGGAGATAGAGTGTACCTCCTTAATTAACAATTATATATTTATTCTTTACCTGTATGCTGTGCTCTCATGACTGCTGTCTACTATAATTCTACCTGAGGCTATTGTACAGAAATAAAGGAAAGGTTCACCAACCCAAATAAGCACCTCCCAGTTGGCTTGTCCCTCAGGTTCCACAGCCCAGACAAGAAATTGGTTTGTAGAAGTACTGCAACTGCAAATGAACAGCTATGGCAAAAATGAGAGGTGCAGTCCAACAACATCTGGGTAGCACCACGTTCTCCACTTCTGAGCCATGGCACTTCAGCAGAGATTTCAAAACAGCAGCAGTGGCCAAGATGTTACAAGACCTGGACCACTCTTGAATACATTTGAAGTTAATTAAAACTTACAGAGAGAGTATGTTCAGGTGAAGACGAGTTCTGGATTCTACTTAAATCTAAACAGCACTTACCATTTTGATCATTTTAGGGTTGTGTTTTAGCAGAGCAATTGTCCCAAAGCCTGATATGATGATTATAAGTGCACCAACAACTGTTATGATCACAGGAACTCCTGAAGCAGCTTCATTCAACACCACAAATGTATCATGGAGTTTCACTTGGATAGACACGCCTATGCACATCAACACAACTCCAGAAATCTAGAAGTACAGATGTTAAAGAGTCAATAACAGAAAATATAACAGCCAAAAGTATTTCTCAAGAGTGCTGTGCACCCCATTTCAGCAAGTGCATACGGGCCTCATCTCCCTCATTTACAGATGGCCTTCCATATCTTTGGATTCTGTACCCAAAGAGCCAAGCAACCACAGCTTGTAAAAATTGCAGAAAACAGATATACAACCTGACTTTGATTTTGTCATTCTGTATAAGGGATGCCATTTTACCATACCATTATGCATAATGGGACTTGAGCATCCACAAACTGTGGTGTCCGCAGGGGTTCTTGGAACCAAACCTTAGTGGGTATTGAGGGCCCACTGTACATTAATCCTGGTTCAGAGCAGACTGAAGCCATCTCAGCAAATGTAATTTTTTTTTAGTTCAGGCAAAAAGGGTGCAGTATAGAATGAGATTAAGATAAAGTGCAATTTTCCTTTTGTTTGAATTTTAAGTATAACTATATTTCCATCCTACAAACCAGAAAGCCACAGTGGGTATGACTGCAAGAAGGAAATGTGATAATTACTGAGGTAAATAAGCTAAGACCTCTCTGAAAATTACATATGCTTTTGAGTGTTCTCTTTTGATGGACACCACCAATACAAACTCTTTTCAAAGTAGAGCTTTATCATATTCACCATACAAGAAAAAATGCTATTGTACTGTTAATGGAAGAAACAACCTGCTCTTTGTAACAGATTCTCAAGAACTCTAATGAAATAAAAGTGAGAAGACTCTTAAGAAGATACTTTAGACAATGAGATGGTCTTCTGTTTTGCGTGCAATCAAGACCACACACTGAAAGAGCAACTTATGTTCTAGACAGAAACAATTAGAAAATAAACCTATGAATCAATACAGTTAAAATAAAACCAGCCAATTGTAATTAATGGATTTAAACTGGGATGAGAATGCCACCTCTCTGTTGCCTATCCTTGGGATACAGAACCAGCTTCTTACCATACATAAGCAATGTTTACTAAAATGAAAGATGACATAAGCCATTTTTAATCTATGAAAAGGCTTCACACTACCATATTCGAATACTGTAATCAATTTAATATCTACAGAGTCACAAGACATTCTGAGATTAGTCCAGGTGATTTAAATCTGAGAACTAGCAACATTTTAGAAGGGATGGCAAGAGCGCTCACAATGGCCATTTCCACGCCACAGTGTTATAGTGCTATTATTCCACTTTCAACATCCTATGGTATCCTGGGGTTTGCAGTTCAGGGAGGGGCGTTTAGAATTCTCAGCCAGAGAGCTCTTTGGCCTCACTAAACTACAAGCCCCTGAATTCCACAGGATGTTCAATGTGGAATAATAGCACTATAAAAGTATAGTGTGGAAATGGCCAACAATTCTACTTAGAAAGCTCTCAGATGCAGCTTTGGCAACTTAATGGTAAGCACATAATCAGAACCTTGTTTTTTTCCCAGTCTGTGGATACAGAGGACAATATTTGACAGAAGTAACTCTGCAAATAGATAGTAAGTAGCTCTAAGAAAAACAGCCAGTATAGACTAGAATAGACTTGTTCACACAACACTGGGCAAACTGAACCATTGGCCTTATTTCTCTCATTGTCTTCGTTATTCTATGTCTTCAAGTCATTTCTGATTTATGGCAACCTGAAGTTGAAGCTATCATGGGATTTTCTTGGCAAGATTTGTTCAGAGCAGTTTTGTCATTGCCTTCCTCTCAGGTTGAGAGAGTGTGACTTGCCCAAGGTCACCCAGTGAGTTTCCATGGCTGAGTAGGGATTCAAACTCTGGGTTCTTAGAGTCTGAATCCAACACTCAAACCACCGTACTGTACTGGCACTCTCTCTCCACATAGAGATAAAGATGATTCTTATTCATTCACTCCCACTTCTTAACTGTGTTTCAAGGGAGTATCGCTTTAAAGATAGGATGGCTACAGTTAGAAAATCCAAAGAGCCTTTAGAATCATGACCAGGCTTGACAATGTCAATAGAATGCTCTGGTTTAAAAGAATCCAAATTACAGTTCCTGAAATCCCCCAGGCAATATAGGCTATCACAAGCTAGACTGTTTTACTGGCATACTCAAGCCTTGTCAGGCACCTAAGAGCTCTTTGGGTTGCATTAATAATTCATATAAGCTGTCTGACGGGATTACAGAATCCTAGGATACAATCATATACCCACTTAGGTGGGAATAAGTATAAGTGACACAATGCCACTTACACCTGAGTAGATATATACTGACACTGTTGATTTAAGTATTTAAGCACATTAGAAAGTTTCTCTGTATGTGTATTACTGAGCCACAAACATCTTGAACTGTTCTAACCTGTTTAAAACCATTCTGGTTAATAACTTCATAACCTTGTGGAAGCCCACCTAAATAATTATCTCTACAGTGACTTTACAGAAACATTACTGGACATATTAAGCTTCCAACATCTAATGCCAACACCTAGACACATAGCAAGATTTAAATATATTTGAATAAAAAACTTATTAGCAGAAACCCTTACCCAATAAAGTAAGATAGATAGCCATGAACAAATCTTAACTACTGTTTCCCAATTAGTAACTTCTTTGCCCATCATTCTGCTGGCTGATTTCTGTCCTATACCTCTGAGACCACTGGTGAAGACAGATATACTGACACTAATCAGCATTCCCGGTTATCACACTTGCCACCAATTTCAAGCTAATGCTTCTTTTAGGTCAAATGCTCATGACCTTTTAGAGGAACAAATTTGTTAACAATCCCCAAATATTTGTTCTGGAGTAACTACACTAAGACAAATGGAACCTGCTGAGGTAATACAATGCATTGGTCTGCTCCTGAATTGACTTATTTCAGCTGTATGTACTGAATTGCTTGTCATTCAGTCATGACAGAACTTCATTTGTAACACTTTCTAACTGCCTGCCAACTCCCTGTGAACAAGCAAGGTAAGACATCTGCATACTTTCCAAGGTACCACAGATGAAAACTGGGACAGGTGCTGCCAAGCGACAGCAGAGTGTGGTTTAAGATGGCAAAAGTTAATAATAAGGAAGAGCAGATGAGCTAAGAGAGGTTGCAGCACTTTGTTTCTGCCTGAGACCACTGGGAAGGGCATGGTTCTGCCCCCTTCTCTCCTATCTACCCTATTGAGTTAATTGAAGGCAAACTACTTTTGAACACAGTTTGCAGCACCTAAAGTAAGCTGAGGGGGAAAGGGTAGGAGGAAGAAACTGGCACTTTTTAAAAGCAATTGAAAAAAACAGCACGACAAAGGATTAATCGGGACTGTCCCTGTCAAATCGGAACAGTCTGTTGGAGGGTAGACAGCTGTGCATTTGTACTGCAAGCTCCTTAATGTTCTGTAATGAAGTGCAAGGTTTATCTGCATTATGACTAAGATCAAGTGTAACAAAGCCCAAGGTTATCTATGAATTATATTGGCCTTTGGAGGAAAGATGGCAACAGTGATGTTGCACATGTAGAACAGATTTTGGGACACACATAATGAAATTGGAAATACTTTTCAGCCACCTCCTGTCCTCCGAAGACATTACACAACAGCTTCATACTATCTGTGCCTCTGTATAGCTGAGACTGCATTTCTACACAAGCGATTGAAACCATGCAGTCTCCCGGATAATACTGGACTGCAAGTGTGAGTAGTGCTATCCACCATAGCAAATGATAAGGCATGCTGGGAGCTGCAGTTCAACAATACCTGAAAGGCTGCAGTGTTCCTACCCTACTACACACACTTACCTGGCAGGAAATAGCACTGAACTCAGTAGAACTTGCTTCTGAGTGCGTGTGTGTGTGTGTGTGTGTGTATACACATCCATGCACACATACATACATACAGGTTTGCATCATGAGGGGCCACAGATGCCTCCTCTTAATTGCATTATAGAACACAGTTCTGATTATAGGTTATTCACTGTGATAGGCATAATGAAGTCCAATGTAGCAAAGTGTGGGCTACACTTTTTAAAAATATTTAGTAAAAAAGAATGATTTGGAAGGAAACACTTCTAATGCCTCCTCTACCACACTCTGTAGTAAATGAAACAAAAGGCCATTGATTCCAGAATCTCTACATTTTTCCTTATTGTTCATTTCTGTGCAATGTAATAGAACTCTGATTGATTAAAAATAATACTTTGGTATCGGGTAGAGAACTAGGTGCCTTCTTAATGTCGCTGGGTAATGACTCCCACCATCCCCAACCATTGCTGACTAGGCCTGATGGGAACTGGAGTCCAACACTTCCGGAAAGCCACAAGTTTTTCTCATCTCTTTTATTGGTTATTATCTGAAACTGAAGTACTTGTGACATGAGTAATCACCATATACATTCACTATCAGAGAATAATCCTAGTGGCCAATAATAATAATAATAATATTTAAAAAAAAAACAGGTAAAATTTCATCTTGATGAATGGGGCGGTTCTTTGCTCTGTGCTCTCCTAGCAACAGGACTCAAAGTATCTCTGTTTAGCAGCTCTCCTTCCCCAAGGAACAACAGCTTGTATTGGAGCAGCATCAAAGCAGGGTGTTAAGAACAGTAATATATGCACCTGCATGGAAAATCTAATGGAGCCCTCTTGCCAACGTGTATTAAAATCAGCAGTCTGTTCTATTCCGTCCCCTTCTTTTCTTAATTCCAAGTATGGACTAGCTCCCAGCATCTTACCATTATTTCCCCCAGCCTATGGCTTGGCTTTTAAAGTGAATGAACAAAGCAATCTCAGCCATGCTCAAAATCTGGCAGCTTTCACTTGGCAGGGACAAACCTAAGGGGATTTTGATTGTTATTATTACTATTCTTGAAGCCTGCAGATCTCCAGCCAGTGCAAAAGTGTTGATGTTCAGAGCTTTGCAACTGACAAGCATTAGAAAGTTAGAAGCAGTCCCAGCAAGCAGTGAGGGCCCCTTCATTTTCTAGGTCTTCTAAAGAAGACTCACGTGCTGATAGTGGAGCCTAAGGTTCCTTGGTCTCTACATGATATAAGTCTTGATGAAAGCAAAACAGAATTATTCCCTCCCTCTTCAAGTCTGTCTTTGTTTTTCTGTGCCCTATTTGGGTTAGCCAGACAAGGAGAAGGACTGATTAGATAAACTGTGAGGGGTGGTATTGATGTGCAGTAGGTGGTTATGAAGGGGTTAAATCCAATGCCACTTGCATAGGAAAAATAAGCGAATTGAATTGTGCCTCTGAGTAAATTGCAGATGTCTTTGTCTTATCTCAAATTTTAGGAATGGCCTTGCAACACTCAAAGGTCTGGGAACTAAATGGGAGTAAGCATACTCCCTCATTTTGGCTACGGGCATCATTTAGTATCATTTTCTAACTAACTCTTTGTTCTCCTCTGTGCCAGTCAATGATGTAATGGAAAAGTTAACTAAAGATCTTTTTCTCCAGTGATGGGCGGGCTAAATGAATGATTGATTGCTGACATAGAAGGCAAAAGGTATATAGTGATGCTACCTCAATTAATTGGTACGACATTTTCTGAATATTTGTCGTCCTTGCGCAAGAAATTGTTAAACAATAAAGGCTTTTTGATTTTTCCCTGGAAACCTGGTCTTCGTCTCTTTCCTGGCCACAACAGTTAAGCAAGGCAGTCTTCTCAGTGGTTGCACCTAATGTGTAGATCTCCTTAGTGGCACAGCTTGGGGGTGGGAGGCACAAGACAACGGAGCTATGGCATGAGGGGCATGGCTGCGGGGCGTGCGGGCGTGGCCAGGGTATGCAGGGACGTGGCTACATGCTGGGACACTCCAAAAACATTACCGCCCAGGGTGAACCGCTCCCCGTCCCTCCCGTCTCTACACGATTGGATCTTCTTTCAAAAAGAAATACATTTGAATTTTTTGCCCAGTTTTAGTGCACTGGCTGCACCCTTTCTGGCCACAGTGATTCATACCTTAGTTATCTCTTGATTAGACTCCTGTAATGAGCTCTATGTAGGGCTGCCCTTGAAAGGTGTTTAGAAACTGCAGCTGGTACAAAACACAGCAGCTAGTCTAGTGTCAGGTGTGCATTTTAGAGACCGTGTAACACCACCAGCTTCCAATTTGCTTCCGAGCTCAATTAAAGACGATGGAGTTGACTCACAAAGCTCTAGATGACTTGTGGCCTAGATATCTAACAGACTGCCCCGTTCCTTGTGGGCCTGCCAGAAATGTGAGATCTTCAGAGGAGGCCCTGTGGTGTGTCCCAACACTTCATGGAGTTTGGTTAGTGGGTACATGTAACAGGGCTTTCTCTGTAGCAGCGCCTCAACTGTGGAAGGAAATTAGGCTGTTCCCATCTCTTTTAAGCTTCTGGTGGGGAGCCAAAACAGTGCTGTTCCTGCATGGCATTCAAGGCTTGAAACTGCCATTTTAACTGTTTTAAAACTGGATTCTACTCTGCTATTAGGTATGTTCAGTATGTTTTACTGTGTTTTAAATATTTTTTTTTATTTTTGTATTGTTTTCATTGGTTTCTGTTTGTTAATTGCCTCAGGAACCCTTGTGCGTTGGGAGGTGATACAGAAATACATGAAGTAAAAATAAAACTTAAAAATTATGGAGATTACCGGGTAAGAGTGTTCTGCTTCAGACGTCATGGGGGGGGGGGTGTTGGAACATTGTGTGCATATGCCTTCAAGTTGTCTGTCAACTTATGGCAACCCCATGACTTTCATAGGCGTTCCTTAGGCAAGGAATTCTCAGAGGTGGTTTTGTCAGTTTCTTCCTCTGAAATGTAGCCTACAGCACCTGGTATTGGTTGATGGTCCCCCATATATTACCTGTCCTTATGTCTTGTCTGAATATATATGACTTTCCTTACTGGCTGCTGTTTCACTTTATATTTCAACTAGTTTTAAAATATATTCCTGATCAATCTTCTATATTCTGGAAGGACGATAACATAAGCTGAGACACATTGTTTTTAATTAAATGCATTTAATTTAAGGGAGGCTTAACAGAAAAGTCTCCCTACCAGTTTAAATGCAAGCAATGTGTGAAGTGTTCCCAACTGGTCTGAAGACTCCTCATTTGTTGTTTTTATTGCATTGAGTTTAAAAAGATATTTTCCCCCTTGGACTAATATTCTGTATTCTTTGACCCTGAATGTATACACTCTCTAGGTAAGTACAGTTAAGTACATTACAGGCAAATCCAAGAATGTCACCTTTCCATTGTTCCAATTCACATCTCCAGCTGCTTTGATAATTGACTTCATTTGAGATTAAAGTGTTTCCATAATAAATACAAGGTTGTACATGTGTTGCCGTTGCAAAGTCTTTCTGCTGCCAGTAACCTATAGACACAGACTCTGTTCTGAAATACTGGAATGTCTTCATATTATGGAATTTGCACTGCCAAAGTGTTGTCTATTCCAAAAAAATACATCACAAAATTCTGGATTTGCGAAAAACAAAGACTTATGACATGGAGCACTGGAAAGTAAATAGCTTAACCATGCCATCCTTCTTGTTGTTGTTTACTGTTATTAACTTCGACTTATGTGGACCCTTTGAATGCAAGACCGCCAAGTCACCTCTTCATCAACAACTTCGCTTAGGTCTTGCATACTCTCAGCTGTGGCCTCCTCGATTGAGCCAAACCACCTGTAATGCCATCTTCCCCCTTTCCTGCTGCCTTCCAGCTTCCCAAGTGCTCATGTCTTTTCTAGTGAGTTGTGTCTTCTTGTGACAGCCGTCCTTCTTACTTCTAAGGTAAATTCAAGTGGCTTTGAATTCAGTAGGGCTTACTCTCAGGTAAGTGTACATAGTCCAAGTCACACTGATTTTCGTGGAAGAACTAAGACATGTTTTAAATGGATAATAAGGAGACTATAAACACATAATGTACAACATAACGTGATATGAAACAAGACATGCAAAGTTTGTAATAAAAATGGGTAATATTTTATGAATAAAACAAAACATAAACATTATGCAGAATGAGACAGAATGAGCTTCAATGTTATGAGTGATTGGTTTTTAGCTGTATTTTGTTTTAACCCATGTTGTAAATCCCCTTGAATTCCATACTGAGGGGAAAATTAGATATAGAACAAACAACAAATGTAGTGCAGCAGACCATACACAACCTATGTATGATATTTAGATAAGACCCATGTGAAACAAGGTATGTGCACATGCAAACAATCCCATGGGGTATAGTGCAAACAAAAGACAGAAACATTGTGAAATACAACATAGTATTTGATCTTGGCTTTGATTATAGTTGTCTAGGAACCAATATCCAATTAAGTGCTTCCCAAGTGGTGTTTCCTCTGAATGAGAGAGCATTCAGAGACTTTTAATACTTTTGTAATATTTATCTTATTTACCAATATAAAAACGCAAATAAGTGGATGCAAACAGATTGTTGTTCAGGAAGAATTTCTGTCAGAGGCCAATTAGGGTTAGCCTCAAAGGCTGAACTTTGTGAGAAAGAATGTTACATTTGCTTGCAGAGGCAGCAATACAGCATGAAAAGATCTTCCAAAAGCTCCCAGTCCAGGGAGCTAGAACACCTTTCCGTGCTCATCATGGAAAGGTGTGCTAGAAGCATCTCAAGCAGTGAGATGCTTACACACAGAGAGTGGTACAGTGGTAAATTATGGAAACTCATTATAGTCTCCAGAGCCAAACCTGTAAAAAGAGTCAAGTTCAGGTAGCAGTGTTGATTCACATCAAGAAACTAGTCCTAGTAGTCTTCCTCTCTACCAGGAACAGGCATTTTGTCAAGCTATTGGGTCTTGCTCATTCAAGAACAAACCAACACAATGTATTTCACATCACAACAAGAACAGATCATGACAATATATTGTAATTGGGAGAATTCTTTTGCTCCTCCCTCTGCCAGGTATTTTGGAGAGTTGTAGCTAAGCTGCGAGGAAACAGGGAAGCTTGAGAGTGTGACAGATGACATCCATGCTGCACTTTGAAACTGCAGTGCCTGGTTCATTGTACCACAGATGATTGGGGGTTCCCCAGTTCTAAGCTGAACCATCCCTCCCACAACTTTAGAGACACCCAGAGATTGGCCAAGTGGCACACTCAATTAGGATGAAGTCTGGAGCAGTCATACCATCAAAGCCATAAACCACACCTGTTCAAAAGCAAGAGCAGTGGCTGCCATAGCCAAGTGACTTGAGTAGAAATGATATGAATTAAGATGGAAGAGACTGCAGTTTTTCTAACACTTGTACATTTGATGACACTTCCTGGCTCAAATTTCCTTTTTCTACATCAGAATTAATGTCTGCTCCACGTTACCTGCTGTGTACGTGCTGTTGACTTTTTGGGGAGGGGGCTGAATTAACTCAATAAGTATTGAAAAGGTGCAACCCAGGTGACTACACTAGGACTATTGAAAGTGCCTCCCCCTCATTACAATAATAGAAAATAAATTGAAGCAATCAGAGTTACCTGGGCTAAAGAAACAAATAGAGTTGAAGTAACTCCCAGTCCCTTTTGGTTACGCTGAAGCCTTTTCATAACATTTAAAGGCCTGATGGAAATCTTTTCTGAACTGGAAGAAAAAGAACTCAGCAGAAAGGAGATCTTAGCTGAGTGAGCACACAAATTGTTTTCACAAAGAACTCAACTCTTTCTTGCAAAAATAACTGAAACTGTGCAGCCTGTGTGTCCCTCTTCAGTTGATTCAATTCGTTTTTACCATATCTACAGAGAAAAGGAAAATGCACCCAGATAGAGGATTATGGATCTTTCTTCTCTGTAAAAGAACCTACCAGACTTTAATGCACTTGGGAGAGTTTGTTCTGACACACTTGGATGGACACTGAGGGACTCTTGAGCTCACACAGTCACCCCCTCCTTTGTACATTGTGATTCCCTTTAATTCTTTACCAAACCATTGCTCAAGCTTTCTGTATGGTTTGCACAATTATCAGTTTGAGGTTTGTTTTATGAAATGGAAAACCAGGAAGGAGGAGAAAATCATGGTGCATGTGAGGAGGAGCAATAACTAACTACTGAGTCCAGAACTAACCTACTGAACCACATAGCACCAAACCAGAGCCTGAAGTTATATGTGAAAAATCAAACCCACATTTGGCCTGTTCAGAGATCAGAAGGTTATTTTCTGAAAGGAAACACTTATCTTGCTTGATATTCTGATCAACAAGCAGATCATTATTTATGCTACTGCAATTTAGAAAATAATTTTCTGGATTATATATAATTTATCTGTTACTGTTCATGTTATTGGAAAATCCAGGAGTCTGTAGTTCCCTGCAGCTCTTAGCACCAGAATTCTGAGTCCTGTCTGGACCCCTCATCCAGTCCCCACTCACCTGCACAGACACAGTGTAGCAGACTATATGGCTACCACATGTGCTGCGCACAGATGCTTTAGGTCAGTGGTTCTCAACCTGTGGGTCCCAGATGTTCGTGGACTTCAGCTCCCAGAAGCCCTGAGCATTGACCATAGTGGCTGGGGCTTCTGGGAGCTGAAGTCCACGAACATCTGGGGACCCACAGGTTGAGAACCACTGCTTTAGGTGCTTTAGATCCCCATCCTTCCCTCAAATAATCACTCTAAATCCTATTCCTGATCTGGTTTCCAATGTGTAGAATAACATGCCCTTCTCCTCTAAACTCTTTCACACAGCCAGCCCAGGCGTGCACCTTGTGCCACTGTTTGGAGCAGCCAGGCTGGCTCGACAACCCTCTCCACCATCCCATGCTTTCACACTGACTGTCTCGCACTTTCCAGTAGGGGCAGCAGCTTGGGCAAAAGAAAAGAATGCAGAAAAAGCAAGTGATGTATGTTTGTTTGTTTGTTTTGCAGTTTCCAGGTAACCCAACCCTCTGGTACAGCTCATGTTTTCACTAGGCTCCCTCGCTTCCAACCTCCCTTTTTCCTGGCTCCCCTGCTCCTTGCTAGCTGCATGCCCCTCACAAAGAAAGGTTACATGGTTAATACTCATGTGAGTCATTCCCTTCTCTTTGTTCACACGGAGTCAGAACACATCCAGTAATGAGTAGTAGGTAAAATCTCCATTACATTACTCTCAAAAATAATGTATAATAGCTCCAGCTATCCTTAGTAAAAAAGTAACCAGTCTCATATTGCACAACAACAACAAGAAAATCATAAAACAAAAAACAAAAAACGCCAAACTCTACTTACTAATTGCAAGTAAACTTCACTTCCAAACCTTGATCCTACTGCTTCTCTCTTATAGTTTTTGACAAAATTTTAGTATCCTATTTTTGAAATATTTTTCTAGCTTGTAGATTCTGGTGCTTATCATTCCTTCCCTGGGATCTTTCAATCTATCTTTTAGCCTGGTGGAAGCTAGGAAAGGAAGGTCAGAAAACAGGGAAGTCAGGGTAACAAAGGATAAGTGTGAGGTAAATATAAGCCTATTTTTAGTCCATGAATGTCAAAACAGCTTGTGTACAGAGTGACATACATTCACACAGGAGCAGAGTGCAGGTTTTTTTCTGCTTCTTTCCTCTTCCCCTCCACTATTGTCTCAGCCTCCTTCATAATGCAGTCAGCCTCCAGATCCAAACTGATTTAAATCATATCTCATCTGAATTGCTTTGGGGGTTTTCTCCAGCAAATACCTTGACCATTTTGTGTTGCTCAAATGATTGTGTGTCCGTACTATGTAACAACAAAACATTGCAAATGTGTAATACTTGCACATGACAAAGTGCTTTTCCTACAGTCTTTTAAGGAGATTGACAGCCAGTATGATGTAGTGCTTAAGCGATGGGCAAAGAATAAATCCCCGCTCCCTCTCTGATCTTGGGCTAACTATTAACTCTCTTGTTGCACAAACATAAGTCTGTTCTGGTTGGAGCCCCCTGGTTTAGAAACAAATAAAACAAAAATTACATTATTACTAAAACCAGCAGAATATAAAAACATACAGGACACACACAGTAATTAGTATTAATGGGGAGGGGGATACATTCCATTGAACTCTGACATGTATGGCCTTGTCCAACTTAGATATTCCCAAATAATTAAAACAAATCAATGCAATAAGGCACAATATTTAGTGCTAATGTGTTTTTCTCCCTCAGTTTTTCATCCAGTAGGTTATAATTTCAGTTACATTCTGAACAGCACCTGTCTAAGTGAGGAGTGGTGCCATCATCCATAATCTCCTTCCTATTAATGCTAGAGTCAGATGCTT